>BJBW01003066.1:28061-40158 GCA_004320125.1 Scolopax mira
GGTCCTTTCACCTCGGCCATTTTTTAAAAATATAACAAGGAACCACAATATCAGTAAATTCAGCATCCAGAATTATATGAAGAACTGACACCACAACATGAAGCTTTATGTCAGGGGACTTCAATAAAACAAGAATTCTCATTACACATCTTTTAAAGTCAAAACAAAGACATTTTTAGTGTCTTGGCGGCTACTTAAGAAAAATGGATTTCTTACAGCAAATAAGATATAGAAGAAATAAATGCGATAATGGCAAAAATATCTTAAGTCTATCAATGCACAGAACTGGTTAAAAAACTTCAGTAGATTCACTTGATCTCTGAAATATAAGGAACAATGAAGGAAGAGTGCTGAAAAGTTAGTGGATTTGTCTGTTGCCACTGAAAAAATAAAGGCATCTAGTCACAAATACTTTTTCTTTTTTAATTACCAGAACGAAATCCCTGCAGAAATCAAGATACTAAAAGAAAAGCTCTGAGGATATACTGATAATTATGGTGAAATAGATCACCAAACCCTGACACAACATATCCAAGATTTCTGACATTCCTTAACACAGAGGGTCTGAACTGCTATTAAAAAAAAAACAAAACAAAACAAAAACAAAAAACAAGCCCATCTTTAATATCTAAATGGGATAATTTTTTTCAAGCTTCTCTGAGGGCTTTAGCAGAGCCTACCTTGCCCAGGCAGGGCAGTGCTGCTCAGGAGATTGCACATCCCCTGCATTCACACTGGGCCTGCATCTGCCTTCTCTTTTGATCGTTTTAATGAAAGAGTGCTCAAAAAGGAGTGGGGGACAGGAGAGGCACCACACTGACATAATCGATTCAGGCTGCCAAAAGGCTTCTGTTACACTCTCCCACAGTAATTTATTTTTTTAAAAAATAAAACTAGGCAGCAAGCAATTTTATATGGAAGAGGCTACTTACTGTTATGGATCAAACCCTGATTAAGAGACTGGACGGGCAGAATAAATGGTCAGTTTTCATCTTGGCAAAGGCCAGGTGACTATTCAATTTCTGAAACAGGCTGTTTAATATATTTATTAGTAATCCGAAAAAGTCATGAACGTAGAAAGTCTGCTGATGAAGCAAGTTATGAAGCAAAGGCTGGCAAGTTTAGCTCGATTACAGAGTTCATCACTTTGAAAGGAAGCTGATGCCATATTTACAATCACCCTTACAACTTTAGCATCTCTTTCCTCTGCAGTGAAAGATCTGTGCTCCTGGGTGTATGAATTAGGGAAAGGTTTAATTTAACCCATTTAATTAAGGAGTGTATCATAATGTGTACGAACCTGGCAACTGGGAATCTACTGTTTCCTGACGTTCAAAGGCTTGACTTTGAAGCTCCTTGAACTTTCTTTCTACGTGAGGTTGTCAGGCCTTTCTCCTTGTTCTTTCCATTTTTAGAACAATAAAAAAACCAAACAACCAAACTTCTGTTCTGCACAACTACTGTAAATCATCAGAGCAGAGCTGGAAATTGAAATAGTCAGCAATTTTAACACAGGTTGTTACTGTCAAAAAACGATGACAAAGAACTGGCAGGAAAGCTACCGTGGGGTGGTCTCATCTGCCCATTCTGCCCTTCATTTCTCAGCACAGCTGTTCCAGCACTTCTCTGGTTTTCCCAGTGCCCTGCACGCTGCACTCCTGGTGGCAAGACCTCAGCCCCCTCCCCACCCCTGTCCCCCCAAGACTTGGCAGCTTACACCTCCAAGCAAAAGAAAACAGGCCACTCTGTAGGTTGGCCAAATTGAGAGAGAATTTCTCTGCAGTAAGGACAAGATGTTTCTGTATCCCATCATATATCAAAAATCCACTGAATTATGCATGCAGATGTTTTTCAGAGAAAATATTGTAAACCGCTCTGAAGCGCAGCATAAGGAACCCTGAGTAACCCAGTTGGCACCAGAATCCTTTTGATGAGGCAAGGCACCAAAGATTGATCCGGGTGACCCGGATTTCATTTCTCATCACAAAAGAGCAAGGAGTGATTGAATTATGTTGGCGGAGGGAGAATTCAAAGCTGATAAATACTTCATCAGGAACCGCTCCGTTAGAGCGGAGCTGCTGCACCCGGCCACGGTGAGCAAGAGGAACAGGGACTGAACGTGCAGGTGCAGAATAAAAATATCTAATAATTTATTTTTTTTTTAAAAAAAAGCCTGTAACGAATATAAAATTCACTTGTCTGCACAGATCAGATATATAACCAGATTTAAAATTCCCATCTTCTTATTAAAGATCCTCCCTGGGAAGGCATCACGAAAGAGCACCTCAGCCATGCGCCCGTGCGCTGCCAGCCCACTCCAACCCTTCTGTTTCCTCTTTCACCACACCACTTAAATGATTTATTTAAAATAAATACCTTGTTCATTAACCATGCACAACCACAGAAATGACTCAATTACAGTCTACAAACCATTTAGGCACGGGTTCATGAGTGAAGCATGTAATGAACTACCAAGTCTTCATCCAGGGCTGGGAGTGATGTGCACCCAATGCCATCTACCCAGGCACAAGTGTCACCAGCAGAACATCTGCCTGTTACGAACAAATCCACCATCCAAAACAAGGGAAGGGAAAATATCAGAGGCTTCACGAGCTTTTCTGAATGCTTCACTCTCATTTCTGAAACCCACACGGGCGGTGCAAGATTTAGCTCCTCTGTTCTTGATAAAATTAAGTCCCTCGGCATATTCATTATATGAGCTTTTTAATGAAATTTCTTTTACAGAAATTCTTAAGGAAGTAATAAGCGCAGAATGAAGTATTCTGCGTTTTGAAGTATTAAGAAACAGAGCTGAAGTGCGTTCCTGGGTGTGACAAAAGAAAGGACTATTACCTTTTAAGACCAGCTACCAACACTGTGATACCGATTATTGTGTCTGTAAATCAGAAGGCACCTGCAGAGAAGCTGCCCCGTCTTTCTGGCGTATTACTCTGCTCAAAAAAAGTCAGTACCCTCACCCATAAGGCTCCTTTCTCCATAAGGGAAATCACTGCTCTGCCACACTTCAGAAGTGCCACATCTCCTCCAGTAACCCCCTTGCCCATCGCTCTCTCTTTCCTTTACCTCTGACTTTAACACTCTTGATTTGGTTTTCTACAGGCTTTTTAAGATGTCTCCCTCCAATGCATTCCTCCCCTTTCCCGTTCTTCTCAAAACTTGAACACTATTTATTCTGATTCCCAAATTTAGAGAGGGGTAATGTACTTTTCTTGGAGCTTCCGGGAGGGGAGAGAGAATCACTGAATGCTATGGGGTTGGAAGGGACCTCAGGAGATCATCTAGTCCAACCCCCTGCCAAAGAAGGTCTACCCAGAGCAGGCCCCACAGGAACGTGTCCGGCTGGATTCTGAATGTCTCCAGAGAAGGAGACTCCACCACCTCTCTGGGCAGCCTCTGCCAGGGCTCTGCCACTCTCAAAGGAAAGAATTCCTCATGTTGAGATGGAACTTCTTACGTTCAAGTTTGTGCCCATTCCTTCTTGTCTTGGCTCTGGGCACCACTGAAAAAAGACTGGTCCCATCCTCCTGACACCCACCCAGTAAGTATTTATAGGCGTTGATCAGATCCCCCCTCAGTCTTCTTTTCTCCAGACTAAAAAGACCCAAGTCCCTCAGCCTTTCCTCATCAAAGAGATGCTCCAGGCCTTTAATCATCTTTGTGTCCCTCTGCTGTACCATCTCCAGCAGTTCCCTGTCCTTCTTGAACTGGGGAGCCCAGAACTGGACACAGTGCTCAAGAGGGGGCCTCCCCAGGACAGAGCAGAGGGGCAGGATGACCTCCCTCAAGCTGCTGGTCACACTCTTCCTGATGCCCCCCAGGAGACCATTGGCCTTACTTGGCCACAAGAGCACTTTTCTGGCTCATGGTCATCCTGTTGTCCACCAGGACTCAGCAGGTCAGCTCCCAACCTGTACTGGTGGCAGGGGTTTATTCCTCCCCAGGTTCAACACCCTACACCTGCCCTTGTTGAAAATGCCCTGGGATGATGGCAGCCTGAACGATGCTATGAAACTGAGGGCAGCCAGCAAACAGATGAGGAACAAAAATAAGTTCTGGGATGCCTCTGCTATACACACAGCAGCAGCTCCAGCTTCTCCCGAGCAGCCCAGATCTCCACAGACATATAAACCTGATGCAGATACTAAGTATGACATGGGGCACTGACCAGGCTCCCTTCCTTACAGGCACTCAGGGTACAGTCACACCTGAGCCTCACAAACACCCCAAGAATTTCCACAAAGCCAGAACCCCCTGCTTGCCTGTCCACAGGCTGAGGAAGAGGACCAGGAAACATCATCATCTTAAGGAGCTGCTTCTGCACAATTCTGGGTCAGTATAACCATTTTGCAATCTCCTCATACGCTATCCATATTCCCAGTCTCTTCTTTTCTCCAAGCTTTCTAGACTTTTCTTGAAATGATTAAGCTATTTTGTGACACACTCTACATAAAGTCAAAGAAGCTGAGGTCTGGGCGATGAGCAACTTGCAAAAATATATCTTTCCTATAAATGGTGGGAAAAAATAATTGAATTCTTCATTAAAATTGCCATATTATTATTACAGAAAGAGAGCATCTTTTCATTTACAGCCCTGAATTATGAATTTTTATTATGTAGGGCACAAGTGAAAGAGCAATTATGATCAAATGCTAACTGCATAGGACAAAAGAATTAGTTACTTCCAGTCCCTGGCTGATAACTACTGATTTAACTGGTATCAGGATGACCTGCTCTGTCTTTTCTTTCATCTCCTTCTGAGAAGATTTATGTAACATAAATTATTAAGTTATTAATTAACAAATGTACAGTAAAGCAGGGTAGGATTTTTTTTTTCTCCTTCTTGCAATATGCCTCCAAGACATAATTTTTTACTGCAAGCAATTTTGCATGTCCTCTTGGACTATATTTTACCCTTGCCAAAAAAAGCCTGCTAAAGAATTAGTGCAACATAGTACAGTATATTTTGATTCTCCAAGCAGAATATCCTCATGGCAGTATTACAAGCTATCCGCACAGAAAATAAGCCTGTTTAGGGAATACAGTTAACTGCAATTAATTACAGGTATTACAGAAAAAAAATAATAAATCACATTGTTGATTGTAAACACTGAATTTAATTCAGGTCTAATTTAATGTAAGGCAAAGTCTGTAGGAGAAAGTAGTATATTTTCTTAGACTAAGTGACGTAGCTGGGAAGAAGAAGGACTGGAGCATGGAAGTTAATCTCAAGTTTGAAGAAAGACTTTGATGTCTCAAAATTTGTCTATTTTTAAAATATATATGATATGCGTAACAAAATAAGCTATTGCATTTTCCTATATACCCAGTCTTACCTACATCTTAAGACCACCAGGGAGAGAAACTTATCAATGGACATACAGGAATGCAGTTTCAGTCATTTCATGGAAATCCTATGCATTTTAACCAGGACTTTAATCACTCTGGAGCAGTAACTGACAGCAAATAAAAAATAACCACTTTTACTGGGAAACCGACCCTGAAGACTCACATGTAAATATGAGCAAGAGAAGGAAAGGAGAACAAATAAAAAACTTTAGCAGGAAGACAAAATTAAGTTTATCTGGGAACAGTATCTCAGAAGCAAAGAGAGAAAAGGGGAAACTCACAGAGCAAATGTTTCCTGTAACAGATGATGGGAAACCTACAATTTAACACATCCCTGATTGAAGATTTATGCCAGCTGGGAAACCCAACAACAAAGCATCACATATCTTCTTTCGCAACCTGGTCTGTTAAGAGAAGTTCAATTTAGGAGTGGCAGAAGTCATTCCATTTACCCATCTGTGCTCTGGATCTACCTGTCCCAGCACGAGCAATGCTCAGCCCCCGGGGTCAGCTCTTTTTGGAGGAATTCAATTTCTTTTGGATGCCAGGCTGTAACCTTAACATTCCTCAGCTACATTTTACATGCACAGACTAGCCACAGTGGGCCTATTTTGACAGTTCCTACAATTCCACATTTTTTGTCTAATATATTTAATTTCAAACACAGAATATTGCCTTACTTTTTCACATCCAGCATTTCCACTGGAAGAAGACTTATCCAGGGTCGATTTAAAACGCAGAGAAGAAGAATTAATTCTATGTTTGCTTCACAAGCACACACTTATTTTCTTGAACATCTATCAGACAAGTGCTACAACTGCTGCAAAATCAAGCTTTAATTGTTCCTTCAGTGCAATCCTTTATCTGTTTAAAAATTAAATAGGCCATTCCTTTCTTTGAAGCTACTTTCAACACCACCTTGTTATTACAGCAAAGAAAATCTATTATCAGACAGCAAACAGGCACTTCAGTCAGGTATAAATCACTCAAAGCTAAGATAGAATGTAATTATTGTATTTAACATCTGAAAACTAAAAATAAGGAAAAGAGAGCTTTTTTTCCTTAGCAGCAGAATGCAGGAAGAAGGGTTTTTAGACAAGCTGAAGAATTCTTGTTCATTAAGTTGTTATGAAGAGAGCCAGGCTAAAGATGTCTGAGTGAGGAAAGAGGGTCAACCTCGTACTTGAGAGCTTTGTGAGAGTTGCAAAATTATTTCTTACCCAACTTTCTCAAGCTTGCACACACGGCACAGACAGACTCTCTGCAACCATCCCAGCCACTTCTAAGCTGGTCTGTTCTCACTGCAGTTGAAACACTGGTTTTTCTCCTCACTGTACTTTATTCTTGCTCCATTCCAAAGTTTTTATTTAAAACCTACTTTCATATAAGCTCATCAGCGGTCTTTCCGTACATAGAAGGTCAGTAGGTATCTAGAGAACCTCAGAGTTCATAGGGTTTTTTTGCCTTTTTTTTTTTTTTTTTTAAGTACAGCAAACTTGAGTAGAAATGTGTTGCAGCTATCAGTAAATAAATAATAGATTACCTAAAATGAGGATAAAGAAAGAAGCTCTCTAGAATTAAGGTTTCCCCCACCCCACTTCTTCCCCCAACTCATCCGCTCTCATTGCTTCCCTAACTTCTCTGTGTTTCTGTCTCTGCAGGTCCCCTAAATTACCCTTAGTAATAAAACTTCAGGATGAGGTCCAAAAAACCCCTAAACTGCCAACTTCTCTTGTGGATACAACTGCTGTTTTAGAGCTTCAGAAAATTGTGCAATTTCAAAAAAAAAAAAAAAAAAAAAAACCAAAAGAAAACCACAAAAACAAAATCCCAAGAAAACTAAATTTTTATGAAGTTGTTTATCCTCTCCCTCATTTTAAGTTGAAAACACTACTTGTGATCCCGGAGCAATTACATCAGAAGCATTAATTTAAAATTATCACCACATTCTTGCCCTTTTGTTGTATCAATTTCTGGTTTTCTGTCTGAAAAACCTTATATGCACTTTCTGTCTTGCAACTTTAGTGAATCAAAGGAGTAATTTAGGTTGAGCAATAATAGAAATGTATCTTCTTCATTAAACAAGAGTACATAACTAGATTGCACTATTTAAATATTCACTTGTTAAAAAAATATAAGACATAAGTGACTCTGCAAAGTCTATTTCAACAGTATCTTTATTCTGTGGATTTCTGGATTGCTTAAATGAGAGTTTCTGGATGCAACTCTCATTTAAAAAGAATCACCAGTTTTATAACAGAGCTTTCAGCAATGAACACATACGTTTGGACCAAATGCTATACAGAATCCTTTGGGAAATGAATGATCCTCAGTCAAGACACCAGAAAGCAACAGAACAGACCATGCTGTAGAATTTCAATATTTGTTCTTCAAGACAAAGGCTTTTTTGCACTAGTTCAGGTTCATTCTTCTTCCTTTGGCTTATCCAGTAAACTTCTCAACAATATAAGATTTTAAGTAATTTGTCCCACATCATTCCAGCATGGCATAGCCTGTGCTAACTTATTTTTATTCAAATCAAAGTGTTTACAAGAGGGAAGCAGACAGGATACAGGTGTGCCTCTTGCAAATGCAGGCTCTATCAAACCATAACAATTCACCTGCCACGACAATAACAGAGAAACTTAATTTTATCTCTGAAAAAGACAGGACACCAGCTTCAGAAGACACTTGCAAAATTCCTCCATATTGCATGTCTTCGCATGTTATGAAGAGAAAACAACTAGCATACCACACATGCAAAAAATTTTAAGTTGTGTAATAGCACCCTCTTATTTTTAATGTAAATGAGAAACTAGGTAAACAACTGAGAAATCATCACTGTTTGTGCAGGTTTTGTGTTTCTGCAAAACCCATGCATCATATCCTATTATAAGGCTGAGCAAAAGAGGAAAATGACCAGTTTTGATGATCTAGTTTTAATGACATGATTCAAGTAACTGAAGCTTAATACTTCGGCTGCTTAAACAAGCCTTATTTATGACCAATCTCAGCTGGAAGGAAGCATCTGCATGCCATACCACTGCCTCTTCTAAAACCAAAAAATTAATCTACTTTATTATGATATGCAATTCATCTTTTGAAACACAATTTTCTCAACATATAAGTAATGTGAGAAAATTTTTATCAAAGCGAATATTGTGCAGAAACTGAGCACAAGCATCTTGGTCAGTGAGGCCTAAAAATCATTTCTGCTTCTCTTCTTGCATGAGAGGAGAACTAACAACAGTGAGTCCTGACTCAGACCTGTGTAAAGATCATTATAATCACAAATTAAGAAGTCAGAAACGCTACTAATACATTAGATGAGAAGGGTTAACCATGCCTATAATGAATTTTCCCCTTTTGGAGGGGAGAGAATAGTTCAGAGCCATCAGGAGGTATCCAACTCACCCTCTACCCTTGGTTCCCTCTACCATGCTCTACTCCCCAAATCCAGTGATGTCCTAGCACTGAAGATACGCATTTTAAAGCGTAATTTTATACTTCCAAGTAAAAAGGTTAAAAACTTGACAATTTGAGATTTAATGCTTTAACATTCACCAAAAGAGTTAAGTGAAGTGCTTTTATAAACATCTATGAGACATGATGGGCATAATATGCAGACTTGAGGCAGGGAGGAAATGATCCAAGTTAACTACACTGTTCCATTCTCCTCATTCCAAATCTTCACTATCCTGTAATTAGAGGTACACACATCATATTTCATTTATAATCCATGGATAAATATTTGCTCCCTGTGCAATCTTTTAATGTTTTGTGAAAAACGACTTTATTTTAGAGTATGAGAATAGCCAAAGATTACAGCTTTGAAAACATTTAGTTATTGAAAGGGGAAAAAATGCCATCTGCTGGGTACAGCTGAGGACTGTCCTTTTCTTACTGACACACCACACTGGCCTGAGCAAGTTTTCTCTTCACTCCAGACTTCATTTTTCCCATCTGTCAAACTGATATAAATGTACACATTGCTTTTGGGGAGCATGCCATAATAGCATCATTAAAACTTTATTAAAACTGTCATACCTCTCAGAGGTCTAACGATAGATAGGACAACTAGGGTTTGAATAAGGATGCTTTTAATTTTTCAAGAACATTAGAATTGTCTCTAAACCCCCAAATATTTCATTTGTTTTTCTATCTCCATATATATAAATTTTGTAGTTAGGCAATTAAAAAAAATTATAGAGCTTATAAATATAAAGCAGAGCAACACACAGGTGTTTCTTTCTCTATTAGTCATATACAACTTTTCTAGCATTCATAATGGATGGAGCATTGTTTGGCAGAGTACAGCTGCAGAACCAATTAATTACCTGCCTTAAAACCATGAAACCAAGCCATTGAAGATCACATTGCTACAACAAAAAGGACAAGTCGAGAATGTCCAGTTAAGAAATATTCTTATGTGAAAAGAGCTGGGAATTGAAAGTAGCATGGTGAGATTTAACAAAATAGATAATCTTCAAAATTAAGAAGTATGACAAAAGGAGGATAGGGTTCCCATGCGTAAACATGAGGAGGAAAAGAGTTTTGTTTTGATTCATAACAGCCAAGGGAATTCTTTTACATTTTTGTTTGTGTTTTTAATTTTACAAGGTAAAGCAGCAGCTGTCACCTGTCCATGTATACACACAAACATATGCATACAGGTACATATATTTATAAATAAAAAAGGCTGATTCATTTAATACGAAGATGAAACAGCTTACTACCTTGGAAATGCGAGTTTCAAAGTTAAAATAAAAGCTTATTTCTCACATATACAATGATGCTAAAAATGAAGTAGGTCCTGTGAATGAACACATCTTCCATGTGTTTAAGATAAAAGCCTTGAAGTTGATTTCAGAATATAATTCATTATAAAACCTTGCTTGTACTTCACACTCACTGTCATAAGACTACTTTGCAAAAAGCAAGAAAGCATAAAAAGTGTATGAAAATAAGAAGTCCTGGCCTTTTAAAGATACTCTAGTAGGATGACAAGCTGTTGTCAGAGGGAACCAAATCTCTACTGAAAACTATTAAAGGCTTTTTACAAAGAACTAGATATTCCCTGTCAAAGTGCACAAGCTCCATACCCAGTAGTTACTGTTCTTTTCCCAATCTCCTAGGTAAGTAACAATGTGGGTTCCTCATTACCATTGATTCATCAGGCCTTGATTATGCAAATTGGTATCTCACAGACATAAATGCACCTATAGCCTCGCTGATTTTAATGAGTTCCTACAATAGGATAAGCATCTTTTCCCAGAAAAAAAACCCTACAAGCTGCGTGTTAGGTAAAAAGATGGCACGTGGGAATTACCAAGCCTATGGGAGATCCTAAGTCATTAAAGATACTAAAAAATCCAATTTATTTCCTCAGAATGCAAATATCCCTTCAAATGCTAATTTTTAAAAACCTCATCATATATATATGGGTTTTTTTTAAATCAATCATCACAACTTGAACCCTATTAAACCACAGATGCTGGATAATTATTCTAAAAAATAATTATGTAGGGTATTTTTTTTAATGTCTCTGAGGTTGTAAGATAAGCACGTGTACCAAGAGTTTCTCTTAGTTATCAACAGGGAAGGTGAAACTGCTGATAATCTCCCAGTGTTTTAGAAGCCCACAGTTGTGTGCATACCATATTGATAACACTGGCGTGGCAGAAATGCAAACAACCTGCATCAGGGTCATTTATTTTGTTGACAGGTTTTGCCAATTCCAAAGTACTTGTGAATTCAGGAAGACGCTAAAAGCTTCTAATTCCTGAACCAATTTCAAAACATTCTGATGGTATCAAAGCAAACTGAATGGTACTCATGGAGCTATGACTGTCACGAATTATTTTTATCTTTAATATATTCATTATTTAGGACTTACATCTGTTCTTTTATGAATTGTGAGTTTGTTATTACCAGAAAATAAAATAATGAAATGTTCAGAGTGAGAGCGACGAAGAGTACAAAGCACATACAGTATCTTTGGCTATCTGGTCTGTTCTACTCCACCATGGTGATAATTTTTTCCCCTCTTGGTTTGCTTTATTCTTCTTTCAAATACAGCACAGCATGCAAGGAATTCATCTGAGCTGAGGTTTTTTTTCCCCTTAAATACATGTTTAATTCCAAACACAATGGAAAAATACTCAGCATTCAGGTCTCTAATAATTCTATACCAACACTCTTTTCCAAACGTGCTTTTAAATGTACCAATCTGAAAGCTCAAGAAAACAGACAAGAAAAACTCATTAAGCAACAAACTAAAAAAGCCCTAACAACTGAGCATGAATTCATACCGTCGGCAATTCATGCAGGAAAAAATATTCTGAATTAAGTTGTCATTATAGCATACTCACAAAATACAGCAAAAACTCCCTCTTCTGAAGAAGACCAAATAGTTACTACATAAAAAAATGCACTTCAAAGAAGCTCATATCAATTTATAAAATCCATTAAAACAACTTTGAACAGGATGTTCAAGAATACTCACTAATAATTCCTATAATTTAAAAAGTTAATTTATATTGGTGCAAAAGAAAAGTATGTCTGGACTGAATTTCACTAAGTCTGAGAGCAGCATATCTATTGTTCAAGCTGTAGCAAAAGGAAGATGAACATTTTCCCTACTTAAACTAGAGATTTTTTAAATTATGCATCTAGCAAACCTTTACAGCACGTAACAAAGAAGAATGTAAAATTCCTCTTTATAAAAAAA
>BJBW01003066.1:40360-102867 GCA_004320125.1 Scolopax mira
GTCAGCTTCTGAGTATCTCTGAAGATGGAGACTCCACAACTTGCTGGCCTACTACAGCATTTGACATTTTCACACAATTCCTCCTCCTGCCCTTCCACAGTTTGGGTCCTCTGCTTTTCATTCTTTCAACAGGCATCTCTGAGGGGCCTGGCTCCATCTTCTCTATAACTTGCCATTAGGAAGGTGCTCTCCAATCCCCTCACTATCTTGTCCTCTGGCCTTTTTCTGGTGCATCATTGTCCTTCTCATCCCGGGGAGCCCAAAACTAGACACAGCACTCCAGATGCTGGCTCACAAATGCAAAACGGAAGGGAAGAATCATCCCCTCCACCTGCAGTCCAGTTATTCTAGTTATCAGCTGGCCATCTTTGCCACAAGGGCTAACTGCTGCCCCAGTTTCAAAGCTTTGTCCTCTAGTACCCTGAGATCCAGTTTGCTTAAGTAGTATCTAACTTGAACTTCCTGACCTGTTGGTAGTAGTTAATTTCCCTGCTCTCTACCATGAGGTTCAGGGATCTCAGAGGCCTGAGAGCAGACCTTGCCAGTCAAGGCCAAAGCAGAGGTGGCACTGTGTACCTCAGCCCCTCAGGACACCTCCTGCTGCACCAGCAACACTCCATTTTCTTTAGTCTTCCTTTCGTTACAAAGCTAACGATAGAAGTCCTTCATTTATCTTCAGTTCCAGCTGAGTTTTGGTTTTCCTAATTCCCTCCCTCTACACCTAAACACCATTTTCGGCCTGTCCCTGTTTACATCTTCCATACACTTCATCGTTCGTGTGAGTTGACTTGGGAATTCCCCATTGAAGCAAACCAGCTGCCTGACGTATGTGCTTGTCTTCTTGCACACTGGAAAAGTGCATGTCCTTGTCCATTTTGAGAAGGATGTCCTCAAAGATCAACCAGCTCTCTTGGGCCTCTCTGCATTTTGTGACTTATGACTCATCTATCATGACATACTACCTACCTGTTCCTCGAACAAGACAAAGCCAGCTCTCCTGAAGCCTGAGATGACTTTTCCACTGACTGCTTCTCTCACTCTCTCCTCCCTTGGATTCTACCACCCTACAGTTGTTTAGCTGGGGACGGCATCAGCCCTCAATTTCCATATACACAAGTAGCAAGAAATCTAAGCTACATTCCAAATAGGAATAAAGTATCTATATGAATGTAAAATAGGGCAGATAAGTGCACAGGAGATAAGAAAATTCGAGAGGCATATGGTCTTTGGGAGCTTTTCTTGATCTTACTTACAGATAGAAATGGATCTTTACCAGGGTGGATAATCGTTATGATAACTGACATGAGCAACTGCAAAGACTTTAAGGCACCACCTACTTCAAGAAAAAGGATAGAGTCTATAAAACATACAAGACTACATTTACATTCGATTTTGCAAGCATACAGATAATTTTAGGATGATATGAGGCAAGGCTTTTAAAAATCTGGAGAAATGAGTAGCTAAAGAAGAATAATTATCTGACAGATGGAGATTGCCCAAGGCTGCCACTTGAACACATAAAAAGATGAGGCTGAGTTCGTTTTTGAAATCCAACATTAGAAATTCCAAAAGCATCCTGAGTATTAGTTGTGGAAGGTACAGCATTATGTTCAGTGTACCAGAGTATAAACAGAGGTTAGATTCAAAGCCTTACTTTGAAAATAGTTTTTAAAAACTGAAGTGTTATGAAAAGATTATAAAAATCCTCACATATACACTACTGCATAAATACTTACAGCACAGTACCTAGGTAAACTGTCACAGAATGATAAGGGGTTGGAAGGGTCCTCTGGAGATCATCTAGTCCAACTCCCTGCCAAAGCAGGTCCAGTCAGAGCAGGTTGCACAGGAACTTGTCCAGGCTGGTTTGGAATGTCTCCAGAGACAGAGACTCCACCACTTCCATCTATTAGTTTCCATCACGATGTCGATGATGGCAGTTCCACCCTGTTCTAACGTGGCAATATTTGTGCTTCTCCTCCCTGTGCCACCACGCTGTTCTTCTACACGTCCCACCCTCTCTTCATCAGTTTGCACAACCCTGCCCCCTATATTTCTTCAGGACTAGTAAGACCTACTGTGGAAACAGCCGACTGCCTGAAGGTAACAGCTAAACAAATGACTCCTTTACTTTCGTTTGCAACTCTCACAATCCATACAAAGTAAGCAACTTCAAAACACACACTTCCTTTAAACAACAGTACGGCCATAAATGCAGTTGATATATTCACACCTGCACTCCTCCCGCTGCCATCCCAACACTCTGCATCCCTGCATCTCTTTGCAACATCTCGTCCTTATTTGTTCCCTAATTGCTGTGCGACATCGTCTGCGCCTGCCTCATAACTCTACTCTGCTCAACAGAAAGGCAACCCCAACCTTGACTTGTCATCTTTGGCAGCTGGAGGAATATGGGATTGTTTTTTATAGCTAAGGTACTATTTGTAAAGCTCACATTCTGCGATTAACACAGGTAACCACAGGTTTGTGCTCTTTGATCAGGGGCATTCTGCAAACGGGTGAGAAGGCAAAGAGCTCATAGCCCAAACCCACAACTTATGGGTCACATAAAAGGGGGAGTGGAAAGAGAGGAAGGAGCAACAAAACACAGACCAAACCGTCGTGTCAGTTCTGCACATCTTGGCTGATTCGAGTAACTTCCATGATTCTTCAGCCAGCTACTAATTATTTTTCAAAGCAGAAGAGTGAGGATTATTATCTTATAAAGCAGATAAGGCACCCTATGACAGACACTACAGCTATATGAGAGCAAACCCAGGAACACACCACGGTTATTTTCAACCAGTTGCAGCTTCTTTGCCTGAAGCTCTTTCTAATTTACAGAAGAAAAAAGACAACATCACATCTAACAAAAGGAAAACATTCACTTGCCTGTAGTCATGATATCCGTGTCTGGTTGTTGATTTGTAATTACCCGTGTATCCAAGATTTTAAGACCCTGCTGTCAAGATTTGAAGCCCCACCATTTTTGAGTGTACTTTATCTCCCATTTTTCATGCCTTGACAATGACCAAGCTAAACAGAACTTTGCCTCAACACTGTTTCTTTTTTTCCTTAATGTGATCTAATTATGGATATAATAAAAAAAATACAGACTTGATACTAACAAAGAGCTCATGTCTGCTCCAGATTATTTTTTTTTAAAAAGACACAAACCTCTATTACTATTTCTCTTTTAAAAGATGAGAAAATTCTTGATTCTTTCCAATACTTCAAGGTTCTATATAAAATTTATATTATACCATGATTTGAAATGGTATCAAATTGACGCAGTAAGACATTAACACAAAGCAAATAAAAACCACAGCCTTGCTTGCAATTTGATTTTAGCATGTCTGATTCAGATAAAATTAAGGGACTTGCACAGGCTAATTAAAAAACTGTAAAATGAAGCATGGACATTTAAGAAACTCTGAGTTTGGAAGCTACCACAATTCTGACACTATGCGGATGTTTCCAGTTGATATTTGTGACATTTAAATAAGGCTCAGAGTTGGTCTCAAGGTTTTGGATATATTTATTTTTTTAGGAAATATTCTTAGTCAGCCATTTTGGGAAAAAGCATCTCTACTGTCCAAAACCAGTCTTCTCTCTAATATAACCAAGATACTGCACACAGCAATTAAATATCCTCCACATTCTCTTCTGATAAGGTTGTCTAACTTGCAGGTCATTTGGAATCATATGTATTGTCAATATGATTAATCTTGTTCTCCCAATTTTTATTACTTGACCATGCCCGAGTTAAACAGAATTTTGCCTGAACAATTTGTTTTCTCTATGTGGTCTACTTAATCATGGATATAAATAAGCAAAATATAACATAGAATTGCTACTAGCAGAGAGTTCATGTCTAGCACCGTAATTTAGGAAAAATATTAGTTACTGTTGTATGACCAAAGGGCTCCACTTCACATTGCTGATGTGAGACTATTTTAATAAACTATTTTAGATGTGAGATTATTTTAGTAAACTTGAAATGACAGAGAAGCGCCAGCACCTGGGTTTACCTTTTTAAAGCCCACAATGTGAGTTTTTCAGTTCAACTGCTGTGTTTCACCAGAGACAAACTGAATTTCACTGAATCCATTGAAACAACAAAGCACTTTCTTGTTTAGATGATTTAATAAAGTGTTGGCTGTTGTTTTGTTTGTTTGAGTGTTGTTCTGTGTTAATAAAAGTAACTATAGTGATGTGACGAGAAGAGATTGAGCGAGCATAAACTGGAATTCTTGCAAACCTAACAGAAAAGGAGTTAATCTAACCATCGTCCTGATGCTTGGACAGGCTGGGCTATGACAATACACAGGGGACAATTACCATGGCTCAGCTGATAAGATGTAATTCACTAAGGTGCAATAATGCAATTTCTTTCAAATATGTGCACTGAACAGGAGTGTCAGGATTAGGTCACTGAGGTGACAGAGACCCTGCCTTTCCTGGGGATGCACTAGTATCTATTTTCTTTATTCTTTGTTATGCAGTCCTCATCTTTATGGGGAAGCGTATTCTAAAAGCACTTCATAGATCGTAAACCCAATCCTTCTTCCTAATTCAATGGCAAAACTCTCTCCAATATCAACAGTGCAATAACTGAACCCTGGATAAAAGCAATTGGTCATTCAGCCGTAACTGAACCTCATCTGGGGTGAAACACAGCAGCTATTTTGCAGTTAACGTTGCTGTTGCAGACTGATCTGTGGATGGAAATGTAGAACTGAAAGCACAGAGGGATTTTAGGTAGATGGCAAATAATTATACCAGCTAAAATCTGGCAAACTCCCTGGAGGTAACACCGTTATCCATACGAAAAATGCACAAGATTGTTTACAATTGTTCGGGATCTCAATTACGGATGCCATCCAAAAGACATGTCCAACAGCTGACACTGCTCTAATCTCATGCTATTGAATAAATAATGCTCCTATACGGTTGTTGGGTTTTTTTCCCCCCCCACTATTTAAGTGAATAGGGAACTATAAATACAAGGGCTGGCGTGGCTGGAGCTTTGTGATAAAGGCTCAGCCTGCATCACTTCAGGCTAGGCTGTAAACTGCTGTAAGATCACACACACGTGTAGCCCAGCTTTAGGTTCTGCATTTCACGATGTAAAGATGAGCCCATAGATCAGAGCAGAGGACTTGGAAATTACAGACAATCCCCCTTCTCATTGTTTCAAGCCGTCAACTATTCGAGATCGATACTTTGACTTCGGTTGCTCATTTGTCAGTAACAGATCAATACAAAGGCATATCTTCTATTTCTATAAATATTATTGCTTAACTGTACCAAAACAACACACAAATTCTATCAACCACATCTGTATTGCTCTGCCGCCAAACACATGCTGGATTTCTATTAAAAAAGAAGAAAACTTTTCTTCTGAAACGAGGCTGAAACGAGTATCGTTTTTATGGCTTTTAAATGTCCGTGGGGTGGGGGGAGGCAGGAAGCCCAAGGTTCTCACGTTAGAACTGCCAGTAGCAAGACATGCAGCTCATCAATACAGAATTTGTAGTTATATCAGAAATCAACCATTTTTATTAGTGCTCAGAACTCGGGAACTGCCTTTTTACAGTCCAAAAAAAAGTTGCTTCTTTGAAAACGCTAGTCAACAACTTCAAAATCAGTAGAATTCCAATGTTTTCTCCAACGAGTTCAGTTTTTATCAAGTGATAAATTGGATACTTAAATTAACAACTGAAGCGGTTAAATTTGGAGTATTTCGTTCATTGTTTGTGATTAATTGGGCAGAAGCTACTGTTTCATAAGTCATTACTTAACAGAAATACCTCTCTCCCAACAATGGCAAATTATTATTTTTCACCCAGTACTTCATTAACTTTTCTTTTTGTTGGATGAATGCACTTATGTTACTAACAGCACTCAACTGTCACATGGGATGAAGTAAAAACGTATCTGGAAGAATTGTGCTTTTTTTAATCAAATGTCAGATTTCCAGGATTACTTTTTTCTTATGCATGAGAGGAACATCAAAATTAACATATTTAAGTATTGCAGTATTTACAGGCAATACTGTAGATTAATTATTTTCAGATTAATTATTTTCACAATATGAGCAACACACTTATTTTCACACAGGTGGAATATGCCAGAACTTTTCTAAATGTTAGAAAATGCTTGCAATTCCACAACAGATCAGCCATTCTGTAATAACTTCCTATTAACTGCCCAACCTTTTAGAAATTGTTTTTTGCTACCTCATATTTTAAAACCTTTTCATGTTCCAATCACATAATCCATATTGTAATATATTAAACATAACACAGTAGCGCTGACAGCTTTGTATTTGAAATCGGTGATAACTAAGCAAGCAAAAACTTTTTTTAATATGAAATGAAAAATCTGTTGTGTTTTGCTTCTGAATCACAGGCTACTACCACACATTTATAAACTTCAGCAGAATTCATAAGAATATCATAATACAAATAACCCTCCTATCAAATTATGGCTAATTATTAACTTATTTTTTTATTTACAGAAATCTTTTTTATTACAGTGTTCTGTGACTTAAATAAAAGCCAAACATAAAATATTTGTAATGAGCAGATTCACTGAACTTAATATAATCCTGTATATTCTCTGAAATAGCTATGTTGTTACTCCAGACTTAATAGTGCATCTTCAAACAGAAAAATCTGAATAGATAATTCTGACCTCATGAAATGCTCAGAAGTTAGCAGATAAGTACTTTATTTTGCAGAATAAACCCCGTATCCTTAAGACACTCTCCATTTCACTAAATATATTCATTAACATGACATGCAAATGTTTAAAAGTTAGATGGGCCATTATTAGCAGTTTGAAATTCGTAAGCAATATATGAATTAATTGTTTAATCATGCTGAGTTGCCTGTGGCACAGAGAAAAAGAAAAGCTAAATGTCAGTATTTCAGACTGTCAGTTGAAATGAGTCCCAGATGTTAAAACATTAAGCAACCTAAAAATCAATTAACTCCATTTTAAACAAAATCTTTTCCAAGGCAAGCTTTAATCTAGTGACTCAGTCTTCCCCTTGCCCTCCCTGGCACAATTCAACATGGAAATTGGCCCTGTTTAATATGCGCAGTGACTGAACTAAGCAAATAGTATGTAGAACTGATGTAAAGATTCACGTGTCTTCTGCCACTAGAACTCACTGGTTTTAATTAAGATTTTAATGGTTTTAAAGACAAAATAAACCAACATCTATCAAGTAAAAATGTCAAGTTATGTTTTTCTTTAAGAAAATAAATGCCTTTTCTCGTTGTGCGAAATTCTAAAATGGAAGAAAGCTTGAGTTATTATTATTTTGCATAAACCCAGTGAAAAATAGTTGTTTTATAAAAGAACTTAAGCTAATACAGCCTGCCTACTTTCTGCAAACATAATGGGTAGTACCAAGTCTAAACAGGACTTTAAAAAGAAATTTTATGAAACATACTTTAAGAATAAGCAAATTTACATTACAAATATCTGCCTTTGTTTTCTATAAAACACCAATTATAACAGTTACCTACGTTTTTAATTAACAACTTATACAGAATATAGAATGGCTTAGCCCCAGAAAATGTCAAGAAATATCAGAGGAGCAACTAACAGCTCAGGGACATTCACATTTAAAAAGGGAAGAAATTACATACCCCTCTCCACCAATTCTTGTTATCTTTAGACGAAAATCAACAGAGTTCAGGCTGGGTGGCTTCCATTTCAAAATATCATCACATCGACCAGGCTTGTATTTCTGAAGAAAATTAAAAAGCAGTTTAATTATGCTTATTGGTTTTCACCGGTTTTAAAAGTAACAATTCAGCGTTTCAGACTATATTAGCTGTCTCTAATGAATTACAATACTTAGTGACTGAAACAATGAATTCCATTACAGGGAGGTAGTTGTGCTTCACTACTTTATTTGCTGCTCCCTTTTAAAACTGCTCAGCACCGGAGCCAAGCCATTGCATATAATAAAAAGCTGAGAATGGAAATAGAAATTAGCATACTTCATTTTCTCTCTCTAGCTGAAGGAAAAATTCAAGAAAGAAAATAAGGTAGCACAGTAACAAATGGAAACGCTGGTAGGACGTACATAAAAGCTACATTTAGGATAATCTCAACATTTTTTAACAATTTTATGAACGTTGGTTTTGTTATCCATGCTGTTGGCTGGCACCACATGAAAAAGCCAGCAGTCACCATACTGCCAACTCCCAGAAAGGCCCATCAGAAACATGTTCTTTAGTACCAATGCAATTTAAGTTCTGTAAAGATTAAAGTACATCATGACATACAGGAACATCAAGAAGGGAACATCTGTTGCTTAAGAGAAAGGGTACACACTTGAACCAAAAGTTGGAAGGAGCAATTTTCTCTTAAATTAGAGCTTTGGTTTCTCGTCGTGTCTCTATTATCCACTTTGCTTTATTAAGCTATCAATTTATTCATCCCCAGCTAATAGCAAGGGCCACCCTGCTAACCCTTTCCTGGGTTAGTATCTTTCATGGCAATGGAGAAAATCAGAACTAACATGAATAGAACAAAACTAAAAGAATAATTTCAGATGCACAAAATGAGAATTTTTAGTTGTTAGACACTTATTAATCCACATGACAAAATTTCTACCTAAAATCCACCAAGAATGACCAGTGTTTTTCAAAACACAGAGATCGCCAGCATCACATTGCCCCTTTGCTATGTTAAATATTTGCAAAATACAAAATCTAGTCATGATGAACCTAACAGTTCTAGATCTAAAATGACAAAATCAGATTAAGAATTTTCTGGTTTCTGATCTAAGAATGGGAAGTTATTCTTTCACAGCAGCACATGTTGCTTAACATTTCTTGATCAAAAGATGAAAAGGTATTGTTTAAGCAATTTACAAAAACCAGAAAATGTTTCAGCAGTAAAGAAATACTCCTTTAGTTGCCACCATCCTGCTCTTCCTTCTCTCTTTGTTCTCGCTCTTTTCCATTAGCCAAAAATATCTTAAAATTCCAACAATCTTATCTTTAGATTCTTACAGCAATTAAATTTATCTTGCTCCTTACTTTTTTCCTCTACTTTCCCAAACTAAAAATCTGCTATCACGCAATATGGTGTTAAAAACATTTAAAGATTCCATACATACTAACTGATATTAAATAGATAGAACAGAATATACAAAATATGATGCTCAGTAAAGCATTTAAGCTCTCCAGATAATTTTTATTTATACTTTTTAAGTATATGGATTATGTATTTAAATATATTTTGAAGTATTTACATTCAAACTTACAGAAAGTATTTATTATTTTAATAAATATAGATGGTATAATATTTACATATTTAATTGGTTGTATGCATTGAGCATGAGAATTACAAGAAAGGTAGATGGCCCCATCCCTGGAGGGGGTTCAAGGCCAGGCTGGATGGGGCTTGGAGCAACCTGGTCTGGTGGGAGGTGTCCCTGCCCAGGGAAGGGGGCCTGGAACTAGATGATCTCTAATGTCCCTTCCAACTCTAACCATTCTATGATTCTATGGCACCGAAATATCTTTTTCAGTTAACTTTTCCTGCCATTTTCTTGTATTTATATGCCATAGAGAGAATATCGAATTAAATTCTATATAACTTTTATTAGTAAAATGTGTTCCAGGAATAACAAATAAAGTGTTTGCAAAGACAGTATTTGTTGCTCTGGCTCATCTGCAGTTTCTAATTTGGCCAAAGACAATTATAGTACTGGGTATTTACTACTTGTTCAAAGAAGAGCTATGGCAAACACTTCCTTTTGTGACAAATTTCTCCAGAGAGAATTTAATTTATGAAACAACTGCTACAGGTATGAAGGAATACATGGTAGAGCTGAGTAGCTGAATTAGTTGGAATGGGTATGGATTTTGCTGCATGGAACAGAAGATTCATCTTATCGGTTGCTCTTTGGTCTTTTAGCATGACTGAGGTCTTCAACTATTCCATAAAATTGACATTTGTCAATCACACATAAACCTTAAAATCCTGCATTAAGCTTCTGTTTAGCGCAGCTTCTAATTTACTGACTTGCAATAATCTTCTGAGCAAGATTACTGGAGTGTTTACAATGATGGATTTATGAATATGTACTCAAGTAATCAATTTCTTTTTCAGCAGTAGGTCATATTTTGAGACCTTATGAGCTATTATGACCAGACTCAGTCTAACTGATTTTAGAAAACAATATCAGCTTGTTTGACATATGGCTGCAAATATTTTTTTTTACATATTATTCCTTTAAAGAGAAGATAAAGACAGGCTAATAATCCTCAAGACAGAGGAAATTGTCTCTTTTGTACAGAAATACCAGTCTCAGTCAAAAACACCCCATATTTTATGTCTAAAAGGTAAATTTGGACTGCTGCTGCATTCATGAGTACTAAACATTTCCTCCCAACCATAACTAGGAGCCTTCCTTTCTGGGCAAACGACAGGATTGAAACATACCCCATCTTGAAAATTAAAGACCAAGATTTCTGAGAAAATTAAATGTGAGGAAATTCAAAGGCCTTTAAGGGAGGACCAAAGGCTTCTTTCAGGATCGCAGACTCTGCCCTATTTTGATTTACTTTTCCCTGGAACATAAACCTTGAAAACACTAGACGCTCCTTTAGGAAATTAATTCTTACTGACATGAAAAGAATGAATCAACCTCTCTGAGTCATGGCACTGAAACTCAGAGGAAGAGCTGTATCTGATCTAGAGAACAACTTAAGAATGGCCTCACAAGAGCTCTCACGATGGCTAAAAGCATGTATTTGAGGAAGGTGAAAAGGAGTACAAACATATATGATATTTTCTACCACTACTCTCTCAGAGACTTCCAAGCTTGGAGACTTCCAGATGTGGATGTGATTCAAGTGTGATTCCTAGATATTTAGTGATTCTCTGCATAAGCTCACCTAGCTTCCCAGTAAGACCCAGTAAACATCCACTGGCTGTACCAGCCCCCAGCAGTGTTCCAGACACAGCCAGAAAAACCATCACCTTTTGTTTATCTTGAACCAGCTTCTGTTGGTTCCAAAGACTTGCACTCCCAAGGGCTCATATTAAGGCAGATGCTGAACAATCAACCCCCATTGCTTCCACACTACTCATAGCTTCATACGCTTCCATAAGCGTGGAAATACACTCAGATCAGAGGCTATCAATTTACATGTACAAAGCTTTTCTCTACATACATTTATCTACACAGAAATTTCAGCCACCTAATCTTTTTAAGTGCTTACTATAATTCTCCACATTTAGCACCAGCCCTTGCTGATTCAACAAGAAAATATCACTTTACTGTTCACCCCATATTCTGACTTGCTTATGGGCAGTAGAGGTGACCCTCCTCCCTGGTGAGGGCCCACCAGTATCCCAACCCCTCACTCCTACTCCTTAACCAACTACTTATCTGTGCAAGAACCTATTCCTATTAAATCTCACATCTGCTTCAGTTACTTTAAGAGCTTTTTGTTAGAAACTTCAACAAATATTTTCTGTAAGTCTTAAGGTGGAATACCGTATGATCCTTACTCAAATGATTCTGATCTCTTAGTTAAAGAGGCACAACCTTCCTTTCAGAATGCAATTTTGTGTAATTCACCACAGCTATATAATGTTTACCCGGATATCAATTACTACAGTCCTTATTATTTCTATTCTGATCAATTTCCTATTTTTGATCATTCCTATTTCTGATCAATGCTTACAAATACTTAAAGGGAGGGTGTCAGGAGGATGGGGCTGGTCTTTTCTCAGTGCAGCCCAGTGACAGGACAAGAGGAAATGGGAACAAACTTAAGCATAAGAAGTTCTACCTAAACATGAGGAGGAACTTCTTTACTGTGAGAGTAGTAGAGCCCTAGAAGAAGCTGCCCAGAGAGGTGGTGGAGTCTCCTTCTCTGGAGACATTCCAAACCTGCCTGGACAAGTTCCTGTGCAACCTGCTCTAGGTAGACCCGCTCCGGTGGGGGGGGTGGACTAGATGATCTCCAGAGGTCCTTTCCAACCCCATATGATTCTATGATTACAGTCTCTACTCCTTTGTCCAGTACAGACATCAAGATCACAGACCTCACTTCTTTGATCTTCCACAACACCTGCCCCTACCCTCAGTATTTTCAAATGGCATTGCATTTTCTACCCTCACATATGTAGGCACGATGTATATATTTCACGTAGGATCTACTATAGGATTTTTTTCAAACTCTTTCCAAGACTGACAAGTTACATCCTCCTAAAAGGCAGTAAGAAACCACCTTCACAACAGACAGGAACAACTACTCCGAGATCAGTAATGAAAAGCAATGTTTTGACAGGATATATCTGCATACCTGTAATTGCACTGCTGGATCCACAGTTTTGACTCAAGCTTAATTATAAAATTAATTGGCTGGCTTGCTTGAAGGGGAATGGGGGAGGATTTGCTCTTTATAATGGAGTTATCTCTCTTGCCTTTACCTCTAGAACCAGCACAGTGTGAAACAAACCCCAGCTAAACTTTTTCGTCCCATTAATAAAAAATTGAGGAAAAAATTATCTCTACCACACTTCAAGTCAGCCAAAGAGAATTTGCCTAGAAAGCAATGACAATAAAAATACACTTAGTTTTGACCACTATCAAATAACACCATTCCCAACAGAATTGTTAACACCGAGCACCTGGTAAAAGGTAACAGGTAATTTACCCATATTTTTCTGAAACTGTTACCAAGGCTTAGATAAGCAATCAGACTTCAAAACTCGTAACAAGAACAAGTTATACAGCCCCCAGACTCCTCCTGTCACCCCAGAAGACAGGAATTCACAGAAATTTACCTTTAAATGAGAATCCAACTCAAGGCCGCATTAATAATCCCTGAGAAGGAGACTCATTTTTGTAACAGGTGAGCCCATACGCACGATACAACAGTAGTAAGTTCTTGAGTTTGAATACTAAGTGCTAAATCAATTTCTTTAAATATGAGCCAGAGCCAAACAAGAATCCTGCTTGTTAAGTATGTGAAAACTTCACCTTAGATGAATCATTGCATATTGCAGACCTGTTCTGCCTGAAGTTATTCTACATTCTAATTCCAAAACAAAATGTGAAGCAATCTGTCTGAGATCGAACTACTCCCTGGCATTTTAAATATAGCATTCATAGCAATGATATCCACCCCACCACCTCCCAACAAATATGGATGTACATGACTACTGCTAAATCCCACCAGGGCCCATACCGCCTAAAATACAAAGTTCACGCTTCAGCCTGAAATCTTTCAGCCTAGTCTAAGCACAGTAATTAGAACTCCACTCCAAAAACGTACATTGACGAATTAGAAACTATCTCAAATAGCTTTAAAGGGTTGGACTAAGACGACCTCCTGAAGTCCATTCCAAGCTGAATTATTGTACAAAGCTGTAATCTCCCTTTGGATGCTTGGTCTTTTAGCAGCCCTTACACCAGCATTTCTGTTTGCAGAAGTAATGTACTTTAAAAGCAAATCCCCAAGCTGTTCCTCCTTAGTACCTTTTAGCTGAGATAGCTGCTCAATCTGCAAATTGGACTCCGTTTACATAAAACCAAACTGGATGTTTCATTCAGGGACACACCTGATGCAGGTCTCTCCCCAGCATGGACACCGGAGGCAAAGGCTGCACCACTGCAAAGCTCCCTTGCACCTACTTAGCACAGATGAACCCAAGCTGTGAAGATATCCTACAACATCCTGAAATGCCAGTTTCAAGAAACAATGGTGTCATTGCCTTCACCTATGAACCTCCAGCCCCCAAGGTTTTACAACTCTTCTACTCACTCAGCATCTACCCAATGTTTCTTCTATCTTTGTTGTGTTACTATTATCATTGAAAACGTCCTACTTCATGGAGTCATTTTCTCCTGACAGAATCCCAGTCCCTTTTTTTTCCAACCGACCTTTCTTTTTCACAATGTTCCATTCCAGTCTGGCCTTCTCCCAATAGCAGAGTCAACAACCTCAGTCTTTTACAAGACTGAGTTTGGCCAGTTGGTCAGCTTGTGCTAGTGGATCAAGAGCTCCTCCAGCAGCAGAATAACTAGCAGAATCAAGAAGTTACTAACCCCAGGAGTGCTGCAGTTTACAAGAGCAGTATCAAGCAGTGCCACCTCAAGCTCAAGAAGATGAAGGATGAAGGCCAGGGGCAACACATATTTCAGAAGTAGTATGGCAAATGTACCCCTATTATTGAGATCTTGAACTTCAGGCAAGACCACAATAATGAGCCTAAAACTCAGGTGCACATCCAACACTCTGGGATGCAGAATCATCACTGAAGAAGCCCCAAAAAGTACATCCTCTGGCATCTGTCTCAGGCTGCTGAATTGTATCGATTCCTAATCTCATACTCAAGTGGGTCAACTCAAGCCACAAGCTGGGGTCTTTGTTAGACCCTGGTGGGCCATTTTAAGCACTGCAGGGCAAATTGATGAGTTGTTGGTCCTGTTGAACCCAATTCCCTGCCCTGTCCCACAAGTACTAAATCTAGTTGCCTTCAGAGGGGGCAACTTTCCCTTCAGGTCAAGGGAAAGGCTGGCCCTCAGAGAACAAACTTCTGCTGACACATTTCTTGTTAGGTGCAGATACTCCTCCCAAACAAGTTTTGGGTTTGCCTAAAGACTTGCGTCTTCTCAGTATCTGCATTCAATGGGTGGTTCAGCAGAAAGCTGAAAGCCTGGACAATGGGGATGGTAGTGGCCCATAATAAGGATGAAATTTCACTCCAAACAGTTGCTTTCACATGGGATAGACTTTTCTGCTTAGTATTTTGTAGGAGGAATAGTGGGGTTAGTTTGTGGGACTGCATTCTAGGCAGGCAGTCTGGGCTGTGGGGTGGTGTTGGCTCACCATGAAGACACCCTCCTGAAAGACTGAGTGCCCTAAGTCTAGACAAAACAAATGGTTCGTTTCTCCTAGTGACTGAAAAGGAAGAAGTGGTGGGATGACCAAGAGAGAAGTTCATGCCTCATCAAGAGAAGGAAGAGAAGGTTTCCTTGACAAGGAAGGTCAGATCTAGCCCTGTAAGGTATGCAGAGGGTTGCTAAGCTGCTGGCCACAGCAACCAATTCAGAAAGGAGGTTGGACTAACTGTGCTGGCCCAAGAGGTCTGGCAGATGAAGCATCACCAGGGAGTGGGGGCAGTGAGGTAGGAAGGATGGGGTTAACCAAGACAGCTACTAGGAATCTACTGGAGTTCTTTTAAATCAACTTTGCCACATTGCAGTTTACACTAGCATTTAACTACTATAAATTGCAACTAAGTATCCTTGAAAATGAAATATAAATATTAGATATAAATCTTTATATCTCTAATAATTTTAAATTTCAAAGAATTTACCTTGCTATTTCATATTTTAACACCAAGTTATCCTGATATGTAGTTAGACTTACTTAGCAGGATGAAGACACTAAAAGCATGTAAAAAATCATCCTAGAATGCTTCAGGTTCACAAACAGTAAGAAATATTTATTCTGTTGTAAAATCCTTGCATTTCCATTACCACTATTCTTCAATGTTGTAATTAAATTGCTTGCAAGCAGCTTTGCACTCAACATAATGCTAAAGCTTTCACTTGAAAGGAAAAAGTTAACTACTGCAAACCTATAATAAAAACAAATCTGCTCCTCTTTCCCACTCCAAACAATGGTTAAGTGTTTTCTCTGAAGAGGTCTACTTAATTCTGAGGCCTCTTAATATCCATAGGGCAGCTGCTGCCCTACCCAATCTAATAGTTTGCATTCAGCTGTGTAAACATAAAGACAGAATGATTACCCAAAATGTGTTTTTATTTTCTTGCACTACAGACCCTGGATCATTTTAAAGAACCAAAAGGATCGATTACAATAAATCATTTCAGGCCAGAGCTTATAGAGTGATGAACCGAAGAAACAGAAGTTGCTGACATTGTTGACAGATGATGTGAGTGAGTCACATTAATGGACCGATTAACACCAAAATGAAAGACAACCATTGACTCAATTGTATATTCATAGATTTTGAAAACTGGAAACTATTGCATTGAGTCTGCATACAGGACAGAGAAACTTGACAAAGAATGTTTATATCAAGCTTAAAATTCCTATCCAAACGACAAGAATGTTTATAACAAGCTTGTAATTCCTATTCAAATTACATCGTAACTTTAAGAAAGACACCAAGTGATGAAAGAAATCACGACATATATCAAGGGAAGTTTCCATGACCACTTATTACACTTGTGCTTAAAAATGTGTGCTTATTTCTACACTAAATCTTGCTAATGCCTTAGTTCAGACTGAAGACCAGCTCTCCATGTAATTACTTCCCTTTTTTAAGATAAAATGACTGAGTCTCACTGCATGGGTAATTTTCCAGTTGGCTAACATATGCATCTTCCTAGTGTAATTTCACAAAAGCCTTTAGAAGAGTAGGCAACAGAACTGAACCTACTATTCCAATACTCTTTTCAATGCTTATTTAGGCAGTGGTACACAAAAGAAAGTGTACATGTACTTTGTATTCTTTTGCATTGCATTGAAAGATGCTGATAACTAGCTGAAATAATTCTTTTTAGATTCACACCTTTATCTAGGACTTAATACACTTGCTCCTGGATATACAGCCCACATTTGTCCGTATTCAAGCACCATCACAAGACCAAATGATCAAGGTTAGACTACATGACCGATCTTTTGGGAAAATAGAGGAGTTTGCTGAAGAAGTTAGAAATAATAACAACATGACCATAAACACAGACAGATGGACTTCAGGCTGGTCTAGCTTGGAGAAAAGAAGGCTGAGGGGCAGCCTCATGGGTCTCTACAGCTTCCTGAAGAGGGGACACGGACAGGGAGGTGCTGGGCTCCACACCCCAAGCCTGTCAGTGTTTAAGAGGCATTTGGACGATGTCCTTAATAGGCTTTAACTTTTGGTCAGTCCTGAGGCCATCACACAGTTGGAAGTACACAATCATTGGAGGGCCCTTCCAACTGACATATTCTAGTCTAGTCTACTCAAGAAGATTTGTGTCAATTCCTCCATTCCTATATTTGAAAAAAGCAACATAAAGAAAAATTAACATGTTCTGAGACACAATAATTTTGGTGTATTCTGGAATTTTTTTCCTTTAGAGAGTTAAAATACTAAGTAGGAATGATATTTTTAAATAAAATAGTACTGCTGAGCCAGAAGCAGCAGTTTTTATTGTGAAAATGTTATTGTATCACACTTTGTCTCTTATGAAAATGTGACTTGAAGCTATATGAAGTAGAAAGAAAATGGTCATAATCAAAATGACTTCTGAAAGATGAAGCTTAACTTCCATAGCAGACTGAAAAGCAAAACACACTACTAATGTGCACTCATTTAAATAGTGTTAGATATGTTTCATAGCAAGGATTTTAGCATATGAGTGCAAATCAGGTTTAGAAGGTTAACGTGTATGCAGAAATTAATCTGTTACTATTTTAATAGATATTTTTCAATTGCTTTTTCCAAAGGTGCCTATGAACTTCAAGTTAATGCAATATTTATATTGGACTATTTCGGTAATTATTGGGCTAAATGTCTTTCACTCTCGCACTTTAATTTAGCTTCATACCTCCAGCTTCATTAAACATCTTGTTTCACAACTACACTAATAGCTTTTCTCAGTATTCCATTAAGCGAGGAGAAAAATATGAGGAAATTTTATTCATAACTAATGTCATTTACATATTAATCCTATTAATATTTGATAAATAAAGTTCAGTTCACAGCCAAAAATCCATGTTTATAGCAATCAGAATGTAGCAGCCATAAAATTACTCATTGCTCTTTCCCCGCCTTATCCCCCCAGCACATTACTGTACGCACCAGAAACCTGTTCTTGGTCACTTCTGTTTGTATTCACCCTTTCACCATCTTGTACTTATAAACTTATTTAATATGTGCCAAGTAAGTCCTCAGGAAAATTAACTCAATAAAAACAATCAAGATACTTTAATTTGCCTTCCGTTGCTTTATTTCATTCTCTTTATTTCACTTTGTGTTGCTAAGTTGAACTGAGATGGCCTTAGTGTTAATCTGTCACCAAGACACCAACATGACTACAGAACACCATTTTCTTCCAAACTAAGCTTCACAAGTCACCAGTAGCATTAAATAGAAATTATTACAATGAAAAAGATCAATTCTACACATAAACTTTAAAAAAACTACCCTATGGTTGACAACACTTCATGCTTTAAAGTTTTATTCTCTTTCCATTGTATATTTAACATGACTCTATCCAAATTCACGTCCTGGGGGCTGTTTGAGACATTGCCTCTTAATTCACAAATACAGAAGTTCCTGGCAAAAGATGAAGAGATGAGTCTGAAGTAAGCTGTTGGGCCAGCCAAGGTAATACAGACACACACCTGTCCCCAACTCCTTTGCTTAACCCCTGCCCCACACTTTCGGTCCCCTGAAGTAATAGTTATTATTCTTCTCTTCTCCCCTCGTAACACAACAAATCTCTGAAAAAGCCTGAGGGGGATCATCTTCCTTCTTAATTTTCCTTCACACTTTTACTGTGAAAAACACCTTTGTTGCATGAAGCCAGTGATGTTGGAGAAAACATTAATTTTCATTGCACAAAGTGCGAAGTGCAGTTGCTTCATTGCATCGCTTGTTTTATGAATCCTCCTGTTCATGTCTCTTTACAAGTTTAAATCCTTGTATAAATCAGCCTAAACCTTCTCTCATTTCTCAAAGTCCAAATGTCTCTTCACTTCCTGTTCTGTCATTTTTACTACCTCTGTCCAAACTCAAGCTTAAGTGCAGTCACTTGAATTTACACCACAGAGAGAGGGGAGTCAGACTCTCAGAGCACTTATTTCCGTGCAGATGGTTAGTTGGTGATCAAAGCCTCCTAGAAATCTCACAAAAGTTGGGTTGGATCAGCAGGAAGTATTTGGTCCTTGAAGTCTGAGAGCAGAAGCATCCCCAGTGTAACAAAAGAACCTCCATGAACTGAGCAGCAGTTGGCTCTTGGCTGACTCACTACAATAACCTGATTTGGAAGTCGGGTAATTTATCAGTATTAGAGACCACATTTGCAGGAGCTACAACCCATAAATTTGAGGCTTCATCATAACATTGGCTGTGTTGATGTTTTTCTTAAGGTACGATGAATAACATTTCAGCAAATCACCTTAGTGATCATGAAGATCAATGAAGACTACCAAGCCCCAATTTTGCATCTTTATCTATGTTCCAAAATACTTCTCGAGAAATGCCGATCTTGAAAAGAACAAAGAACCCTCACATCAAGAGGCAAACAGTGGGCTATGGCTTTGAGCTAATCTGTACAGAAGGAGAAACACACAAGTACAAACTAAGAAATTGCAGCACGCTGCTCTCAGACACAGTCTAATTTCTCTTTTTAATTCCAGAGCTAAAAAGCCCCTCGAGCTGAACAGATATGCATGAAAGATGATGCACAGAGTTGCCAGCAGGATTTTTTTCTACATGTTGCCAAATGTACGTTACACAAAATTGTCATTAAGGGCTAGCTTATTACTTTTTTACAGGGCTACAAATCTCCTTGAATTAAATATTTATGAGTCTTGCTTGGAATATTGAATCCTGCGGTATTTTATAAGAAACAACAGAAACTAGCTTTTTCAACTATATATTCTAATATATGTATTATAAAATGATGAGTTTTAATCTTATTAAATTCATCATTATCTGTGTAGGGCAAAATAGCAAACCCTGTATTTTACATCCTTAGTTTCACAAGAAAACATTCCCACAACATGAGAGTAAATCCACCCAGTAGAACTCAGCATGTGCTTCCCAAGGCTTTTCCTTTGCAAGTAGCCAGCTGACGTGTTTGGAGAAGAAAAGTGGAAAACAAAATGTACATTGAATAAATCAGTATGTATTTTCTCTTTCAAGCCTGCTACAAGACTAATACAATTGAAAACTGCGTTTTCAGGAGAGAAATTTGGATAATGAGAAGGGAAAACTCCTCCTTTATGGAGAAAGGAGAAAATAAAAGGGTCCTGCCCATTCTTTGTGAGAAATTAATCCTTGAAGTTCTGACTTAGGACCAAGCAAGTCAGTGACTCTGGGTAAGAAGAGGTTAGGTTGAATAGGGTAGCTATTTCCTGAGCACTGCAAGTAAATGGAAAAGAAGTATAGGTTGTATTTTTAAAAAGTCAAAGAACTCCAGTTCCTGTAAATATTAGGCAAAGAGATAATAATGAGCGTGCTAGTATGAAGCCAATAAAATATGAAGCCAGGTTTCTAAATAAACTCTGACCCAATAAACTAGATTTCTGTGAAGCACCATCCTATTTGTGAAACAACTTTAATAGAACCCTTCAAAAACTTAGGGGGAGCATAACAATACTGAACAGTGTTTAACTCTCTGCATCCCTCCTCCTCAGCACCTTTTGTACAGGAGAGAACACAGCAGTGTTTAACAACCAATATTGGTCCCTAACTCCTATATCCAAGCACCTGGGGATCATGCATTTAAGTATCTGCATTCATGCAGAAAAGAACTGTGACTATATGTGACCACAATCAGCAATTTTCAGTGCAGGAGAAATTCCAAAGCTGCCTGTAGATTACCATGATGTTGCCGTAACAGTTACTAAAGAACCTCCCATTTATGGAGAGCTACCAAGTATTTCATGTCCCAAAGCACTTCTTTCATCCCAAGGAAAAAATGGCTTTTGTAATCTACCCTTAGGCTAATAGCTGATTCTCAAACAGTGAGCTACATCATGACTTGATTTAAAATTTTACTGCAATCCAAAATTCCTCTCCAGCACAAGGCAGATCTCACAGTATAAAGCCATTAGCTATACAGCTAAAGACATTTTTGTTCTAAAACCAGTAAAACTGTTCTTTACTAGCTGTGGGGCTTTTTAATTAACCCAAACATATACAAGCAGAGTAGTGTATATATATATCCAGTTAAAAATCAAGCTGTAATATTCAAGCTAGAAAAAAATAATATAAAAAGTCCTTGCATTCTGGATGCTATAAGTTTTAGTAACTTTTTTCCTCCACTTTTTTTCCTGGCCAGTCCAGTCATCATTTATATTCCAAAGAAATTAATTAATGTATGTTTGCAGTGAGACACTGCAAAGTTTCAGAAGTAATGGAATAACACCTCCAAATGTGATGGAGGACAAAAATCCAACTTCTTTTGAAGCCCTAGCAAAACATGCAAGCAAATGTCATGGAAACAGAAGCTCTCTCCATGGTAACACCATCCCGGGTGTGTTAGCCAACCACTCTCATTTCTAACATCCTCCAAGACCTGGTATCAGCTTAACATTCCATGTATCTAGCAGCTGTAAAGATTTATTAAAAACATTACTAGTTCACAAGCATGCAGTTTCAAAGCCAAAGATGAACATAAGTATAAGGGCAAACTGATGAACTGTGATAAAGCAATTCTGAGTAACACTGGCTTTGGGAAGAAAACCCAAGAGACTGATTGCACCATAAAGAATAATTACATTCCAGCTGGTTCCCATTACACTATCTGACTCGGTGCAACAACTGCAGGATGTGTGATGGCCTCTTGCACAAAACACACAGACACAACTATACAATAAAAAGGCAGAGTTCATAGTTGCAGGTAAGCAATGCTTGTTACCTGCTGTTATATAGAATTTTACATTTTCTTTATCAACCAAACCTTCTCAAAAGCAGCTGAGGACTCCTATGAACCCTGTAGCTGCTCTCCACAGAGACGGACCAGCTCAGAGCAGAGCAATCACAGCCACAGGAATGATTTTCAATTAACAATTTATCTGACAAATTAGGTCCCATTTGTGAACTATCTGTATGCAGCTCATGGTTCTGGCAAAAACTACTATTCAAATTTCTTCTATAAGGATGCTTGAGAGTCTATTTTCTGATCTAATCATCAATGCTAAGTTTCATTTAGCTGGCTGTTGGCAGATAAGAGGCACATAGTGCTCTGTGCTTATTCAGTCCAGAAACTGAAAAGGGTCAGCAGTCCAAACGTGTAAAAAACCACATTTCCCACAATATTTTAGCAATTAAAACACCAGGTCTTGCATAAACATGTACATCAAGCATAGAAAATGGAGCTTATCCTGCAGAAGTCTTTTAAAATGTGAATAAATATTCACAGAAATAGTCTACCTGGTTGTTCTGGTTCATATGCAAATTATGAAAAATACACTCATGTTCTCTCCTGGTTCAAATATTTTAATGAAATGTAAAGTTTAAACCAAATCCTCTAATATTGATGAAAGCATCGTGACTGTATTTCTTAAGCCCTCTGAAAATGCAGAAAAACCCTATGCTGACATCCCTCATCTGAAAAATTACATACAGTCTTCAGTTTTGTTCATTTATCTAATCAATAGATGGGAGAGGTATATTTTCTACAGTCTTAGTAGATGGAGTAGATGGAAATAGTACCATACTCTGTATTTTAGAGAGTGCTGTTGATTCTCCTCTCAAAAAAAAAATCAAACATGTTCTCCCCAAACCACATTAGTGTGCTGGAAAAAAAGTCATGAAAGTTTCAGAAATACAATATACCTGATATGGCCCACTACACACATGTTTATTTCTCTAACAGAAAAATCTATGTTATCTCAAACCAATACCTTTAAAAAAATATTCTGTAAATAACACACAAAACAATAATACTTGTGTCTACCCGTTTTTCATATTTGGCTTTGGAGCTAGATATGTAAATTTAAAAAAACCCAACACCCAAGCCAAAAAAAAAATATGCTTTGCTTGACTTGAGCTGATGCTAAGACTGGTGTAAAGGAAAATGTTGCCTAAAAAATAGCAAAAACTGACCTCTGCTCTTCTTTTCTCCATCTAAACTTCCTTTTTTTTCCCCTCACCTTGCTCACCCCAGTACACATCAGGCATCTTGTAGAACAGATTTAGATAAACAAAAAAAAAAGAACTTTACATTTTATACATCAAGACAAAGAGAGTAGCATTGAAACTCTTGTTAACCATGTAGCAAACTTTTTTTTCACCTGTTTTGAGCTCATCTTATGATCACTGGATCCTGGGATCAACTTGTTATTTGCTAAATAGCAGAGTGTTTCCAGAACTACTTAGAATTATCTTTTACTCTTCTGTTGTTCACTTTCCTCATTACCAGCAGAACAAGCCATATTTTCCCTTAACACTGGCAACATCAATTCACAATCTGACAAGTCCCAAAGACACACGTTTTAATTGCTCTCATAAGTTAATAGCTCTCTCTAGAGAACCCTGTGCTACATAAACCACATCTTTTGTTTTAGTGGTTGGATGAATATACAGATACAAGATCTTCTTGGGATTTCCACTGATTGCTGTTTGGAAACAAGCAACCTACTGTTTGTCAGTTCAAACTTGTCAAAACTTTCTGATGGCATTTAGCAAGCATACTAATTGTTTCTTTAATGAACAATTCAAAATGCCCAGAACATCTGCATTTTGGGAGTCTAGGATATTTCCAGCTAACTCATTTTCCCCTTTCAGAACAAACCAGCAGGTACGTCGCAGTTGTACGTTCCTCTAATTTGGTGGAAAGCTTCTAAGGTAACATGGAAAAGAAGAGAATTTTGTTTCAGAAACATAACCACCAGCATTATGAGAAGAGAAGCTTTTGCTTTAGGGAGATCTGCAGTAATTACAGAAGCAGTTTTCATTTGCTTCTTATCTCTGACTTTTACAGTTGTACAATGAAGTCAGGCATTGCTCTTCTAACTGTACTTAGAAGAGAATAACCTGTACGATACAATCGCTTCTGAATTATTCAGCAGGTACATCAGTGGGAGACAATGGAATTTTCTTAAAAGCAATCTATAACTTTCATATCTAGCTCAAGGCTTCCATTTTTAATCATACGTTAATGGACTTGGTTCCCCATTTTGGGAATGTCAATAATGAGGAGAGATGATGAATGGAAGAGGAAGTACAATAACAACTGAAACTCAAGTTACAGGCAGACAAAATAAGGCCAAATTACCACAACCGTGTTTTATTCTACCTCCTCAATACAGAATACTCTTCCACAAACACCTCTGAGCCCTGCAGAGCACACCTTGTTCTGCACAGTACAGGCCATATGATTACTTTAAGCGTGTTGTCACCACATTTACAGTTACCTTCAAAGATTTAGCTGATAATACCAAATAGCTACTGAAAGATGTATTTTGATAATTACAAAGTCATCTACCCAACAGGTATTTCAAATATACTATTTATAAGAACAGTGACCCAGTAAACAATTCAAACTTTGAACAACAGAATAATGTAAAAATAAATCATTCTACTTTTTTTAAAAAGTGTTTTAACATTAACTACTTTGGCCATCCAAATACCACAATGCAAGTGTTGATATTCCACTGAAAGAACCCTGTTTCCATAAATCTTAAGTATATGCGTTGTCTTCCTGAAATGCTGGGTTACTGCTTACACTAAAAAAGCAGGATGAAGATCTACCTAAATATTCTGATTTATCCTGATACAAACCACTATCTTTGCTTCACTGCAATACTCCTGACTAAGAAAAGATACAAATATTTCATGAAGGATCTTCAAGGAAACTTAAGAAGTCTGTTGGCTGTCTTGTTTTGGCATGCAGAGGAAAAAGAACTGCAAGAAAACAATCGCAACAAGGTAATTCTTACAGATATTTTCCTAAACCTTTTCAGTTTGATAGAAAGAATACAGATGAATCATACATGAGGCGTTCTGTTTGTTTACAACTATTCTGAGATTCAAAGAAGAGAGTCTTTGTAAAATAATTTCCATTCTATCTTCCAGTTTCCAAGTCATTCCTGATCTACCAACTTCTGAATCCTGGAAAGCTGGATGTAAAATTCAGGATGTGAAGGAACACTGCCATGGAGACAACTGATTGCTTTATTAATGGCAGCCCATGTTAAAGATTAAGAGCTCAATCAACTGCTCAGATGATTCAATAAAGAGTTCTCACTGATTTGAAGCAGAATCTCTCCTAGACTTCCCTTCCACCCAACAAAGATTTTTTTTTTTTCCCCAAAGCTAATCCACCACACATATAAATTAATTTAGTTTGTGGAATACAGACTTAGTCTTTTAAAATCTGGTATGTTTTCCAGAAGCTGAACAATTGCTTTGGTATTCTCATCTGAGTATCACTTTTACAGTATATTTTCCCAATATGTATTTATTTATTTTAGCTAGAAAGTATGAGCAACCTGACATAGCTGGAATAACAAATGCACTCAAGATTTTCCTTGGAATCTAGATTTGAAACAAAGCGGCTATGCAAAAATCATATTTGAAAGCCTTTATGAAGGCCTATCCTAATACAAAATACATCTTTGTTTTCCCAACATTTAGAATAGCAGCAACCAGAAAAAGGATAAATTTTTTTTCCTCTCTCTTAAACACCAGATACGCAGGCACCACCATGTTAATGTCAACTGACAATCCTGAGGATGACTAGTACCCAGAATGTAAAATGAAACAAAGATCTTTCCTGCCTAATGCCACTGGCAGGCAGGATGATTAAACTGCACAAGAGAAGTTCAAGAACCTATTTAGACAGCTCTGATTTCCTCACGTTGCCTGAGAAATCAGAGAACATCAGATGGTGCAGGTCACGAGCAAACAAATGAGACACCACTTAGAACTACCCCTTTCCTTCAGTAAGCAGACTCAAGGCACTGCCATCTCTTCAGGCAGACATAAAAGGGAACTCGGGTAAAACAATTTTAGTAAATATCCATTTGCATCTCTAAACGTACTAGAGGACCAGCAACAGAAATTTAAACAAGGAAAACTTTTGCTACACCAGTAACTTACTATATTCAGAGCTAAAAATGACTATTAAATCCCCTCCCTCTCCCCTTTTTGGCCACTGTTAGTCAAGTCTGAATGCCAGGAGTTTGTACCTGTAAGAAATATTAAAAATTTCCTGGGTTGTGAATTATATCAGGTTCTTGGAAGGTAAGTGGAAATCATTAAAATCTAGTATGCTCAAAAAATGTGGCACTTTTACTTAGGATTCTAACAATTTAATTAAATGAGCTCTAATTAATTTAATTAGATCTTACTTATTGGCATTAAATCTAGCATTTCTGTTGTTATTTTTCCAATTTCTAGTTATCTGATTTTCCAAAGAAAGATAGAAAAAAAATCGGCTCAAGACAGCACAGGCAAACTGGAATTGGTATAAAAATTTTACTTGTATAGTCACAGAAAAACTCACAAGGAAATACTGTGCACTGCTAATAAATTTTAGTACATTCATAAAGCATATGATAGAATGGTATATTTGAGAAACGACTAGCTATTTAAGAGACGAACTGCGAAGAACATTGCCATGGAAATTGAATATAACAACTATTCATAGGCAGAAAAGAGTTGTAAAGCTCTGTGGCATTTCAGGAGATTGACAGCAAGTTCTCTGTTCAAGGAAAACCTACAACAGCACAAAAAGTGCAAGCTGACATGAGAACAGCATTCCCTGACTAGTAACAGACTCCGTCTTCAACATTCTTCTTGCAGAGGAAATCACATGTAGCAATGAGATATTTTAAGGGTACGTGAAAGGTTTTTTAGTGTGGGGCAACACAAAGCCTGATGAAAATGCTTCTCTCCGCTCTTTCCCCTTCTGCTGCAAATTCTAGACAGGAAAAAAAAGTAAAAAAATCAGGCAATCTTAGCATCTGCTTTCAGGAATCGCGTCACTGAGCTCTTCTCCAGGGTATCCAGTGATAGGGCATGTGGGAATGATTCAAAGCTGTGCCAGGGGAAGTTTAGACTTGAGATTTGGAATAATTTTTTTTACCAAGAAGGTGGTCAAAGACTGAAACAGCCTCCCTAGAGAGATGCCTCATGCCCCAAGCCTGGCAATGTTTAAGAGGCATTTGGACAATGCCCTTAATAACATGCTTTAACTTTTGGTCAGCCCCAAATTGCTCAGGCAGTTGGACTAGATGATTGTTGTAGGACCCTCCTAACTGAAATATTCTATTCTATTCCACTGCCTCCAAATCTTACATGAATCAAGACAAAAATCAGAAAGCTAGATCCAGAAACCTGTATATTTCTTAGAAGCAAAAGTTTATGTTATTGTGTGATTCTTCACAAACTTTTATATATCAGCTTTAAGATGATATCTGAGCTTATTTGAAGCCATTACTTACTATTGCAATAGAAATATTTAACAATAACCAATGTCCCATCACTGGTAAACATGAGGGCTGAGTTTTAGTGATACACCAGCAACTGACCTGTCCCATGTTTAAAAATTCACAGAGGATTCAATAAAGCCTTTTCTTCTACATTTTAAAGTTATATAGTATTATTTTGGAGATAGTGGCACTGCTTAATGAAACAAAACATGGCCCTTTTGGAGAAATTCTATTTGATGGTATTTTTTTTTTTTAGAGATATTTCATTCATTGTTAACTTCAGTGATTTTGAATGAACTTTCACAATGACAGAAAATAACACAGCCTATTATAAACAGGGAATAGCACAAATAATTAACAGGTAACCAAGCATTTCAGATCATCACTAAGACTGCCAAGGGAGAGGAAGGAAGGTATATTAAAAACTCATGCAATGTTAGGTGGTAATAAAAACCTGTTCATTATTCTCCTCTCATTTTAAAGGCTAAGTTTTTTGTTAGTATTCAGTATGGAGAGTTATGTGTTAAATAATTCAGCCATTCTTTAAAATAACTATCTTAGAAGAACAGAGCTCAGCAACTGCTCTTCTCCCTTCCGCAGAAAAATCTCAAACCCACACAACTGGACTTTATTCCTCATCCAAAATAAGAGCACAGAGAAGTATCAAACAGGAATTAGCCTCAGCCAACGAAAACACATCACAGAGCTCAGGAGGCAAGATGGAATAGAATAGAATAAATTCTGATACAATCTATCAACAGACGGTTAAAAACTGTCCATAGGCCTTCCTAACTGATGGCCAGCAAGCCTTCTTTTCCATGGCTGAAGTAAGAAAATAATTCCTACACCCTTTTCCCCAGCAAGGGAACATAATAGTTCTAGGCAGTAAGAAAGTTGGTTATTAAGAGATTGCCAGCATAACAATTAGGCAGTCTGAGATATCTAGCAGAGGCATGATTTACAAGGCAGATAACAAAAGTAATTTCACTGATGAGTGGGTATGGGTCAGAGAGTTGATTCTGCCATCAGAAGATAAGAGGCCACTTTTTGAGATTTCCATTAAAAATACACAGGTTGGCAAACTGCAAGTGTTCTAAGACAAGCGTAAGAAGCTGTTTGCTGTTTTGAAGTAACCTTTTAGAAAGCAGGACTGAAAGCTTCTAATCTTGACAGAAGCATTCAGAATCTGTGGATAAGGTGCTTGGCTTTTACCTGCAAACTAATTCACTCATTGTCTGGGGCATGATCACAGGGTGACGTACCTGTCCATGAAATTTCCTCCTGGCCTGTTTCATTCCTTCCTCCTAATTAGCACTTAGCTTCGGTCCCTGATCTGCCAACCTGTTACACGTAGAGGGATCAGAAAGCTGATCAGATGGAATGGAGCTGACTTAGCCACATGGCATTTATATCAGCTGAATCTTAAATGGATAGAAAACGATGCAGGGAAAAGAAGCATTTGGGAGAAGCGACATAAAAGGGAAATCAAAAGGAATGTGGGAAATGGGCTATTGGATAGAGGATGTGTGAAAAGGAAAAGAGGATAGGAAAAGAGTACAAAGGGAAGAAGAGAAACAATAGTAAGAAAACATTGTCCTATATTTGTCTCTCACCATGGAGCTGTCAGAGCATGGTAGGTTAATGCAGGGGATGCAAAGGGGGATGCACTAGGAAGCACGCATCACATAAAATCACCTACAAAGCATTCTTCAATTATAAACGAGGCAAAACCCACCATCACTTCCATCACTAAACATGCTCTCAGCGCAGATCTCATGATCTGAAAGCTTTCAGGCTCTGGGAAGGGAGAAAGGGTGAAGCAGGAGGGAGGCCTCAGTCATTGCCTTTCAACTGTCATTGTGAAATTAAAGCATTTGTATACCCTGGGCAATAACCAATAATCAGTCAACTAACTAGTGAATTAGTTTGGAATAATAATTTTCAGCTAGTGTGACCTTGCAAAATAAGTTAACCTTCACAGGCAGAAAACAATCTCCTTATTCCTTGTTTCTACCATCACCAGTCACAGTGCAAAATGAGTTCTGCTTCTGCACAAGAACCTTGCTACTCATGGTATGAGTTTGGATAGGAAGACAAACAGAAGAAAAGAACCCCTATTTTATCTAACCTAAACCCCAGATTTGGTAGTAAAAATCCCTTTTCATTAAAGTATGCCAATTTCTCAAAACTGTACTAGTTCACAGGCAATTGGTGCCAAATCTCTTTAAACCGGGGAGAAAAGTGAGAAAAGCCAGTGCTCTTAGAGGCTAAAAAGTATAATTCCTATTCACAAATCATTTCAGGCATTTTGATTTTTATTATAAATCAGAATTAAACCAAACTTCAAAACAACAAAATAGTCTTTCTATCCACGTTGACTCCCAGTACCAGTGTTGCCTGGAGCTATTGGGGAATACAGGAACATACTCAGGTCTAGATATGTCTGTGTCTGAGACCAGAGCTCAAGAGGAACATCCCTAAGTTAATGGGGAAAAAAAAACAAACAAGCCACCAAAACCCACAGAAAAGAATTTCAAACAGACTGAACTAATAAGGTCAACATTCTTTATGTTAAATAATTAGTTAACTTCTGCTTTAACTATTAAAAGTATGGGAAGTGCACATATGCTTCGCCAAAATTTTTCCTGTCTGTAAATGGTCACATTCCGTTCATCCTCCTCAGCTGCCACTTTATCCTTCTTTGGGATTTTGCTCCAATTCCTACCTACTTTTGTTTTCTTCTCCTCAAAATGCACGAGACTTCAGGGTCTCCCAAAAGACATTCTTAAATTTCCCTGGCCTTCTAAAACCCAGCATCGTTTCTGTCTCTTTTTTTTGCAAGATCAAATATGTCAATGACAATAGCTGTTAAGAACTGGTTTCTTCTGGGTATGCCATGGTTTCTTCACTCGAGACAAACTGGTTTTAGAAAAATCTTTAAGTCTCACGATGGCCAAAATTGGGCCTCTATCCCAATGAACAATAGGCATCTTTCTCGGTGAAAAGCTGCAATACATCACACATATAAATGCAATTACAATACAAAAAGAAACATGATTTCAGTCTCAAGGTATCACTTATGCCTTTTTATACTCTGTTGCCCTTGTAATATTTCCAGTCAATTTATGCCCACATAAACTAAAAAAGCAGGATCAGCTATCTATATCAGCTTCACCCCTTCCCATTAATCACCTTATCATACTTATTTCCCACTTAATGGATCTACAATAATTTCTTTTGCTCAAAATATATTCTTTATGTTTTCTTGACTACAAAAGCCATTGAGAAAACTGCACATTGCTTAATCTTGGAAAATCAGTTTAATAACAGATGCAACAAATTTTTATTCCATAAAACCTGAAATAAGGAAATTTGAACATTAAATTAGACTAAACAAATAAATCCCATATTTTAAAGATGTAAAACCTTCATAAACATTTTGTAAGAAAATGAGTATTTTATTGGGTTATAAGTTTCTCAGTATGCTAACTCAGAAATCACAAGTTCTAGAAACACAAAACATCCAATATTAATTTCTTGTAATGACAGCAAAGAGACACATTCTTCAGTTATTTCATTTAAACTAGAAAAGGTCATTTCAAATTTAGCTGTATTAACTCCACATAACTTAAACTCATATTCCAGAAAATAGTTCTGAGAAGCCTTTACCATTGCTTTAGATTTTAAGAATACGCTAATACATTATCAGCACTTCGTATGAAAGTATGAATTTTCTTTACCCTAGAAGTTTTGTTTTGAATTTGAAATAGTTAGATATATAAAACAATTTTTTAAAAAAGAGTATGTAATCTAATTGCTCAGTTATTTTGTGGTCAGCTGATGTAGAACTTGCAACAAAGAACAGAGGTTAATCTTGTTTCCAGATGGGAGTGTCATCACCCTTGCTAAAAACTACAATAAAGGCAGTAAACTAGAAAAAAAATTGTTTTAGCTAGAGAACTAAATACAAATGTTTTCTGTGAGCAACTGTAATGTTAGGAATATTTAAAAATTTAAATATTTATTGAAATTTGAAATAATAAAAAAAAGATTCCTTGTTTTACAAGCTTAGGAAAGTCAACATGGATGATGTTACAGTCACTATCTATGTAAATATACAATACACATTGCAGTGTATCCATTGTATTAGGCAACAGGAGCAACAGCAGGATGGACAAAGCCGTGCTACTAAGCTCCTTTAAAGCCACTTTTCCTGCTTGAGAACCATTTATATTATTTTTTTCTGCTTATACACCATTCTTCTGATCACTTCTACCCATCCCAGTCATATATCAGACATAGTTTGAGAATATATCATGCTTGAATTGCAATAAAACAACACAAGTCACAAATTTTACTAAAATTTTAATGTGAAGAACAGCCTTGAGAAAGAAAATAACCCCAGAGCTCAAATCAATGGCTGAAAGATTCACAGAACTCATGCAGTTAAATACCCCTCCTTATTTAGCAGCATGTCATAATACACACGTGTGAAAAACATGAGCTGATTCCTGAAAACTGCCCCCACAGATGAATCCAAAGTCACACATACTGCAAATTAGATTGCAACTAATTGAATTTAAGTAGTCTGAGGAACTGGAAAAATGACAGAACCAACATTGCCAAGTAATCCTTACCGAAACAAAGATTAGTTAGTAGATGGGAGGATGAGTGGGGAGGAAGGCTGAGAATTTCATTTGAGGGTGAAGGGAGAAAAATCCAGTTTTATGCTACTTACTCCTGTAGGCTGAAATATCAGTCCATCCACTTCGTGGCTGACTTCTCTAGCAAAGCTTCCTTCCAGGAGCTGTAGAACAAAAGGAAAATAAATCTTTTTTCCATAGGGAAATATTCCACTTCGAAGACTGCACACCAAAGCAGATTATACGCTACTGCTGCAATCACTGGCTAGTAAACTGCTTATTTATGGTTTAATGTTAGAGCTTGGGAAATGTCAACATAGAAAGCTTCAACAAATTAGCAGATTTTACAAAAAAATATTTACTTTTAAAACAAGTTTCACAGAGGCAAACCATTACAGTATCATTCAAGGAAAAAGCCTTTGTCCACAAAGTATTGAGAAACCAAGGTGATTTCATACAGTAAAAAAGGAAGAAAAATCAGTTCTGATACAGTACACCACAGTCATTTACGGACTAATTAAAGAACACATTTGCCACTTTAACATGCAAGTAGCATTTACTTTAGATTGAAAAATATGCACTGAAAAAATATTTCAGGGCATCATTCAAAATTCATGTTTGGCAGACTCCGTAACTAGGGCATAACCCAGTAACACAGCTCCGCTGCTGCCAAACAGCTGCCTGAATCCATTTGGATCTCAAATATACTGTTTCCCATTTTCAAAGGTTGTGAATTCCATATGGAGGTGGATACGTCCGTCAAGATGGTATTTGCCAGAGAAAAAACCATCTAACTAAAACTAATGAAACCAGCCAGTCGACAGTTACAAGAATTGATGAAACGCTTCCGTGTTAAATTATGATTTGCCTAAGGAAAAGCAAATACCCAGTGAGAACTACAACTGTGAAGTAATAGCAAAAACTAGGAGAATTACCAAAATGCCTCTTTATTAATTTCAATTTACGTTTTACTGTAGAGATCTATCTATCCCAATGTTGCAGGTGCTTTTAGTAACAGTTGAAAAATTGTGATGTGTAACCAACTGCATGGCCACAAAACAGCAAGCACAGAACTCACTACATCACAGTTTTAAAAGCAATATTTTGGCCTAGAGTGTTAATTTTGTATCATTTCCTTTGTACAGTTCAAGTTAACTCAATGACCCAGTGACTAAATTATTCAAATCAAGTATCAAACTCTGCTCTCAGTACATGGCAAAAATACAAAAGAAGTTGAGAATTAACATTTGTATCTTCCTACAGGCTGCACAACTCAAAGCAACGCACTTAAAATGGATCAAAAGCCAAATATTTTAAACAATAATAATATAACATGATATTCTGCTGAGACCTGTAGGTGTTTGAACAGAATAATTGATCATTTTGCTATAAAAACCCCCTAGTTTTTTTCCTTAATCACATAATCATTAACATACTTGTGCTTATAACTGCATCTACAAATACAGTTTCCACTATTTAACTTCTAGACAAGATATAATTGAAAAACACACTCTATGAGAATAATCTCAAGTGGTAAAATACTTCAAGAATATTTGATTCTGAGAAAAAAAAAAAAAATCACCCAGCAAAACAGCATACAGAAAGCCCATACTTGGGATGTGAAGCTGTAGCTTGCATTCTCATTTTGGAATTTACAACTAAGGCTCATGATCCTTCACCAACTGCCTATACAAAAAGAAAAAAAACATATCCACAATTCTTTTAAAAGTTCGTTTTGTCTGCTTCAGCAGACAAATGAGTATGTTGGAAATGTACTCATGTACATTTCATGTACATTTCATTTACATCATGTAAGAAATTTGTAGAAGTTTGGGCTATTAAAGTTTTTTTAAAAAATTTCTACATAAGCTAAGCCTTCAGTAGATCCCTTGCAAAGTCACTGCACAGCTCCAAACCTGATGGGCCTGTGAGAAATCTCTAATAAGAATACACTTATTATTTACAGAAATACACAGAAAAGATTTCATTAAATTCAAGTACCAAAAAATACCTTCTTCAAATACAAAAACCTACACCTTTAAAAGACAAACTTCAAATTAGCTGAGACTAGACTTTTTATACATTTCTAGCTATCCTATTAAAAGGCACTAACCAAACTGGCAAACAGAAATCAATCATCTCTGTTTCTCCTTATTTTAAGTTCTTAAAGGCATTTGACACAGCTAATTCAATGTTGGAACTTACACAAACTGCATTATTTACTCTTTCCCAAGATAAATCTTGAGAATATAGAAACAGTCTTTTAATTTGAAGGTGGGACTCACCCAGGTAAAGCATAAAATTACTATCATGCACTGTTTTACGTGTAGCTCTCTCCAGTCTGGTCTACGTGAAGTTAAACTCCATTAAAACACAACTTCATAAATTGTGCAACATGTAAAGTCAAAATTTACTGTTGAAAAAAAAAAAAGAAAATACATTCTGGTATTCCTTTTTTTCCCCACTACTCCACCACACTTACAAAATGCAAGGGAATCCCTCTGAGCAACCTGATACCCAGTTTCAGACTTGAACTTGTTCTCATTCTGGAGGTCCAGAGCATCCATATTAAGACATCTCCTCCTGAATGTCAATTTGACCTCAAAGATAAAAGGATTTTAAAAGCAGAACAAGACTCAACAGCTAACCAAACCTCTTTGTGCAGTTATTCTGCCTTCATTCTCAGTTATTCTGCTTTCAGTCTCATTAAGTCCATTACCAGAATTTCAATGACAACATTCTGGAAAAGAATTTTCACTAGAAAGGATTAACAATTTGGGAGAAAGGGAGTGAAGTGGGAAGGAGGGAATGGAAATTTTCTCTAAGCTTCCTCCCATACTTACTTTTGTGCAAGTTAAACTATTTAGAGGTTGTCTGTGAATACTGCAGAATCTATACCCATTGAATATTGCAGAACATTTGGAACAACAGGAGAACGAGCAGAAAAGAAACATTTGACATAAGCAAATATTTTTGACACTAAAAATACAGCTGTTAGAAAGTTTTTAGGCTTATGAACTTAAAATGCAGATATCACGGCTCATCTTTTAAAAAAGAGATGTTCAATTTTCCACACATATTAAAATTTCTAATTAACTTGAACAGTATGGGGTTTTTTTGTTGTTTTGTTTTGGTTGTTGGTTGTTTTTGTTTTTTTTTTTTTTTTTTTTTTAATCGGCACCATGATAAATGGCACACCTGCTTGGCTGGGCTGACTGCCAGAGATCAGATAAAATGCAATGCATCTCAATGACACTTTATAAAAGATGGGTAAATGATGCATGCCAACCAATTCTTCCACCCTGCTACTCCCTGTAGCCTCGTGGCATCTATTTCCACCTGTGAACCCCTTTGTTCACTTCTCTCAGCTTCCTCCTTCCCCATGAACTCTGTAATAAACCACATACTCATACTACAGTTTATTATTCAAAACTTTTCCTTTCTTACTCTGCAACTAAATCCAATTAAAAATTATTGCTAGATCTAATAATAGTCCTCTAACGAAAGGAATGGTGTAATCACATGGAACGAGTGGGGCTGTGACAAGGAACAGGATGAGCTGAGGAGCAGTAAGTCACCAAAAGCAGGACTAATAACCTGCTGAAGCTGATATTGCTAAAATGTGGAACCAGTCAGCAGTTCTTGAGTGGATAATTGAAAAATCACACTTTGTAGATCTTTCTATACTTATCAATAAACAAATCACTTGGCTCCTCCAGCAGGAAAAGAGAACATTTCAGTGCATGCATATTCCACATAATGCTGATATGTTTTTATTGATGTTTTTGTAATCCTGAGGCAAGACACGATTCTGATGAGTTTTCAGAAGTTACTTTATTCATAAAGTAAATATGTCCAGTAGGTAGTACTGTGTCTTTTCCTTCCCCTTGCAAAAAAACCCAATAGAACATGTGAGAGGAATGTGTCTTCATAAACATAATAATGTTTCTTTAAAGTCATACTGACTTTCTACAAAATAATGAGGCCAAGGTCCTAATCTGTTGTCTTGGTGGCCAAGAAGGCCAAAGGTCTCCTGGGAGGCATCAAGAAGAATGTGATCAGCAAGTCCAGGAAGCCATCCTGCCCCTCTGCTCTGCCCTGGTGAGGCCCCCTCTGGAGCACTGTGTCCAGTTCTGGACTCCCCAGTTTAAGGAGGACAGGAAACTGCCAGAGAGGGTACAGCAGAGGGCTACCATCATCAAAGATGATGAGGGGCCTGGAGCATCTCTTTGATGAGGAAAGGCTGAGGGACTTGGGTCTTTTTAGTCTGTAAAAGAGATGACTGAGGGGGAATCTGATCAACACCTATAAATATTGAACAGGGTAGCTGTCAAGGGGATGGGGTGAATTTTTTTGAGTGGTGCCCAGTGACAGGACCAAAGGAAACGGGCACAAACTCAAGCACACTGTCATGCACAGCTTCAGAGAGCAGCATCTTCACTGGCTTAGACTTCGGCCCAAGTTACAGGACAATCCACCTGATTTCAGCCCTCACCATCACACTCCACAGTAATTCTCACATCCTGACATCCATCAGGTTTTACAGACATCAGTGCATAAATCTCTGTGCAGATACTGCAGATTCTTTGAACTTATCCTATAGCCTTCAGAAAAAGATTCAGAAGTTACCAGCACCAATAACCACCTCTTTGAAAAAGGAAACAATTATTCTGGCTCTTTCCTTTCACTTCTCTAAAAGAGATGGACTATTCTGCTTCCGCAGAGAAGGTAGCAAGAATTAAAGAGCTGTCTTCAGTCTCAAAGGAAAAAAGTATCAAAGAGCAAGTGGGTATCTCTCTACTGGAGATGGAGCAGGGGAAGTTTCATGTATTATTTAAAAATAAAACTAAAAAATCTCAACCTTCCCACAAGTAAAAGTTGGATAATTTTAATAAACCCGTAAGAGAAGTTTTGATTTTGGTTCCTTGACTGAAATCATTACAAATATATAGTAAAACTTTCAAAGTAGTCTTTAGTGACTCCGGGGAATACACAGCTTTGGGAATTAAAGGGAGCGAACCATCTGAAAAAGGAAAAAAAAAAAAAAAAAACAACAAAAAACCCCCCACATCTCAAACTGAAGCCTTTTATCTTTTTCATACTGGGGATATTGCTCACCTCATCTAGCATTAGCACTTGAAGTAAAACAGCTGACCTAAACAAATCCAGCACAAATTAACATTTGGGGCCAAGATGTGAAAGGATCAAAGGCCTCTGGCAGTCCCAGTGCTTCCTTCCCTCCCTGCCCAACCACAGACACAGCTCACACTGACTTTCAGACAGCTACATCGATGAGATGAAACCCTCTCTTCTCAGGCATATTTAAGTTCCTCTTCAAGTGATATGTTCCAGTGCCAAGTAATTTTTTTGGAAAATTGTGCGGTCTCAAGTTAGGGCATGCTGTGATGGAGCATCTTTGTTAAATTGCTCCAATGAACTATGTCATTTGCAATTAAAAAAATCAACGTCTATTTCTCAGCAGTTTTCTTTCTTCCTTCAGCTTCTCTTCTTCATTCCTCTATTTAGCAGGCACTAATCAAGTTGAGCTCCGAGAGATTTTTTGGGGGGGCAAATAAACCAGCTCCACATTTCAAACACTTCAGGAGGAAACAGCTGTAACTTTTCAGTGCTTCAATAAGGTCTCTTTTAAAGTCAGAGTTATCACTTTGTTCATCAGCTGAAGCCACCCCAGCCAGACTTGACAGTATATCCGAGGACAGCAAGAAAAAAATGCACTCCTTGTTCTCCTCCGGACAAGTCTCCTTTTCAAGGAGACTCTGGAGACACGAGCACTTGCCAAACAAGAATTTCACCGGCCGATGGCTTGTTACAAATGGCTCCTTGAATCAAAGTGGCTCCTTCCAAGGCACCATGAAGGTCCTGAAAGCAGAGCTGTGACACCATGAGCATGACAGCCCATGGGCAAACAAGTAAATGTTTCTGCTTACACCCCATGATTCCAAAAGCAGTATTTCAATATCAACATTTCCTTCCCTCAGGCAAACGTCAGTATCTGTCCCTTGTTTCTATGATTTCACATTTTCTTCCAAATTACCTAAAAAGTGTTGAACAGCAGATTTTTAATCAATTTAACATGACCCAGTTTCCTCTGCACTACTCTCATTTCCTAATAAAATACGATACCTAATGTCAAATAAATGAGGTAAAAACCAGTATTTAACATCTTAAAGTGCTCCTTTACAGCAGGGTAAATTCTATGATACAGCAGGTCCAATTCTATAATGCATCCTCAATTATTCATTGTAGTCAGCTATATTTATGATAAAGATTTTCAATTTTTGTTTGCCAGGAAACCAACAACAAAGAGGCAAGAAAGGAAATGCAGCAGGATAACAGAGAGCACAGTCAGAAAACCACAGCTTATACTAAATATTTTTAAGCTAAAAATACTAAAAGTATTAAGCTAAGTATACTAAAAAAAAAAATCATGAAAATACAAAATATTTCTTGGCCCATGGTAACGGCCTTAAATATGCATAAAGGAAGAGTAGGATCAAAAACTGTAGAAAATAAATTAAAAACTTGACTCCTTAAGAAGTACTTATTTAAAGAAGATTTATGCGCTCATTAAGAACCGACACATATTGAAGAATAACTGCTACATTTTCAGTAAAACAGTGAAATGATCTACTTTGCCCTAACTGCATAAGGAATACAAAGTATAAACTTCTCACTTGCTCATTACTTAAAAATAAATTTCACGCTCTCAGGATGTAAAATCAGTGTATAATTCAAATTGCATGAAAAGCCTTTAAAAAAAAATTTATGCTTAAAGCTCAAAATCTTAGCTTTCATGCTGGCATCCACTCAAGATTCTAAGTCAAGATATAAACAGAGAAAAGCTGTAAATGTTATTTTGTCTCTATGAGTACGTACATTTTAAAAGCACTTGATGTTAACCAATAATTCAGTACTAAATAAGAAGAGTAAAAGTAAACTCCAAAGGTTCATCTGTTTAACAAAATCACCACTATTTTGAACTGTGTAATTTGTGGCAACAGCTGAATCACATTGTGATGAAAATTATAACAAGTGACTGGAGAAAGACGCATGGGAATTTTCTCAGTTGATAAAATTAAAAAGTACATACTTTTTATAAAATACTATTTTATGGGAAGCCTTTCAGTTTGCTAATTTACTAGAAGCTCTGAAACCAATCATACTGAAAGGCTAAAAATAACCTCTTTGCCAAGTTAATCATACAGAACATTTTGGCTCAAAAGACATTAAAAACACCTAATTACTGCAATAGATTTGTTCCCTATAAGAATGAAAGCAGATAATGGCAGCAATGTGAGGCTGATGTTCACTAATATGATCAAGAGACTAATTATTATCCATGAATCATTTGTAGCATTCAAAACTTGATTAATGTCAGGTCAAGTTTAACATGTGATAGGTTTTATTAGTAATGCTTGGCTATCCCACAGCTTGTCAGTCGAAGCGAGTGCCATCTGTTAGGTGTGGGAATAGCCAACAGCCACAACAAAAGCACAGTGGATACAACTGGTCACTGAAGAACATTTTTAAGAATTCCAAAAGGGAGATACCCTAATAATTTTAAACACACCAGATGAGAACCCAGCACAGAAAGACCTGCTAAAGAAAGGACATTTGTAGCCAAAAAAGGTGGACTTTTCTCATTTTAAAGCTTGACCAAACACATGTTTAGTGCAACTGAATTCAGCTTCACAGATTGACCAGCCTCTGGCCACAAAAATTCTTTTTCAAGAGGAGCATGTGTGGCTTCCTCTCTACACTGCACCATCTTCAGCAAGCATTTCTGTACAGAATACCCTGCTTTAGAGCTTTAAAGCACCACTCATGGTATTCAAGTACATATGGCCCTAGCTAGTAGCTCATGCAGCTTTACCTGGGGTCACCTCTCCCCTGTAGAGCTTGTGCAGGGCTCAGGTCCTACAGCAGGATGGGAACTGAGCTGGTACCAGAAGAGCTCACCTGGACATCTCCACTGACCCTTGATGAGCTCTGCACTAATAACAGTAGGAGCAGCAAGGCTGAAATAACATCAAGAGGCAACAAATAAAGGAAGGTGACCTAATTCTACCTGGGTTTGCTCTGGCATCTACGTACTCTCCTCTGGTCTAAAACTAGTTAGAAACTCAGCAGGAGCATTGAAAGAAACATTTATTTATCTCGCAGCTATCACAGCTATGACAGATGTATTACAAATACGTTATTATTTGATGGCTCTCTTGCATTTTAAGTGGATGAAGCCGAAAGGCTGCAGATTCAGGCTGTCACTGTCTGTACTTCAGCTCCAAGTGTTCAGTTGTCTGGCTAAGAGCCTGATGTGCAGGGCTCCCAGACTCCTCAACGCCTTAATGTAAAAGCCAAGTATTCTGAAGACTGGATGCTAGCAGGCCATAAATAACATCATAATCCAAAGAACCATAATTACTGTACCTCAACCCATATAATTTCATAGTCGACGACTGACAAGGACTCAAACTACAAGTGCCTGGGCATTAGCAGTCTAACTAATGACACCACTCTACATCAATTTCTGCAGAAATGCTCTTCTGAAAGGCAAAGTCCTACCAGTCTAGGTATTCTTTCCAGAACAGCAAGGCAGTAGAAATTCCTATTTATACTCATGTGATGGGCAACAAGCAACATCCCCAAGCAAGAAAGCCAAAGAGACTCTCTCCCTTTTATCTGCAACCCAATTAGTGTCACAATTGAGGCACATCTGCAAAAAACAAGTTATTCCACACACTGGATTCCCAGAACTTTCCCAGCTCCTACTGGAACTCCTGCCAGTTTCACAAGGAGGAACTTAAAGCAAGAGAAATCATATGTATTATCTTCTGAAACCTGCTTCTTAAATCTTTTCTACCCTTTTACTACCCCCCTAAACGATTTAAAGAAAAGCCATTTCCAGAGGAATGATTAGCTGGAAGTTAAGTCTTTGATGGGATGAAACTTCCGATACTGAGAAGGTGGAAGAACAGCACTGGCTTGATTTCATTACCCAGACACAAGGGAAAAAAGGGCTAGAGTGAACAGCAATAAGATATAGAACCATGTATTCCCTGCTACCTCTGTAATATTAATGTTTCTATTTCATTTTTAATCTTTTGCAGCTAATTAACTGCAGTCTTTAAAGATGCTACTAAGGCTAGCTTTACGCCATGTTCCTTAATTATTTGGATAGAGACAAATTAGAAAAACGTAGATCACGCCTCAGTCAAGAGTCCCACTGAGCGATCACCAGTTTGCTGGTTCTGAGCAAACAACTCCAAAGGTCATGTACCTAATATATGCAAAACAATACCCAAGAATAACAGGAGCACTATGTGTGTTAATGCTTAATTTGACAGCACATCTGCATTCCTGAATTCAAAATAAGCATTAGGCATTCCTCACTGTCAATCTCTTCTCAAAAACACAATTGAGAAATTGACAGCAATTAACTACGATGTTTTCAAATGCTTCTTTCAAATAAGAGAAATAGGCTGCTTCAAGAAACTTTAATTGACTTCTGTGATAGCTTCAAAATGGGAGAAACATGGATTCCTCGAGGCTCTGAGGGAACGCCACTCCAAACAGCAAGTTTACTTTACTTGATGAAGAAACAGAGCAATATATTTCATAGCTTGGCCATTTAATTTACTGAGCTCTTGCCAGTTCTCTATTTCAACCTGCAAGGTACCTGCAGCTTTTTCTTTTAGGGATTGGCATTTTGTTCACATCACTTTCCCAAGAACAGACCTGCCTGAGACTCGAGTCCTGCTAGAGCTGGAGGAGGTTTAATTGGTGCCACTAGCAAATTCTTTGACCTATTTACAAATGATCTACAATCTGTGATATTCCTGAATGGATGGCAAACACTCAGGAAAGTCTGTTACCCACCTCCTCCATTGAGCAGGGTTCTCCCACTAATGGTTAGAAACCCCCTAATACTCTGGGTTTGATCAAATACAAAAGTTCTCCTTCTGTGAAAGGAAAAAATGATCTTGAGTTGAGTGCAATGGGCTGAGTACATTTTAATTTGTTCTCTAAATGATTTTCCAACATTACAAACTTGATAGGGTTTATCTGTTATCCAGCCCTTGTGTAAATGGTTACACCATAATCTGGTCTCTGGTTGTCAGGAATGTATACAGGCCTGTTTTAATTAAATCAGATAATTAAGGATCATATTTTATTAAGCATTTCCACTAAGACTCATCAACAAAGACAAATTTGTATATACAATAATTCAATTAGACATAAAACAGATATCCAAGAATATAAAGTCTGCCTTCATTTACTGTTACAATGTCTGATTCAAACTGAGCTAATGTATTCCACTGGGCACTGATGCAGGGATTTTAACACAAAAATTAAAGATTTAACATTATATTCTGAATGTTTAAAAACATCTGATTCTTCCGCTATGCAATGGCACTTGAGGGCTTTATTTGCTACAAAGTTTAAATTAAAACTTGCCACTACAAGGCCATAACAGTAAAATCCTAAGATTTTATTCTTTCTTGATTTAAAAGAAAAAGGATTTTATAGAGTATTTTTCTGCAAAATTGGGCACATCACAACAGAAGAAAGAGCAAGCAGGGATGTCCTATAATCTTGTATTATAATAAATTGCATTAAATTTCACCCCCATCTTTACAATTTTCTTTGTGCTGTTATTCATTTTATCCAAAGGAAGCGCCTGTCTCTTGAACATCATTCCAACACGAGGAGGCTGATGGCTTCCCCGCGGAGCTGTATTGCCAGGAGGCAGTTTGGAAAGTGACAGGCTGTGAAGTGGCACAACGGACAATATTAAACAGTTGCCCCTCAATTAATGAGTGGAGTGACCTACTTAGTCACCACAGCTGAGTCCTCCAACTAATTCCAAAGATATCAAATACACCAATTCAACTGCCCATACTGGGATACCAACTGGTAATTAGGTCCAAACAGATTTGCATTCTCTCTGTTTTGGTAATACACCACAAAACTGAAAAAGGAAGTCACTGTTAAGACATTTTTCCTACTTAGGAATATTATTTCCATTGAACAAAATATAAAAGAAATCATTTAGAAAAAATGTTAGAATTTTCAAAGCTAATATTAAAAGTTAAATTGAATATCTACTGTTCTGATATTTAAAATTACAGCCTGCACCAAGTATAACGCTTCATCCAAATGCTTTTATTTTTCCACAAGTTTCATTGTTTACTTTCCCACACTGTAGTTTGGCAAGTCAGAGTTCAATTATATATTCCACATCTGAATTTTTCTACATTAATTTAATTTGTACCAGTAGCAATATCCAACATACTAGTTATGAAAACAATAGGCCTGCTAGTTATGAAAACAATACTTCATGGGAATGTTCAAGACTGTTTGTTTTAACTTCAGTATATAGTTTTCAAAAAAATGTGGAATGTAACAAATGTGTGAATAATTTCTTAAACCAAGAGCAAAAATACTATATCCCTCTTTCACTAAACAAACTTATACTGTGCTGAAATATTATACTTGACCTTCAACAGCAGAATTTATAATAACCAAAAGCAAGTAGCCTAATGTTCTTTGTTAAATCTAGGAAATGAACACAGATTCTTATTCATGAACTGGTCTCCTCAAGCAAAGAGGCTGAGAAGTCAGCTGCAACTGATTCATTTTCTTCCTCCTAGCAAGAGGGAAAACCTTTTGGTGTAAAACATCTGACCAAGTAACTGCAGCCTCCCTGCCCCAGCTGGACACTCCGCCAATCCTGGAGTAAGGACAAAGTCCCTACCCTTGTCCTCCCACTCCCAGAAATTACATTCAATGAACATTATCCAACCAGTGCTGCAGCTGGTTGCACGATAGGATTTGGTGCATGAACTGGAGCTCTAAGTGGTAGTTACCTACATTCAGCTCAAGAGCCACAGTTTGGTCTTCTCTTTCATATTACAATTTACAGAATAATTGGTCTGGTTGACTCCTTACCTTTAAAATTCACATGGTAAAACCATTTTGAAAAATCAGGCTGAAGTACCACATGCTGGGATACAGGAAAGCTGCCAAGTGAAGATTTCAAATTCTAATACAAGCATAAGGTAACACCTTTCCAGCTTCTTATTCACTGCTTGTTTACTAGGTTCCTCAGGTCAAACATTATTTGCATTTACAGGAAGAAAGGCACTTCTTAAAGAAAATTTTAGTGACTATAACCACCAGCACCAAAGCATCTAAGGGTGGAATAAGGCAGTGTTGCTGTTACAACATTTGACTTCTCATTTCTGGGGATAGGACAAAAGTGAGGAAGAAATACACAAAGTAAAGAAATAAAAGCAAGTAGAAACAAAATGGTAGAGGGGAGATGGGTTAGAAGCTAATTAAAAGGAAAGGAGATGATAAACAGGCCAAAAACCTGGAAGAGAACAGATGGAGCGAGGACTATGGTGTAGGCCAGGCACCGAAGAGGGACTGCCAACTCTGGGTCAGGAAGCGCAGGACTGAAAGGTGAGCTGAATAAGCTACTCCTTAAGGCATAGAAAATAAAAACAAAAATAAAAACAGGGGAAACAAGTCTTTTTGGCATTAAAAACCCTCCAGATGGTAACATTGCCCCTCCACGGAGATGGGGAATTCAAAATCTCCAATAAATAGACAGATATGATTTGACACTTCTGCTGCTGCCATTGCGTTCTTGCGTTTCCTGTCCCATGACTGCAAATCTTCCCCACATTTTTGTCCCCAGGCTACTTGGTAACATAAGAACGGGGCTTTGTGGTCATTTGCAGTCAGTTCTGAGTAAGTCTTGAATGTACACAATCTCCTTCTTCCTCACAGGTCCACGGCCACTTAATTTTCAAAAGCAAACCCACTCAACAGTAGCTATATGTTTATTGATATAAACTTTTAAACATTCCACCTCTTTTAACTACAATAAAAGCAGTTTTTAAAAAATAATATTCAAGTGTCAAACTAGGAGAACAAAGTCAGTCATCTGTCAGTTCACAGATTTGACTGAAAAGTTTCAAGATGATCCTAGACCATGCAATCTTCTAGCAGAGATTACTCACTTCCATTCTTAATCCCTCTAGGACAGGCTGTCATTTTCAAATCAGGTGATAGTCTAAGAACTGACAAGTCACTGACGTACAGCGTGCTAACATTTGAAAAAGGCTGTTCCTTTGACCTGTATCATTGTTTAACCTTTAGTCCTATTGTTCCACTGAGAGTGATGGGCACAATTCTCCACGGGACCATGGACCGCAGAGAAAGGAACTGTGTTTCTGCTCCTGCTAGACAGCATTTTCACCAGACAATAGGCTTCAGAGATGACATCCAAGCTGGAGCCATCCACACAAAAAAAGCCTTGCAAAAGAACTGTGAGTTGGTTTAGGCAATGAAAGCCCAGGCTTGCATCATTTCCAAGAGTTTGATTATTTCTATGTACCTGTATTGATTTATTTCTATGTTCCTGGTTAATACAATGAAGATAATGTGCTTGTTGAAAATCCTAAAATATTTGTATAAATAAAAAACTAAGGCTCCAAGGCTAAGAATGTGCATTAACCTCATTGGTCTTTACTACTTAAGCATTAAGGAAGTCTAAAACTCCACTTCTTCCACAGGCTGCTGCTCTCCTTTGGTGGTGGGTGGGACCTCTGGCAGACCTCACCATGTCATCTCCTTGAATTCTGATGCACATTAATAAATGAAAAGAAAGCAAGCTATGCAGGAAAAGTGACCAATCACGCAAGTGTTAATGACAAACAGCAAAGGGTCAACATTCCTCAAAAATATCTTTCAAAAAGAATCCAGAAATTACATTAAAAAGCAAAATCACTCAGAGTACGTGCTCCCAGCTAGCACTAAAAGAGCAAACTGCATTTAATGCAGACAAAATTAGGGATGCTGCTGTCTCCACCAATATTGAAGTTCCACAAGGTAATATTTTTAGAGATTCTGAGAATATACAACCTGTCCCCTCTCTATTCTTCCTGTCACTATCAGAAACAAACGAAAGCCCACCAAAACATCTTAAAATAACATCCAAGACAACACTATAAAGATATAACATTGTAAAGATACAGCTCTTATTTCCAAAATTCTTGTACCAACATCCAATGTCCATTTTTAAAGTGCGTTCCACTTCACAATGAATTGATTTTTAGATTAGAAAAAAAACCAACACAAAACCATCCAGTACTCTAACTCCGGTATTAAAGTCCCAAATCCATAACTCTGAGAACAATTTCATTATTTGACACGTTATATAACACAGTACAAAGTTTACTGCTGTTTCATGTAATTACTTCCACATTTTCACTGAACATAACTAAACCTGTGTGGACAACGTTCATTTTTTTTCCTGGTATAATTAAAAGTTTTAGCCATTTATTCTGCTATTAAGTATAGCTATGAGACTCCTGGGCTTTTTGAGTAATCTTCCTACAACTCACCCAAGCTATCATACACTTACTGACACGGGCTATTGTTAATAAGAAGAATGGCCAAGAATGGCTTTCAATTTGGAGCACCATGTTTTAATTTGGGTCACAGAAAGGACTGACAGAGGGAGGCTGTGAAGGGAGGGGTCTCCAACATTCAATTTTGTGAGGTTCAAATTGCACCCTGGGAACATTTTTCAAAAACTGAAGTTTCTCAAAACTGTGTGGTTCCAGCTGCAGTTATTCAGAAGGACACTTGATTCTTTTCTTGACCCTAAGCAAAACCCAGCTATGCTTCAAAAAAAAAAAACAACCCAAACTTCAAGACATACTCCAAAGAATTCTGATGCAACCCATTCTGACCAGTGGAATGGGTTTTCCACTTTTTCAATCTTGAATGTGCTGGTGCAATCAGAGATCCACCTTATCTGTGGCCAAAGAGTGTCATGCCCATTGGTCTTTCTTTGAACATAACTAGCCTCGGGGGTAAGCTGAGAAGCTACATCTTCTGTCTGTGAAACACAAGAACTGAAGGTAGGGAAGAAACGCAACCTTAAGAAAACACACAACTTTTCTGAGACTATTCCAGGGTGTAAATCTTTGAAGACCTCTAGTCAAGAAAGAAAGGATCCTTTTTAAAGATGAAAGATCCCACTGTTCTCAGAGAAGAAGAAGAAAAATGGCTAATTAAACATAAGGAAAGGATATACCTAAGGAGGTCCCATTTGTAAGCCCTTTAACATCAATTCAGCCACTGCCATCTCTGGAGGCTGATTGACTGATACACTGAGTCAGTCCAAACAGAAGCAGACTTAGATGCTGGAAGGAATTCCTTGTCTCCCCACAGACCTTGCTGCTCTGCACACAGAGCTGGTAAATCCTGTCCTGACATTTGTCATTGATGCAAGAGAAACTCACCTGGCTCTTTCAGCGACATTAACGGAGTGTTGGTCACCAGGAGTACATTTGTTGCTATAGCTGCAGAGATGACTGAATTAACATAGGAAGATGATCTTTTGGGCAAAGCAATACTATTTTAAAATAGTCCTCTTTCAGAATAGGGAAAAGCTTCAAAACAATAGTCTATTCTGACCATATATAACGAAAAATTCTGTTCATGAGGCTGTGATGGCCATGAAGACATAATCCCTCTTTCATTATTCTAGGGAAGTGTTACAGGAAATCACACTCATCAAGTTCACAGAAGTAATGAATCAAAACATGTATTTTTGAGGTAAATAAGAGCAAAAATAATTCTTAATCTACATGTTATTGAGAATATATTTTTATGAATACTATTCTTTTGAGCAGATACAGATTTGAAATATATTTTGAATCTATAATGATTTCCCTTAAACATTTACCAATATTGACTTAGATAAAACTCTACATCAATACTGGTAGTATTAACTAAAACTCCTTACCATGGGGCATACAACCAATTCTTAAATACTTATAACTTCTTACTTATTGAAAACAATAATTAGATTTAAAGCCTATTAGAAGTTTTTTTTAATACCAGTGGTATAATTAACATGTGTCACTAGATAACAGAGATTTTTAAATGAGGACAAGGACTGTTTAAAACCTTTAACATACCTTGTACAAAAAGGAAAGTTTTGGGTTTGGAATAACCATAGCTTTTAAAATGTAGAAAGCTTTGAGATGCCCTGCTCTCTCCAACTCCTGTGGTACACTCATTGCTCATGAAAACGCAGCAAAACTCTCCAAAGAAAAGGAACCCTCAGAGAAAGAAAATGTGCTATAAACTTAACTGTCATTATATACAACAAACCAGCCGTTGACTTTTCTTCACTCTAACTTGGGGGGAAGTTAACTGACAAAAAGAGGCCTAGTTAAAGAAATAATCTTTCAAATCTTTCAGGATACTAGTCTTCATTGATTCGATGATTTTCCTATCAATTTGATCTAATACACACACTGAATAGATAACTCAAATGTTTGAAATGGTTAAAATAAGAGAAAAATAACACTGTCTATTCATTCTGCACTGCCAGCCACTCTAACCTCCAGCTCTCTGTGTGCATCTCCTACTGCTGCAGACAGGAACATCCTTCACAAAAGTGAAGAAAATTGGCCAGATCACTGCCTTATTCCATATATCACAAGTTAATCAAACCTGGTGGCAAAGGCAAAGACAAAATAAAGAAATATTGTCCAAGCATTAGTGTCAAAAGCAATTATAAGTCTATCACAAAACAAATTCCAGCCATGTGAAATTTTGTTTCCTCGCCAACATATTTGATGCTTTAACACTGGGTAATAAGACAGTCAATGTCTTAAAGAGTTTATACTCAGAGTTCCGAGAAAGGCAAAGAAAGACCAGTAAATAGCACCATTTCATTGCTGACTCCAGTAAGTGCTGCTACCAGAAATGTTAAAATCCAAAACACTGGAATGCACATGGACAATTCAGAAATCTCTTTTAGACAAGAAAGACAAAGACATTGAGCATAATGTTGATTTGGCAGGTTTTGGAAAGCAGAGGAACATTACAATAGTCATGTCATGCTGGCAATTAGATTTAACTAGCATGAAGTTTGTTTACAGATGTGTTCTACCTAGAAATTTTTCTAGGAATGCTTCCAACCACATTCTTCCTGTGATTTTTGAATGAGGTTAAAAAACCTGGAACCCCAGAACACTTCAAGAAACTATAAATTTATATAAGAAACCATTTTTAAGATATGTTCCTTTTGGTCTAGTTTCTTGTAGTTTCAAGCTCAAAATAATGTGCCCTGGACAAACAACTTTTTTAGCATCACTAACAATTTATTTCAAATTCACAATGTTGATCTTAAATAGACAACGCAAAAACGCAACGACACAAATACAGAGAATTGATCAAAACTTTTATACTGCTTTATCCACATAAACTTCTCATAGAATTGTTCATGACAAAAGTTTTCCAAAGACAGCTACACTCTACCAGGCAAGTTTTTCTGAAATCTAGTTTATTCCTTATCTCTTTATTTACTTTTCAGTCGCTCTTGGTTAGCCAAAATACCATTAACTGCTCCTCTTGGGGCAAGTTTCATTACCTGCTACAGGGTCAAGGAAATGACAAAAGCAAATGGAAGCTGACAATTTGATGTTCATTGCTTTGTGTTGATGAGACACAGGACTACTTCTAACCACAGTGCTGAGGAAAAATGGGTTCCTCTACAAGAAAGTATTATCCAGGAGCCATTTAATTCACATGAGAGAACAGAAGTATTTTACAGAATGTTAGGATATATATACACACTGAAGAAAAGAGTGCACAATGAAAGACAGGAACCCATAAATATATTTGCAAGTCATATACATTACTTCAGAAGATCCAGGGCAGTATTTTAATAATTAAAATGTAGAAATGTTAACTAGAATGGGCTCTTAGTAATCACTTCTGAACATGAAGTGGGAGTTCAAGCACAGTTCGTGATTCTTTTACTGTGGCCAAATAGGGACCAGAAGTAAAAGGAACATTATATTCTTACCTATGAAGGAGGACAGTGTAAACACCATAGCTCTCAGACACTCTCTTGAGAGCTGAGACATTTCAGATCTAAAGCCATGAACTTCCATATCATTCAAAATTACGAAACTAAAGAATTAGGTTTTGCAAAAGTACAGGTTTCAAATATGGGAAAAAGGTCATTCAGAAGAAATAGGTAGCCTCAAATCACCTTTCAAAGTACCCCAAACTGCCAGTTGACCCCCAGGCATTGTTGTACTCTCAGTTCCAGCAAAGAAATTCACTGGAAGCAAAGAAAGCTGAGGAAAAAACCTATTCCTAACATTGCTTTGCTGCCTTCAGTGCCACAACACACACAACTGAAATCAAGTTTACCTTTCTTGAAGCGTAGATGTCGAAAAAGGGTTTGTTTCGAACACTGAATGGTTCCTGTGCTTTGTCGATGAGACCATTTTTCATCTTTTCATGTCGTGGAAATATAATCTCTTTCTCTATACATGCAAGTCGAATGTTAAAATCACAGTCTCCAACAGGCTGTCCCTGCCAAGTTATAACAATCGTCATTAAAATCAAACATCAAATTATTTGAACAATCTAATTTTTCCTTACATGACATTTAGAATCATACAGATACATAAAAATATTACCAAATTACTACATGTTTTTGCCAAATACTTGGTTTTCGAGCATTTGTCTCAGGCTGCCAGAGGTTTAATCAAATCAAAGTTCATAGAAAGATAAAAAACCCATCATAGATATTCAAGCACATATGAGTTAAATATCTAAAAACCTTTAAAATTAAGCAAAATAATTTAAGTATTCCCAAATTATAGCTTTGGATACAGCAGCTACATACTTTTCCACATAGTTTTCCTCAGAAGTCACTTAGCTCATTTTGTTCATAATACTTTAAATGAGAATGCAACAATGTGATTTTCACAGTTAAGCAAACTCACTGCTTTAAATGTACTCTATTAATGCCTTGAAAGAAGCATTAATTACGTAAATGTTCACTTTCTGTCACAGAAAAGAGAAAAATAAAGCTGTAGTTGGAAAATGTGCCAATAAACAGTGGCTGCAAAAACCTGCAAGATACATGAAGGATTAGATAGTGAGGAGAACACACTGCAGATATCACTAAGAGAAAATAAGCAACTGGCAATTTATGAATTCTCAAGTTAGTTTCAATCAGACACGCCACTTTCACAGCAATAAGGCACAAAACACCTAGATTTGCATACAAGCATAATACAGCACTGAAAGTTATTTACATGAGACCATCCCTCAATTTGCCACCCCATTCACACACACAAAAAAATAATTTTCAAAACCCATCCCTTTCACGGTCCACAGAGAATAAGCTTCCAGAGCTTTAGCTTCCAAACTAGAAATTTTCAAAAGTTGAAAGCAATGAGCACAGGACCCTGGGAAGACATGGGACTCTAATCATCAACAGCAGCGGTACGGAGGAGCAGGAGAACCAGGAACCAGATATTCCTGTATTAAACATGGCTAGAAGAGAAATGGAAAGAGAATCTAAAAGGTAAAAAGCCTGGCTCTAACGGGCATCAAAGAGAATCAGAACTGGTCAATCTGAAAGAATGCAAAGGAAATAAATGGCAAAATGACATCCTGAGGATGCATACAAAAGTAAGAGATAGAATGAGGAGTTATCTGAATAGATACCTTAATTAGGAGAAAAAAGGAATGCCATTTTTAGGCCAACAAAAGTTGAATCAAGTTCTTCCCAAACTCATCCTGGCTTTCACCAGAAACTTCTGCACTTCACGCTCATTAAGTTTCTCTTACATTTCTTTCCTAGCATTAGATCCTTGCTACATCTCTATCAAAAGTCCTCAATTGCTCATTGCAACAACTTTTAACAACTCTGCATACCACCTTCTTACAGGACTCAGCTTCAATCTAAAGGAGAGGCAGCACAGTCACCATCACTTGGGGGAGAAGGACATTTTACACAAAGCCAGTGACAACGTGGGTGAAAAGTCTCCTCACCTCTGCTCATTGATCCACGACAGCCAAAAAGAAAGCTGGCTGTTAAGTTTGCCTTTACCATTGCTTTACTTTGATATAGAAAAGAGCCATTCAAATGAATGGAAAACAAGAGTATGGGAAAATCTGAGAGGTAAGAAAGTGTCTCACTCTTTATTCATTCATTGCAGAACATGGCTGCACGATGTACAGATTTTTTAAGGATCCTACATCAAAATTCCGCAGAATCATTCTTTCCTTCTTTCTTCCCCACATACAGCGTACTTGAGAGCTCATCTAGAAAGCGACTGAGCTAATCCTATTTTTTTATATCAAATCAAAACACAGAAACCACATCTTGACCTCTGTAACAACATCTGAAGAACTGATGGAAGCATTCTTTCTCGGGAAACGTGTACACGTGTTATTATTTCAAGGAACAACATAAACTGTTCTCTAGGTGAGTTTCAGCAAGCTCTAGTGCACAAGCTCCCTGCTCCCTACAGTAGCTTTTCCACTTAGCCATGTTTTATGAGTAGGTCTGAAAGAGCAAATGAACTAATTAATGTTTCAAATATTTGAGCTTCCAATAAGCAGTAAAGTTAGAAACCTTCTTTACAACAATTCATTAAAAAATGCTTTCGTATAGTGACTTAAATTTATTTCAATCCCTTAATAGTTAAATTAAAATCTGACGACTTCATATGCACCATAAACCAGCTGAATCACTTTCTTTCCCTTTACATAATCCTTTCACTTCTCACATCTACTTGGAACTAATTATTTCCTGCAGCTCTGCCAATCATATATTTTTATTTCAAAGCTTGTTAAGCAGAAGGGTATATTACCACGAGGTTCCATCATCTAAAGGTCAGAGCTGGGCTGACATAAAATTATATGAGATGGGAAAACATAGATAATGCTGCCGAGCAACTTCTTCATCAGCCAAGTAAACTCAGAAGTCAAAGAATATTTCATTCTCCCCCAGTAAAGGGCATTATCAATAAGAAAATTAACATAACATTGAATTTATATACAGGACATACTGAATCAAAGCAATATTGGAGGAAGAGGATTTTTTGTTAATAGACATTTGCTATAATTACAAAAAAATGTTGCCAATATACAATGTATTTATCCTAAAAAAGTGTTGCTAATATACAACGTATTTATCCCAGACAGATCCAAAACCTTCAAGCAGTAAAATCCAAGCTTTTAGCAAATAAGCAGGGGGGTAATGGAGGCTGCAATAAATAATTCACAGACCTTGACAGAAACAGGAAGATACTTAGTATATAAAACACACATTTAAAAGTTGTCTAAAAGCAAGACATTGATGCATGTATAATGTAAACCCAGGCAACAAATGCTAGTATGTTTTCAGGCAATACAGAAGTTTTTTTTACTTTAAACATTCAGATGTGTGAGATTTTATTTCGATATGCAAGTTTTCACTTGTCTGAGAAAGATGAAGGTCACCGCTGCCTAACTACAGTTACTGGAGTGCATTAGAAAATAATTTCTGTTCTAGACATTATTAACCTAAAATAAATTCGTCAGCAAAGGATAAACCAGAATTAACAAGTACCACATGTTTCCTATCCATGCTAGAAAGTTACACTTCCTCCTCACAGTAATTAGAAGTAAGTGAAAGCTTGTTTAGACATGCCTCAAAGAGAGGAGTCATCTGTTGGATCAACAGCTCTTCCTTGAGCAGTGGCATTCCCTTCACCTGATGAAACTCTGCGTTCCAGCAAGAGGTCACAGCACGAAGTAGGCTTAGAACAGAATTGACACTTTAAAATATTGTTTAGATTTTAAACATAATCCTCCACACATCCTCAAAACGTAAAATGAGATCTCTACAAAACTTTGAAATCCACCCAGGTCTGAACATTTCTAAATTTAAACTTAGGGTATTTCAAGTCAGCTTCCCAATAGAAGCCATAAACAGTGAAATCACAGAACCCAGTTTTTCACAAAAGAAATACATGTTTAGAAATATTGAAAAATAGGGTCTGCAGCTTGTTTAATATCCATTGTCTTGAGGGGGTTGGTGGAAGGCAATTCATTTGCTGTAAAGAGCTAATATAGAAAAAGAAAAAAAACCCATAGTCCCAAGAACATTCCTCCAGAAGGAGAACTGACTGGATTTTGTCAATCCTCAGGCCGTTCCCCTTCTGTAGCTCCTGCCCACACTCAAGTCACAGAGACCTCTGTGTTGAAGTCACAACCCCATGCTGATATGGCTACAAGGGCTGGTGAGTAACTCAAATCTCGGGTCATTAAATACAGGAAGACAGCAGGAATAGCTGAGATGGGTGTAAGAGGGTAACAGAATCTGCAAGAGGGTAATGGGATTTCTGCTGCACACCCAGTCACAGAATCATAGAATGGTTTGGGTTGTAAGGGACCTTCCCAGGACAAAAGGTACTCCTGAGGAAGTACCACCACCCTCCAGGTTTAAGTCTCCCTTCCCCTGTCTCCAAGGTTGACCTTGTGGCTACAGCTCAGGCAATCAGGTGAGAAATTACACGGACAATCCTTTACCTAGATGGATGCAGCGCAGATAACAAAAAGGTTATGTAGATGCTAAATCTCAGAAAAGTACTTTTTCTTAGAATTTGATGCTTATCTGGCTTTTTCCTGATGCAGCTATAGTAAAAAGAGAGAGAGAGAAAACTAATGCCTGTGCACACAGCTGATAACTGGCTTGGGCCAGGATAAACAGAGTATTTATTCTCTTCCTCCGTGAGATATGGTTTGAAGTCTACCTGCCAGCAAAGAGCGTTCCATTTGCTTCCCCAGAGCAGTAACTTCAACATGAATAATTCAGCACATACATGCATATACGTTCCACACACGTCTTCACTTATTGAGCCATAGCAGAACATATGTCACGACTGTCTTAGCTTTAATGATTTTTGAGAGAAGAATAAAAAATAAGCTCAGGCTGATATTCTACCCCGTGTTTAACATTATTAGTGACAATTCAAGGCACCCGCAGCTGACATCTGCATTTCCAACGAAAGCCCATTATTAGTTCTCCCATCTTCTGAAGACCATGCAGTCTAATATTTTGCATTTTATATTAATGGTCTGGCACATATTTCTTCTCACTGGGGTTTTATAGATGCTGCTATCTTTTCATAAAAACAATCTGAAGGTGCTGTTTCATTCTGATTATTATATTATTATATTCAATCACTGAAGGTATTCTCACTTCCAATGAAGTATTCTTTTTAAAACAGGATTAAAAGTAAAGTATTAGAGAAATAAAAAATTTTCTAGAATCACAACTAAGTTTTTCATTTCTAAATAAAAGGACAGATATTATAATCTGAAAATACATTATAATTTTTTTTTCTAACTTTTATCACACAAATATTCAAACAGACATAGCAATGGCAGGGAATTTAGCAGTTTCAAAATTTATCTTGCCATCAATGAGGTACAGCATGTGAAATACTGTTTCAATTGTAACCATTCAACCAACGTGCTGCAGGAACATAATTACTATTTATACATTGTCAACTTATACAATAGAATATCGCTTTGATTTACCACAGAATGAAAATGGTTTGAGGAATCAGACCTATTAAAAAGATTGCTTAAGACAAGTATTAAATTACTTGTATTTCCTTTAAAAGAAATCACTGAAAACAAATTCAAATATGCATGAATCAACAAAGGAAAGAAGTCTGTAGCCCATGCATAAACATCAAGGCCTAACAGAACATACAAATATAGCTCCACACTTTTATTTTATTAGCAAACATAACTTGAACGAAACAGCAGGACTGTCAAAACTGTGACTAAACAGATAACATCAAAACAGGAAAAGGAGCCTGTACTACAAACATTGCTCCCTTCCTCACTCTTCTCTTTGAATTGCTCAAAACAGAGTACAAATAGTACAAGTTCAAGATAAAAGCCATAAAAGCTGACAACTACAAGCGGATGGTAAGTTTGCTTCACCAGCGTGAAGGACACGTGTAAGGCAGGATATTTACAATCAGCTGAAGTGACCAAATTATGGTTCTCATCATGGATGTTGTGCAATAACAGAAACAGGCATCTACCAGGGACAAAAACCTAAGTCCTCTATTTGAAAACAAAGCTTCTGTCAAGCACCAACACTTGCTTAGAAGTCACTATTTTGGGAGCACAGACAACTCAGTCCAATTCATTGTTTGAGTGCATGTACAGTGGCTTCATTTGGGATCTTTATAATCCTTATAAATCCTCCTGAGCCTTCAAAAACAGAACTCAATAAGGAGATTTTACTGGATAAAAATGATTAAAACCAAAAGGAATTATGCTCCATCTAGACTGGCTGCCTCCCCTCAAGTAATCTGAGGAATAGGTGAACTTCCCATTTTTAATCACAGAAGTAAAAGTCCTAATTCTAATAACTCATGACTGTAAAACAGATTTGCCATCATCATCATTGGATATTTACACACAAAACCATTGCATTTAGTTCTCCCAGTGCAATATAAATTTAAATACTTGATTTTGCACCGAATTTAGGTTTTCTGCAAAGTAAAAGATGGAACACAGGGTTTTACTGCCTCTGTTTTTCTCAAATTATTTCTCCTAGTGCTGTTCTTAGTGCACCTTATGGAGGCATTATCATCTTAATAGTAAAATACCAGAGAGTCCAGTCAGTATTTTCACCTTCTGCTTCTACTCTCCTCATACTCTCTTCCTTTCTACCAGCCATTCCCAGTGACTCTTCAGAAGAGTAGTTAGTGCTGGGTTTTTACAGGGCTGTCTTTACGATGAAGAATTATCACTCCTGCAAATTAAAGAACCGTGGGAAAAATTCTACATCTTAAAGACATTACTCAAGGCATTTCATACCGTGGCACTGCTTTTTTCAGTATATAAGACCGGTTATTACAGGAATTATAAAGTCTCCTACAAAGTAGAAAAGAGGAAAAAAAAAGTAGCAATAATCAGCCCTGACTCACAAATACTATTTTAGAAGGGGAACCCCCTTCCTTTCCTAAACTGTGATTGAACTAAAAATTAAGGATCTACTTGTAACAGATTTTATATTCCTGAAGACTTACAAAAGATCTGTAACTTCAGTACACAATCTGTGTTTAACATATCGAGCTCATCATGTGCATGCTTAGCTTATGAGTGAAAAAATAATGATTAATTACTATTATTTCAGAAGAAAAATGGCACATTTCTCTTCATATTTCTTTTAAGTAAGAGAAATATTCTCTAAAGGATAACAATATGCCCTTTACATTCTCTCCTAGATCACAACACCCACTCAGGTTATTTCAAACATATTAGCCATGGAAATGAAAACATGACAGAGGTCTTGCTTTCACCTTCATAAGATACATCCTGAATTATATAGTTATTATTTGGTACCTCCTTCTGCTTAACAATTATTATGTTTTCCTTTAGTCCTTTTTCCCTAGAAACAGGAAAAAGATGAGAAGACAAGAGATGGAGAAAGCTGAAAATATGAAATATTACAGTTAGATTAATTCTAGAAAAGGAGGAATTAAAACTAATTTAGGAAAATAAGATATGAGAACATTTGAACACACTCCCACTGCTTCCGTATGATATCCCTCCAACCATCCTCTATTTTTTCCTATAGTTTTTCCTATTTTGAAATATACTGGACAAAAAAAGCCCCACATTAGACTTCATTCCCAATACTTAGGAAATTGGACATGATACAAGCAACTGGAAAACCTGCCCCACTGTAAAGTTTTTCACACCTTCCATTTCAGTTGTGATCACTGCCAGAGCTGAGTTCTTGCCTGAGACAGAAGTTGGGTTTAAGTCCACTTGTCAGTTCCTATGGGAATGACTGTTATAAACTGAGAGACAGTTTTTCAATTTAATTATATGTTACAGCTCCTAGCACAACAAGAAGAGAAAAAAAAATTGCAAATAAAAAGTGATGTTTTTTTAAGACTAAAAATGCCTGAGGCAGAAAACTGTTTAACAAAAATACTGAGAAAAGCTTTTTAAAAAGACCTAAGAACAAAAAAACTGTTTGTGGACTTCTCTGAATGGTATAAGGTTTGAAATATTTCAGAGTTATTTTCATTTACAATGCACCTCAAACCTTCAGGTCTTGCTTTGTATCTTTTGAAGCAAGTTTCATGGTTTGCTGAAAAAGTGTCACATCAGAGTAATCAAAAGTAAAACCTACAGAACTCAAACAACCGAAAATATAAAGGATTTATTATCACAGCAACTTCTAAAGCTGCTCTCAGAGAACTACTCATCCCTGTATCTTTCTCCCAGGAGCAATACTTTGTGCCTCTTCCCCTGATAATTACACTAGCAATAATCTGCCATTCAAAAGGGTCTCATGAGACACGCTTCACGTTAAGGTATGGAAACACTTACCTTTGGGGAATAAAACAAGACACGACAAAATTTAATACACTCCCTTTGCATTTACATAATATTCCATCAAGGATTCTTTATTTTGGCAAATGTGGAAAACAAACCACCTTCACTGCGATCCATAGTGCCCCCTGGGCTGGGGAAAGGAGGATCTAACTCATAAATGCAAGGGAAATGAAGAAATCAGATCTATTTTTCACAAGCGGCAAGTAAAACAGTCAACATTCAAACTAACTGCAATGCAAAAGAATGTTCCACAACAAGTAGTGGCTTATTAGATTTAAAAAATATATAAAATTAAGAACACAAAAACACCGAAGAAATCCTGGTCAGTATGTACTAGATATCATTCTTCAGCAATAATTTACTTTCTGTAGGTATCACAGCAAAAGACAAATGCAAAAATGCATAAGAAAGCTACTTTTCAGTTGCATATGCCTTTTCCTCAAGCACAAGGAACAACAGGGAAGAAAACACAAATTATCTGCTTGGAAGTTTAGAGAATAGGTAAGGAGATTTGCAAGTTTTGCTGCTCAGATATACATGTCAGGTTTTCAATGATGAATAAAAGATGATCAAGAGGGAAGGGGAATAAGAAAGGAACTAGTTGTCTTTTTTCCAAGTCTAAGATGCATTTCTGTCCATCCACTTTAGACCCAAAAGCTTCTGCAACATCAGTCTCAGCTCTTCTGCCCACCATTTGTTCCCTCCCCATTCTGTAATGCTACGCTATTCATCTAGCCTAAAGAACACTAACACATATTACTTGGCCAAGTTGTCCCTGCTCTCAGTAATCTGCATTATATCAATGGGAGGAGGAGGAGGAAGCAACAGCACTATCAGCTGTGTAACCCTACAAACTCAAACAAGAGATGTGGGAACCGTGGAAAGGATCTGGAATTAAGGTGTTAGAGCAGCACAGCTACAAGCAATCTCAATGCATCTCTCCCGACGTGACACCAGAAAGCAAAGCCAACACAACTGAGTAGATGTTCTGTATTTCATGTACTCAACACCTCTTAGCCAATGAAGTTATACATACAGATTTTGAGAACATAACACACAGTAAGAGCACCGTTACAAATATTTGGGTGCTTATTACACATGTTGCATCAAGAAGGAATAGAAAGGATGCAAGAGTAAACATGTGCATGGCATCCTCATTTCCCAGGGCACTATTAGAATCATAGAATGGTTAGAGCTGGAAGGAACCTTCAAGATCATCCAGTTCCAACCCCCTGCCCTGGGCAGGGACACCTCCCACCAGAGCAGGTTGCTCCAAGCCCCATCCAGCCTGGCCTTGAACCCCTCCAGGGATGGGGCAGCCACAGCTTCTCTGAGAAACCTGTGTTTCACCACCCTCGGCAAAGAATTTCTACCTCAGATCTAATCTAGATCTCCCCTCTTTCAGTTTAAATCCGTTACCCCTCACTGATTAGTACCAAAAGCGTTTAAATCTGTATTTTGAGGTGCTACCTTTTGAGAAATAACCTCAGAATTAAGAGTAGAAGGGTCACTGGCAGACAGCGGCGTTTGTAAACAGAAAAAATGCAATTAAACGCCTGCAATCTCTGGATTGTGCCCTCGAAATTTTCACGGTACATTTTTAAGATAAGGTTAACAGGCTAATAAATGAGAGACAGCATGTACTGCAAGCTTTACATCACTTTAAAATGTGGTTTGTAACAGGGAAAGTCAGACGTGGTAATGTCTTACAGGGATTTAAAACAAAAAAGAATTTCATGCATGAATTCAACGAGCACATTGGCTGTGGGCAGGATTTATGACCAGCAGCTCTGTTTACCATGACAAATTTTATCTAATAGCTACAGCATTGTTATGCATAATGACAACCAGAGAAATCTTGATCTTGACTTAATTTAATGCACAGAATATTAGGAAATTTAATTAAAATTGTACCTCCTCTCTAAAGATTAAAATAATTATTCTTTTTCAAGCATTCAGTCTATTCTTACCGTTGCAATCTGGTCTCATGAAAACTTGGCTAGAGTTTAAAAAATTAAAGGCCAGGGTTAGAAAGGAAAGTACTATTAATTTTCAGCATCTTTGCTAAGAATGCATTAATTAGACCTTACATTATGCCAGTATTGCTTTTTATTACTTAACTACGGAAAAGAACAGTTGCTTTAAGATTAGTGTCTGCACATCTACATGCAGCCATTGAATCTGAGAAAAAGCTTCTCAAAACAAGGTTTCCCAGGAAGAGCTGTCTCAAACATGATTGGAAAATGAAGACGTGTTTTTGTGGATTGTGTCTGATGAACAAGGATTTGGATTTACTCGTATTTGCTTCTGGGACTGCTAATTATCCTATTGACAGCTTCCTCTGTTACCCCAGAATTACTCACCAAATCTGAACCTTTTATTCATTCTTCAGGTAAAAGAGGTAATGCCATACTGTTACAGTTATTAGAATAATGAACTCAACTACACACAGACACAAATCAGGAAGCCAAGAAGAAACAGGCATCATAGGGATTTAGCTCCGTACTCATTAAGACTAAACTCTGTAAAGAATTAGCCTTTTATGTTCAGAGGAATATGAAAAATCCAGATCTTGTGTGCAGAGCCCACATGCAACCAGTGACATAAACACAGACACAAAAAAAACCCTCAGATAGGATTTCAAAAGCCAACTATTATAGGAGCTTGACCCCAACAAATCAATGGTCCCTGAAAATATCCATCCAAGGACATTAAGAGAGCTGGCAGACATCAGTTCTGGGCTATCTTGTCTAGACTGGACTTTCACCAAGAAAGGTTGGAACTAGATCATCTTTGAGGTGCCTTCCATACTCTACGATTCCATGATTCTATGAAATAAATACAGGTATGTTGAAATAATGGAAGCAAGCAAAATATTTTTTCATTTTTCAATGAGAAAAAGATTCCTCTTAGGAAAAAAAAATCCATTTAGGTTCTAAGAAAAGAAAAACTATGTTATAATTGATTTCTACTTCTGGAGACATTTCACATGCCAAACATGACTTGACAGGATAATGATATCTGTTCCATATTGGTGACGCCATCTCCATAGAAGTGGCATCCTGGTTTTGATACTTCATGGATCTTCCTTTACTGCCCATAACAGAATTCTTCTGTATGTCGTGATACACTACTATTTTTTATTCCACCTTATTTCCTCTCTTCTTTTCAATATAAGGAGCCCTTCTTGTGTTCCGCCCTAAGCCCCCAAAAGCATATTAATATCAGAATACCTAACATTTCACAAAACAGCACTTTCTGAACTTCAGAGAGGTAAGCCCCAAGTCTGTGAACTACAAGACACTCAGGGTACTCCTACACTCGAGAACCAAGACAGCAAAGACCTCATCTCTGCCCGAGGCCACCAGCTGTTGACCACATTCACACTCTTGATCTCCAAAGGAGGATGATGACATCTCAGAATGCCTGCTGAGAATGGTCCCTGAGCAATGTTAAACTGTTTTTGAGAACTTGAGAGCACTGTAGCCAGACAGGGACAAAACTCTGCCAGGGACCATTTTAACCACTTAAAAAGAGGACAAAGTTTCAGCAGCAAGACCCCACACATTGCAGAGGTTTATTTATTTTTTTATTTATTATGCAGTTTCTCAGGGCTTTGAGAGTTGATTTTATGTACTCTGAGTTATTCTTTAGAGAAAGAACCAAGCAAAGCAAAAAAGAAAAAGCAGGGATCACTCTAAGTTTCCTCAGAGTTGAGGCTGAAAGGCGGGCTTATTTCTCTAGCATAATACCTTCCTTTCTATGAATTTGATTTTGGCATGTGGGATGAAAGCAGTGACACAGCTATGTCAGATTTTGAGTTGCTATTAGTAATAAAAAGCATCATGATTCAGTCTGAAGATGACAACAAAAAAGATCTCTATTAATGTCCTGAAGAATCATTTGTTTTTCCTGACATAGGCATCTCTTGTAACACAATGGGATGTGTTACCACAAGCTTCTAGAAACAAGTTGTCACAGAAACAGTGATTAAAAAAGAAAGTCAAAGGGCTCCGTCAGCAACCCTGAAGACTGAATTTTGCAGCAGCTAAAAGGGATAAGCATCAAAATTCAATACAAAATTTATCATGGAGAGTCAAGATAGATTATTTCCGTACTTTCCCCAAGAACTCCAGTCTCTCCCAACAACCAAAAAGCAATTTTTATTTTCCATTCCTCCTAAGACTTTTGCTGGGCCGACATCAAGAGCCAAACACACACTATATATTTCAATCAGTCTATTCTCTAAGTTTCCTTTGGTTCTCTCGAGAAGGCTGTTGTAGTTTATTCCTGATATGCTACAGCAAAACTGAAAAGCTAAGTAATAATAAGTCTCACATTTTTCTCCCTTCTTATTTTCCTATTATTTCACCCAGAGAAGCTGTGGCTGCCC
>BJBW01003067.1:0-68978 GCA_004320125.1 Scolopax mira
CCCCACAAGACCCTCAAAGTTAACTATAAGCAGGTCCAGAGCTTGGGGTGAAGCAGACAAGAGGACTGAATGGAAATGTCACCTTCACATAAATGCTCTCAACTATTTGGAGATAGGGTGTTTCTTATTTTTGGGCAATTACAAAAAAAAAAAAAAGGTAAAGAAAAACCTAGCTAGCCCCCCAGACCAAATGACATCCCCACAGTCCCATTTAAATCCTTGCGAGACTTAGTAAAAATAGAGGATCTTTTTAAATGGGTGGTGCCATAATCCTGCATTCATAGGTGCAGTAAAACACAAGATCAAAATATGAAAAGAGTTCCAAAAACAAAACATGAGCTTTACCCTTTCCTCATTTTGTGATCCCCTTTTAGGACATCTCAATGGGAAATGCCAATACAGACCCAATATATTCTCTCTGCTAGCCTGCTTAATTGTGTACTCGTTTCAGTGTGATTGCTGTGCTTCAAAGCCTTCGTGCAGTTCTACAACAAAGAAAATAAGTTACATTAAACTTTGCTCTTTAACCTTTTCTTTTTTTTTTCTAGTCAATTCTAAGACACAGTGTTTGGCAAAAATAATTTTGCCTCGAGTGAAAAGTGAAGGAACAGGACAATGAACCTTTTCTGCAGTGCTTGCAAATCTGGCACAATGCCTAGTTTTGCTTTCTGCACTACATTTGTCACTGCAAAGACATATCATACTACTGAGGTGAAACAAAACTAGCTCTCCATATCACCTTTTGCAATCTCATTGAAATAAACACAATGCTTTCTTCCACAAAAATTAGAGTAATCGTTTTAGGCAGGCAGCACAATATAATATTCATGTAATGAAAGCTATCTTAGTCTACTCGTCAAAAATATAACTTCGGTAGGGGAATAGACTTTTCATTATTTACATAACACTGAAGACATTAATTTATGTCTTTCATTTATCTATTATACTCTACTAATGAATAAACGACTAAACTGAATACCTCATTCTGTAATTGCAGTAAAAAGCAAAGGAAGTCATCACACAGGGATACTACTAGAATTAACCTTCTGTGGTTAATTTAAACATACGCAGTACAAATCATTTTACTTGAAGCATCTGGGCACTCAGAAACATTCATTCTGTTTACTAGCTTTTGAGTTACAAATATGCAAATGTATATATTTATCTCAGGTTCAGCTGCAGTTAAATTGGGAAATTGTAGCACTCTCATATTTTACTATTAAGTTTTTTTTCTATTTGTTCAATCATCAGCAAAGGGTAATAAATACACTGGCCTGACACAAAATTGTTTTTCACCTAAAAGATAAATTTATTTTTAAACAAAAATATCTATTTGGGTTAAAGTAATATTAAAATAATAATAGCAAAAGTAGGTTTTTTTTCTAGAGACACCATGTTTCAGATCATATTGCAATCCCTACACAGTTCACCTTGTTTTTATTCTAGCTTATTACACAGTAAAGATCCTGCGCCTCATGGTTTGCATTTATATTCAAAGCAAAAGCTCTAATGGCTCAAATTATGAATAAACCAAGGGACTGCTACTAGCTGCCTTCTATATTAAGTCAGTTTATGAAGAGAAATTTCTTAGGCCCGAGAAAGATCACAGGAAGGTCCACAGCAAGTGCTAATTTAAATCTCTCAGATCAATTACAAAAGGTGCCTGGGAGTAGGGAGAAAGGCTGAGGCACTCTAACCAAGTAAACCCTTTAATAAATAAGCTACATTTTAGCTTTCCTGAGCATGAACTTCTCATCTCTCTCTGGCCTGATGAGTGAGATTCTTCACTGCAGAACATCAGAGCTTTAACAGGAGTGGAGGAATTCCCTGGTGCAGGTTGCTGGACACACACCCTCTTCACCAGCAAAGGAGAGAGAAAGAAATCAAAGAATAGTGAGGAGGGATGACAGTGAGACCAATTCTGTTAGCTCAGCATTGACATATGTTGACTTGAGGTGTTTACAGAACTGTTGTACAGTATTTCAAAATGGTTTTATAGGGCTTGAGGTTTTTGTCATCTTCTCAGCTAAGCTTTTGACATCCCTATCCTCGTAAGTTTCTCAAAACACTCCCAAGTAGCACATATTCCTTGTTTTTTTGGGGGTGTTTTTGGTTGGTTGTTGCTTTGGTTTTGGTTTTTTTTTTTGTTGTTGTTTGTTTGTTTTTCAAGTTATCTGCTGTGTTTTATTTGGTTGCTTTTCAGTTTTGAGATATTTTTATTTTTTTTCTTTTTAACTGCCAACACAGTAGTAAACAGTTTATTGAAGATGGACAATGAGTAGAGCTTTAATCCCTGGATTGACCCCTGGATCAATTGGTTTTCCTATTAGCAAGTACCTTGAATTCTGCCATATTTTCTTTATACCATAACTTCCATATTGTGTACATTGAATTCACATTCAAGGCATGTTTCAGAATGAAATTTGGAATGGCATTAAGATGATATAAACAAATTATGGTTTCAGTGGACTCAGGATTTCTCTAGATGAATGCAAAGATCAACGGTGATACAGAGCAACCTAATATTTTCCCCACATCTTACTGGTTAGATCTTTATACTGAAAAAAATGTAGCATAACTCCCACTGATGTCCAGATGAACAAGCTTTCTAACTCTCAGTGAAGCTTTTAAGCTTTCATTCAAGATTAAAAAAAAAAGAAAAGTACTTTTAATTCTGTACAGAAGAACTGTTATTCTGGAGTTTTTGAGAGTAGACTTTGTAACAACAATTTAAAATTAACAAAGTGCATAGCACTCCTTTAGTTGTCCTACAGATAGTAAGAAAAATAAAGCTATTTATGATCCACCAAAGGTAGAGCACAATCCAGTACTTAATCACCAAAAGATTTAACCTTTTCATTTTGTGTTTCTCTTTCACCTGCTGCCTGTGTGAGCACAAAGTTATATATATGACATGTAACATTAACAGGAATAAATAATAAATAATTTGAAAGAAAAAAAATGCTGTGATAATATCAGTTTTAGCATTTTAATAGTAGATTGCTTAAAGAATATAGTTAAGCCAGTACTGTAACCTAATTTTCACCAATGAATTCATTGTATTTGAACAAACACTCTTACTTTGATGCTAAAATCTAATCTACTAGCTCTATACTGCAAAAATTGCTTTCTTTATCAGCAAAAATGGCAATACTTATACAGGTGTGTATGTTACATGCATATTACAGTTTGAAGACTATAAGTTATATTATGAGAGAATAATTTCTCTGAAAAAATTATTTCTCACTCTTAGTCACCCAGATTTTATGTTTGGATTGGACTGATTGGAAAACACTTAATTTTATTTCCTTTTTTACCTCCTATGGCTATGCTATAATATTTTTAAATTACACTTTAAACAGGAAATATGGAATAAATCTTTAACATTTCAAGCAATGAAGGAAAAGAGAAAGAAGACTGTGCTGCACTGAGTAGTTAAATGAGACTTACCATGTGGCCATAATGATATATTTCAGACCCAGGTTTGATTTTCATCACACCTAAGACATAATCTATATTTTAGAATGAGGGCATTCTTTTGTTTTGAGGAATGGGCATGTTACAAGTAAACCAGAATGAGATCCATCAAAAAAAAATCACTCTTTCCAAGCTAATGCCAAGGATTTAGTTTCTCTATAGAAATGCAGTGACGGTATCTTCTTACAGAAGTAGCCTGGTGGAAGCCTCGTGTTGTCTTAACAACTAATATGTCTGAGAATAAGAAATTCTTCAGATTATATCTTTCTTTTTTTTTTTTTTTGAATTCTTACTTTGTTTTTTCAGAATCTAAGTATGCAGGGAACCTTGGGAAGCAGGTAATGGTGGCAGAGAATGAGGATAATGGTACTTCTAAACAAGCAGAGGATCAGAAGGGTGACAACACTGGTTTGGATGTCTATCCTACCCAGACTTTATCTCCCATGGACAAAGAAAGATACTGGAAACAGTGTCTCCTCTGGTAGATCTTGGACTTATAGATCAATTATGTGTCCTTGCACCCTAACAGAGGAAGACTGGAGTCAAATAAGAATCAACAGCAAAGGCTGTAGGCATAAGACATCAGGGCACAAAGGCAGGCTATAACAAGATATTAGTCCAATGTTTTCAACAACTCCCAGAACAACAACGAAAAAAGATAAACTGTGTAATTTTGAATTTATTTTAGAAGAGCAGGGATTGCTACAGCATCCTCTGTTAGACTGCAAAATCATCTGCATTTTATGCATGATCTTCTAAGGTCATGCAGACCTTTCCAATTCTCTATTGTAAGTGTTCAAAGCTAAGCCTCCCAGTGTGCTTTTATAGTATGTTTAAAAGAAGTCCTTTGGTTCAAAAGTATCCCTAACATATACCATTGAGAAGAGTTTAATAAAGTCTGCTAAGACTTAAAGCACATCTAAAGGCAAAAAGCACCTTTAAAGATTTTCATTTTTTCTGTCTGTCTACGTACATTGTCTACTAAACAATGCAAAGAGTCACACATGATCAATATGTCCTGGAAAGACATTGTTGCTGGTCTGTTGTTAAAGTTGAAGTTTGCATTTCGTCTTGGAACTCAATCACAGAATATTCTCTCTAAAATTAAATCTCTTACAGTGTATGTAAAATACTTAATATATTCAGATTAATTTTAATTTACCAGTGACTATCAGCTGTATTTTAGTTAGACCCTTTAAGAAATACCTGGGTTCTTGCTGGAACATTTTTATTCTGAATGATAATAACTGAATGCTGGACACGTCAAAGCTGTTACACAGTGCAGTGTAACTAAGCAATTACTGACAAAAACCTTCATTGAAAAGAAGTATACCAATACTTTATTGGGATATGAATTCCGTATATTTTTTTCTAGTAAGAAAGAATTCTGAAAATCGTTGTTTTTTTTTTTTCTTTTCATTTTTGTTAACCTATTTTGAACTGTATAACAACTTTGGATAATGATGTAAGTTAATACATATACATATGCTACCACACAGTGCAAATTTAGGCTAGTGAGTAACTGTTCTGCATAGCTTAGTTAAGTGAAATGGCATAACAATCTCTTCAGGATCACATTGTTATATGTCAAATAATTTCCAAAAGGGTTTTTACATTTTTTATTGCACTTTTCTACAAAATCCATCCAAAAACAACATACAAAATGTTTGGCTGACCTGAATCTGTATCTTTCAGTGACAATTTTTTTAGTGAGAGAAAAATTTTCACTCCTGTCCTTACAAATAAAATTTACATGTGCTGGCTAAGATTGACAGCTTGTTTATTTTGAGTTTTTTGGGATTTTTTTGAGGGGAAAAGGAATAGTGGGTATATAAATATATTAAATATATACTGTTGGGTTTTTTTTTTAAATAGTGAACAGTAATATTTTAAAAAATTATATGGGATTATTCTTGCTTCTTTTGCTTTAGCTTTGGTTTAATGTAGAAAGTGTTATAGAGGCAAGTCTCTTCAAAAGTGGACATACAAAATCTCAAGGAAAAACTGCCTGGCAATTTACAGCAATCTATCTAAATTGGGACTAGTGTAGTATTGCTCTCAGTCTTCCCTCTTTACTCTCCATATGTTTCCATGTCTTCCCCTTCCCTATATGTTGCCTTTCCCTCCAATGTAGTAACATTTGTACTCATAAGATTAAAGTAGGATAGGGTTTTTGTTTTATGAAATAAAACTTTTTTTTTTTTTTTTCAGGCAGTTTTGTCTGGATGGCTTGTACCAGTTCCTCTCCTGAACACATGGCAGAGAGGGCAGGATTTTATCCCATATTTCTGAGAATACCATTTTTTCTGTGGTGAAACAGGATCCTAAATTTAGTCAGCTTCAACATTTTTTCTGAGTATGTTGAATTTCTTCTAGTAGTGCACATATACCTGCTGAAAATTACACAGGAAGCTTGCTGTGCATAAACTTTGGCTGATAAGCATAGTACAGTGCAAATTCCATTCAAGGTTCACACACTTGTAAGAGTCATAGATATTACTTGCATATGTGTCACTTTCAAGTGGTTTCTGAAAACAAAGAAAGAAGAAAGGATATTCTTGCACTCATTCTGTATAACATGGTTCATGCATTCTAATGTTACAACTGTCATATGAAAGAGAAGCTTTTAAACTTGATTAATATTTAAAACTTTCACAATGGTATTGAGTATTCTGTAAATGATGTTTCTTAAAACTAGATTCTGATGGTAATTTTGCTAAGCTATTATACCAAAAGGCTTTAAATCCATTTTCTTTCATATAATGAACCTACAAGAATTAATATTAGCTAAATGGAAGTTTAATAATTAATACGTATTTGTGTACAGTTTGTATATGTAAACATATAAGATTAATACATCTATTAAAATTCAGATTATGTGGACTTATGTCTCACCTCAACATATATTGTTTCAACTAAGCAATTCAAATTTTATGTCTTTTCAAAAGAAGAGTATGCTACTAGCACAAAATTATTTCCTTCGTAAATTCTGGAATTTATGTATTGATAATTGCTTTAATTTCAGAAATCTTTTTAGCATTCTCCACCAAAAAATTAAGACACTGAGAGACTGAAAAAAAATACAAACCTCATTCTTATGGAATATTTTACCAGCTAAAACATTTATAATTTTTTTTCTTAGCTATTGCTTATCAAGTTATTCTTCCATAATTTTTATAACAGGAATACCTAAACAATACTTGTTAAGGAAGCCTGTATAAAACATACATAGGAAAAATTATTCCATGTTATCACAATCTGCAAAATATTTTTTTTTATCTAGTGAAAACAAACAGTGACAATAATTTCCATTGTTTGATTTTGCACTAATTTTTTTCATGAAATAATAAAGTAAAATAGAAACAAAAAACAAATAGTTTTATTATATTTATAATAAAAACCCCTAGTACAACTAGTACAACAGTATTTAGAAACATGAAAACTAAAAATAATTGTAAATTTAATGTTTCAAAAGTTTTTGAAATTGGTCCTTACTTATCTTTTGAAATTCAATGATAAGAAAATTAATCTGAAGTGAGTCAGGGTAGATTGAATGATTCCCAACAGGCCTTTATTGAAGTATCATGTTCACCCATCTTTTGTACTTTAGGCACAGTTCAGCTAGACTATTCACCTCCTCCTCACTTCTCCATTTAAAGAAAAAAGTTAATGGCTAACCATCCCGCTTGGCAGGCTTAGCAGGTTTCCCATGCTTTTCATTTTATTGTTTTTTTGCCATGTCTTTCCTATCAGAATAAACTGGATCCTGTGTTGCCACGGGACAAGATGGCACCCATCTTCTTTATTCCATAGTTCATTTATGAATTTCATATTTGAAAAGTGAAATGAATTAAGTGGTGACTTTGATAAAGACAGTGCCCCCAGAAATAAGCCTGAATTAAGCTAGAACATCATCTTTGAACAACACCAAAGAAAATCATGTAGTCATATCGTATTTTATTTTTAAAGTTTTGTCATTTCTTCTAAATGTGATGTAGGCCTTAAAACCAAAATCTCTGTAACCAATATTTAGATTTTTTTGGTAACTGTTGTTTGCCTAATAGCTGCAGTTTCCTCTTCTTCCCCCACCCCTAAAAGTTAGAGGCATGTCTGGTATTTCAGACTGCAATGTTTAATAACATACAGTAAGATATTTCAGTCTTTCCCAGTAACTCGTCTGAGCTAATAAGAGGTACTACTTTTAACTACAAGTATTTTGTGTTCAGTACAATGATTAAAACACATAGTTGCAGAAGAGTAAACACTTTCATTCTATTTGTTTAATATATGTATATGTATTTATAACATTCTTCTGGTTACTATACTTAAAATTAACAGTTCTGTGCAGTAAGAGTTGCATAATTCAAATGCTCATGTGACTCTGCTTCTTAACAACCACTATCTGATGTCTCTAATATTATGGAAATCCATGCAATTAATGTTTTTAAAGGTGCACTGGATTTAAAATAATCTTAATTAATAGCCTAGTTTCGTTTCAACTGCCTTTCATGCTCTGCAAGTATGATTAATATTTCTGCCCACTAAAAAGACTTCTTATAACCATTCATTGCAATAAATTTGAAATGCAAAGATTCACTTGCACAGGAAGACAGGATGAAAAATTTCACCATAGTGGTACATACTCTCAAATCATGGATTTTGAATATTGGAGTTTCTACACTGAATATAGATCAGTTTGGATTGTGGAACTTTATGTTTTTTGTCTGCAGAACTGGTTATTCATGTATAATGACTCCTGCTTCTTGAAACCCAACAACATTAGAAAAATATGTCAATGGTGGTAGCACATAAAGCGATCTATTACAACATCAACTGCTATAAGGAGAAACCTGAGGGCTGTCCAGGCTATGACATGTAGTGTTGTGAGTAGCTTTATTGGTTTTCAGAGCTTTAAAACCAGGAAAGCCTCTTCATTGAATAGAAGATCTCGTGTCTGTTCTTCTGACAAAGCCACATTAATTCAGGAGAACCAAACTTGAGTAAAAATAAGTAAGATCTGTGGAAAATACTGCATATATGGCAGTTAAGGAAACTTACTTTCTTGCTTTAAAGTTTAAAAAAGAAAACCACACCAGACCAGCATATTTTATTTTTGTTTTATCTAGGTGTATGTACTAGAATTCCTCTCACTTTTGTCCTATGCTTACCTGTTTTGTGGTATGAAAGAAACATAGATTTTAGATGAATTTGTCTCAAATATTTTCACTTAAACCTTAAGATATCTCTAATTTTATGACAATTTTACTATTACTTGTTAGATGAGTTTTCTGAAGTCTACAGTTATCCTCCAATAAAAGCCATCTACTATGTCACTGAAACTGAAAATCACAATCCTCTTAGTCTTAACTGCAGGTATTAGGAGATAAGACAGCCTCTTGCCAACCATTGTCAGACAAAGTCTCTATTTTTACAGAAACTTCAAAGCAGATATTTGCTACTGGCAAAGTATTGGGTTTTTCTCATAACAAATATTCAGGGCCCTACATCAAGTACAGGAGAGTACTATAAAAGGTAATTCTGTCACTGTGTTTCACTGATAACCCAGCTGCCATGGTTTCTGGATGAGCATCAAACTCTTCGAAATTCTGCATTGTTTTGTCATTGTTTTGGCTTGACAGCTGGGATAGTGTCCATACCAGGTTGAAACAGCCCGCTTTCCAGAATCTCAAATAAATTCTGTGCTCTTATCTGAAAGCAAGCTGCTCCTCTGCTGTATGGATATGAATCAGTTCAGATGGGAACACTCAGGGAATGTGAGAGACTCAGGGGAGTCATGACTCCTTAAAGAGGTAGTTCTCCACATACATTCATACAGATATTAAATATGCAGAAGGCTGAACATCACCAAAACAGGTAGTGCCAAATCTGCTTGGTGCCACTGCCAGAGCATCCTGCCAGCACTAGCATTTTCAGTACATCTCTGTACTCTGGCCTCTTTACAGCAAGGTTTGAAAACAGCTAAAATATTTCCTTATTATGAACAGTTCTGAAACGCTTTGGCTTAAAAGGCACTATAGCTTCAAATAACTTCTTGGGGTTTTTATAGTAACTGGCAGCTTGTAACAACTGTGGGTACAGAGGGCTCTGTTCAGCTAAATAAAATAGCACAATAAAAACACTGGCACAATTTTCTTTCTTTCTTTTTTTTTTTTTTTTAAGCCATTTCAGTCCCATTATTCTCATATGTTGTAGAAATCCCAGGAACACACTCAGCTCGCAATTCTTTTGAGGGGCATTGTTTTGTATTACACCATTAGACATTTAGTGAGAGTTTGATTTCATGGAGACATCATAGATCACTAGTCAAACTTAAACCCATTGCCAGCCACACATCAGTGTCTCCACTGTGTTGCCCAATTACTTTTGTCATTGAAGAGTTGTAGTGATCTTTCTTTTCCAGAAGAAAAGCTACCTCCCTATACTGTCTCCAGACTACTACATGACATGAAACATCCTTTGAGACAAACAGTTAAATATCAATGCTTCTAACTAAATCCTTTCAGTGAAAACATCAGTGGATGCTATTCTTCACTAAATGCAATTTAGTTTAGATAATTCTGTTAGCCAATTGTTTCCTCGTTTTACTATTTTATAAAATTCCCGATAATATTTTAACTGTAGGGAATAGTATGGGAAATTTGTCATTTATCATAAATTAAACTAACAATTAAATCATTCTGTACCAGTAAAGTGTCAAGGTTTATTGCATTAGTTCTGTAAAAATTTTGATAAATTTTGATAGTTGACTTTGAAATCTCTTTATATCTGGAAAATGTATCTTATTAAAATGATTTGCTCTGGAGTCTATTCCATTTTATTGTTGAAAATTTTATTTCACATCTTTGATTCTCCTGTCTCTTTTGTGTGATTTTACAATCTTGGTCATCTGGATTAGCATTTTCTAACTTCAACTGGGACATTGACAATTGTACTGAGTGATGGTATCTGAGTTATTTAGAGTATCTTATTATCTGAAGATACATGTTGCACATGTTAGGGAAGAAAGTTGCTCCTCCAGAAATGGTCCTTAGAAGAATTTGTGCTGAGCCATGTATTTTCACACTCAGTATTCTTATCATTACTGGCATCTTACAGACCTCATGGTGCTACAATTAAAAAAAGCCATGTAGAGGGCAGGATGTTGCTATGGGCAATTACATGCCAGAATGACAGACCTCACCTCTCCCGAACAATGCAGAGAACAATGTGATTGTCAAAATTAATCATCTCATTAATTTCCGTTTCACCATGCAGGTAGTGGGGAGTGGAGGATGAAAAAAAAGTTTTGTACGAATATCTACCACATTGAAATATGATTGCATGAATACATGTTTACTCCAAGATTTGTTTACTCAATATAAGATGAAGTCTACCTCATCGCTTGAACTAATTATCACTGTAGGAAAATTAAATAATCTGGTAATGTACACAATACTAAAAACCAGTGTTTGGATCAGGAAAAGTTGTCTCCATGTATGCCATTTAATAAATGTTGTAATGGAAGGTAGTGAAGCAGTGTCATCTGCAAACATGCAGAGGGCACACTCTACCCCATTATACATATAATTAATGAAGATGTTGAACAGGATTGGACCCAATGTTGACCCCTGAGTAACACCACTAGTTACTGGCCTGCAACTATATGTTGTTCCACTGACTTACAACCTTCTGGTCCCAGCAATGCAGCCAGCTTTCAATACGCTTCCTTGTCTACTCATCTAGCCCCTGCTTCATCAATTTCTTTATGAGGAACTTATGGTAGACCTTACTGCTTTTCTGCCAAGGCAGTCATTATATCATAGAGGGCTATCAAGGTGGTAAAGCATGACTTCCTATTGGTAAATCCATGCTGACTGCTCTTGATGAGTTTCTTGTTTTTCATGTGCCTTGAAGTGGTTTTCAAGTTGCTCCACCACCTTCCCAGGGACTGAGGTGAGGTTGACCAACCAGTAGTTCCCTGGGTCCTCCTTGCCTTTCTTGAAGATAGGAATGGCATTTGCTTTCCTCCAGTCCTCAGATGTGTCTCCCAGTCACCACAGTCATTCAAAGATTATGGTTGACGGCCTTGTAATGACTTCAGCCAGATCTTTCAGCACTGTTGGGTGCAGCCCATTAGGGTTTATGGACTTACATACATTCAGTTTGTTTCTCTGACATGATCTTCCACCAAGGGTGGGTCCTCTTTGATCCAGTCTTTCCCCCCTTGGTCTCCGGGGGAAAGTTCTATCTTTCTCTTTCTTATTTGGAAAATTTATATAGGAAAAGAGAGAACTGTCATTCATTTTGCACTCAAAGATTTGTGTGTCTCCGGTTTCATGCATTTCAGATTCAGTGACCTATATATTGTTCCTTAGGTTGCACATGATGCAAACGCTAATATTCAGGTAGATGTAATTAGGACTGCTACAGTTATTCTGGTAAAATAGATTGAAATAACATCTCATTTAAATAAATATACAAGGACTGAATTGATCAGATTATTTAGCAAGAATGTATACATGTTCTGAATTTATATATACATTGGGCAAAGACGTTCTGTACTGGTTGGCAATGTACTAATAAAGCAGGAAAAGTTAAAAGGAACATGTGAGGTATTTTTGAGATGTCATATGCTTAAGGATCATTATTTCACAAAGTGAGACAGAACTTACAGATATATACAGATAGAACAGTACAGATAATGCAGAACAAAGTGGAAATAAGGGTTGATGAGTACTGTCTCTGTTTGCAAAATATGTCTGGAACTGCTTCTGGCTACCCGAGGGAAGAATAGCAGTGCAAAGCTTTACTGGCTTGCAACACCACTACTATGTCAGTACATTACTGAGCTCCCAGACAAACTGTGCTGCTGCTAGATATCCTCGCTGCAAAATAATGCGTTTGCAGAGATCTTCAGTGTGGGTAAACTGATAGGGAACCTAGTGACATACAGGGCCACAATTTAGTCCATTAATATTCTATTAGCTCAAGGCTCCATTTCCTTTCCCCCTCGTTACATATTCTGTAAATTAATACTAAAAAACTTTCACATCGTTCATCAAACTTTTTTTTCCTTGCTGTTATTTTGCTGTCAAAACCCCATGGATCTTACACAGATCCATCCGATACTTATCTCAGCCTTTACAGAGATGCTCCACAGAGACTGTTATAGAAGAGGTAAGGAAATAGGATAACTCTGAGATTTTTAATTCTTATCTTCTCTCCCATGCTTTCAATCTCTGCTTTAGATAAATTCTTGCATTGTTCCTACTGTCTCCCTCTGGAGGCTTTCCTGTATTTAACTTGGCAATGTATGCTGCACTACCCTTTCTTAACAGAGTTTGGGAAGGTCTTTGACTTCTTTCATGGTTTAGGCATTATGATGAAATTTAGCCTTTTTCCCCCAGAATCTTGTAATGACCCTGCTGGACTTTAAGGGTGGATGGAGAGGGAAGGGTAGAAAGAAGTTCAGAATAAGGCCAGGTCTGGCTTATAGTCTAACTGGAAGGAGCAAGCCTGTGAAAGGAAGTCAGAGAAATAATTACTCAGAAGCTGTCCCTCTCCCATTTGAAGACTATACAATATTAACATTGAAGACTATATAATATTAACATTAACAAACAAGAAGCTGCGTAATATGATAGATTATGAAATGAATATCTGGAAAAAAATATTTCAGTTGCACAACATCTAAATTAATTTTGGTTTTCACTAGGCTCTGATGGTTTTGGTGATGCTTTAGGAAGCTATGGGTGTAGATATGTACTAAGTAGAGAAACAAATAATTTAATTTATTTTTTAACACGGGTAATTTCCTCCTTTTTTTTTTTTTTCTAAGTATACTTTTCTAATTATTTGTAGGAAATACAAAACATTTAATAATTTAAAGTAAGTTCTTCTGTCATCCAAAGAAAATACTAGTGAAACTTTAAAAATGAGGAGTTAGGAGAATTTTTAGACATTGCAGAACACTGTGCACCAGAAAATAGTAGAACTTCTACCAAACTTGAGGATGAACCAGGTACAGAAATCTCAAAACACTTTCTTCCCAAAAGTGTTCAAGAGCCACAAAGGTTATAGCAGTGAAAAGGAGGAAGACATCTATTTTTTTGTTACCTCTCCAAGGAAAAGTTGTAGAAAATCAAGCCTGATTGCAGAGGAAAAAGTCAGTTTTTGCTGTGTAACAAATGGTGGTACCTGTGAGCTGGATAAAAGCTGTTCTTACCTTATGATATGTTCTTTTCAGATAGAAATCTGTCCTGATTGGGCAACTTCTGTGCATGTTACTTTCTTGCCATGTAGGAGTAATGCCAATTTCTTAGTTATCTTCTCTGTATTTACCAGATGCTTCTTTTGTGCTTCTAAATTGTCATAACTCTACCATGTAATGAATATAAAATATGACTTATTTTCACAGGAAATGTACTGAAAGTAAAACTGCCAATTAAGGAAATTAGAAACAACAAAGAAGGCATATGTTGCTATTACAGTGAAGCAAGCACGTTATTTTTCAGATTGCTCTTTCCTGAGATACAGTATATAAGAGACTCAGTACTGGTGAGATGCAAGTCTTCACTGAACTGTTCCTGAAACACCTAAGTCTCTGAGAAGGAAAACAGAAAGTACAATACAAGAAACCTCTGATTGTACACCAGTACTGGAGTCAAAGCTTATATTCAGGCAGTGGGTTTTTTTTCAGTGTTGCATAACATTAAGCAGATGTTGAATTTCCATCAAACATCTCTTGATCAGGCTGTTCACTGTTGTAATTTCCTAGCTCTGTCCCTTACTGGAGAGCTTCATGTAGCTGAGAGTGGTATTTGATCTAAAAAAAGTATTGATGTACAGTAACTGATCTTTAAAAAAGATCTTTGGCTAGAACAAGCAAGCTCAAGTAATGCTTTCTATTTTTCTTCTCATACATTATTTATGAATAATCTGAGTGTATTAATTGGCTCGTTACTTGAAATAATCAGAAACTTTATATGGAATTTTAGGCCACTGAGATCTTTATATCACTGATATTTATAATTAGTGAAAGGACTTTGTTAATATTCTGACTTGTGATCAGTCCTCAAGCATTTAAACAGCATTGAGACACATCTGCTCTGAAAGAATGAATGAAACAAATGAATGAAACATTGGAGGGAGGAAGTTAGAAGCTCTAATATAGCCTGCTTTCTGAATATGCATTTTAGAATATTTTTTTCAAGTTCTGAGAAAAAATTGAGTGCCGTTTTCCACCAAAATGTTATGAAAGAGATGGTTATATCTCTGAAGAACATATATAGATTAAAATTGTGGCTTAAGAGAAGTCTGTAGAAAAATCATCATGACTTCAGCAGAAGCCAAGGATCTGGCATTTTTTAAATTTAAACAATTGTAAAGATTTAACATATTTTACCACGTCAGCTAAAGAATATAATGTGCTCGATATGAGCAAAAAGGTAGAAAAATGATACTGAATATCTTTTATCTACTTTATTATGTGTCATTATTTCTCAATTGACATAATTGCTCGATAAAACATGAGAATAGACTATGTCATACAGATGGGAGGGCATTTTTGAAAAGAATGCTCCATGTTGCCAAAAAGCTAAAATTTTTGAGCCAACTAAACTAGTCAAAAAAAGGTGGGTACAGGAAAAGGGGGGGATGTGTAAAGTAATACATAGTGTTTTTTAAGAGGCACAGATTATTCATGGCCTGCAAAAAGAGATTTCTATATTGAGTTGCAAAGTTTTGACTATTTAAAAATTGTAAGACATGAACTTTTCAGTCACATGATCCAATGCAAAGGCTGAAAGTGACATTTTTAAACAGTTCTGACTCTGGATACTTGAAAAATGAATAATTGTATTGAGTGCAAGTGTCAAGGTTTTGGTAGCTGTGGCTGCAGGGGCTGCCTCAGTAAGGAGAGGCAATGAGGGGTGACAGCCCTGCTAGTCCAGAGGGGAGAGCAGGGGGAGGGGAGAAGGTGTCCCAGGATCCCCAGCACAGATTCCCCTGTAGCCCCTGTAGCCACCCTGGTGGAGGAGGTATTTCCCTGCAGCTCCTGGACGGAACCCATGGTAGAGCTGGTATCCAAACTGCAGCCCCTGGAGAACCCCATTGTGAGGTGGATATTCCCTGAAGAAAACTGGACTGTGGACAGCTCATCGTGGAGCAGGTTTAACCTGAAATATTGCAGCAGGTGGGAAGTATTATGATTCTCACATCAAAGTAGCACATCCTGGGTTTATCACATTTTAAGAAAAAGATAAAAATAGCAGTTAATCATCCATTTGGTATGGCAGTAATTTCTGTTATTCAATGGCTTAAGGACCATTTAAACAGAAAGTGAATCATTATTCCTTACTTTCTCTATGTTCATGATTTATGACATCCCTCAGTTTTCTGCTGGTTAGATAGAAACATTGCAATTGGTTTCTTCTCTTCTGTGAAAGCACTGTATAATTCTGACCCTCCTTGTTATCTTCTCTGTAGACCTGGACAATAGGGAAGTTGGGCAATTAAGGACTGCAAGCAGTACACAAGATATGTTGGCAGTGAATTTGTACAGTGTGAGTGTGATACCTCTGTTCTCTGTAATGATTGAGGTGTTCACAATGATCTCCTTCCTAAGCAGTGGTAGCTACTTTTGAACCATCATGCTTTGTGTACGGTGTTTGTGCTCCCATGTTTTACATTTCTTATGTGGATATAGAAATTCATTTGCAAGTTTTATTCAGCATCATAAGATCCTGACACAGTTTGTCAGAGTCAGTTTTAGGTTGGACTGTCATGAGGTGATTTTTTTCACTGCAAACTTCATAACTTTGTTACTCACCCTCTTCGTCAAGCACTAATTAGCATGTTAACTGCACCATTTCCTCCTGCTCTCCCACTATTAATGCCCTTCTATGAAACAACCCTCCCTGCTTAGCCAGTCCAACATAGTTTCTAGAGGAGAGTAAATATTTACTGCACTATTACAGGCCCATGGGATCATTCCTTGAAAACTGTGAATTACTTGCTTGAAGGCATTCTGATAAGACAGTGAAATAAAATATCTGCCTTATCAAGGATACAGACTTTGGGCTGCACTTCTTTAAGACTGTAAGAAATTCTTCTGCATACATCAGGATTCAAAATATGCAAGGTATAAAACTTTTATGAAACAATTTTTTTTCAGAGCCAATTCTTTAATAATTCTTAGAAAAATTAAGAAAATATTACACTTTTTGGATACACTGGTGATATAGACAGAGTATTTTTTACTCGTATCTTAGATCTATAACACAATTACCATCAGAATACAAAAATAAACTAATAGAATTAAAAATATAGAATTTAAGCATAATGGAAATGAATTAAATGCTCTACTGATATTAACTGTGTATCTCAATCTGTCAGAATAACTATAGTTGCAATATATGAAACAACTAAAATAAAACCATTCAATTACTCATCTATTGGGCTATGATATATGTAGGGAAAGGATGTGAGTTAACAGCTCCCCTTACAAGATCATCTCTGTCAATTTAAAACCTGCACTCTGAAATTCACTGAATACCAGTCAGGCTCCAGGAATCCCCCTTCAAAGGAAACCTTAGGGCTTTCTTTATACCCAAAGAAAACCTCAGGACACTGTGAGATTGCTACATTTCTTTTCCAGGTAGAATCAAAGAATTGCAAGAATCATCTGTTTATACTGCAGAATATCTTTATAGACCTGAAAAAGCTCCACATTGACTTGAAAGAATAAATCCTGATAGCAGCATATTCCGAGCTACTAAATAAGCTTATTATATATCATAGTGTTATGATATAATACATATACAAATATAATACAAATAACGTACTATATCCCTAGGAACTGAGTACCATTCAGTGGAGGATACAAAAATTTTTTCCCACTTTCTTTCCCCCCTGTCCTTAATCCCAGGGGTGAACTTGACCACAAAATGCAGATATTTGTACTACAGGTAGGAAGAATTGCTTTGAAAAAGGTTAGACTTTCCACAGATTCAGGAACCTTTTACATTCAGGACAATTCCAGATCAAAATATTATCTTGACTACATTGCACATAATTTCCATCAGTGTTTTATCAAAGAAAACATTTCCATTCCCATTGCCAATTCCCAAAGCCAGATACTTTTAAAATCTTCCCTGGTATGCCCCTTGTCTGAATTTCCATAACAAAATTACTGTATTAATAATTTATGTAGAATAACTGAATAGCTAAAAAAATGAAATAGATGGAGGAACTATCTAGCAAGAACAATGAATTCAAAAGATAATATGAAGTAAAGCAAACAGAAGTTCAGATATTTCAAATCTGAATGCCTGACAGAATAATTTGGACTCCACATGAATGGCACATACTTTGGTGACTCATGCTATAAGGGAATAATACAATTACAGTAACTGGGCTCGTGGTTTTGTGCTGTTAATAATAATAAAAAAAAGCATACTTTAGTAATCTTAAAGAACAAGTACTTACAAGTGAATTTCTAAAGAAAAGCTACCAAATTATCTGAAGTACGCTACATGGAGCTGTCTACATACCTAAAATAAATCTGGTCAGTTACTATGTCTTTAAACCCAGTCATTTAAGCAGCAAAAGAAGCACAAAGAAGCACAGTGATATTTTACAGTAGATAATTAATCTCAGGGGGCTTTTTGTGTGTCAGAGCAACAATGCCAACTATAAGAGCTGAGCATTCTAATTGGAAATTACTTTTTCTCATTGCTGTTTTAGGAAATAGCTGTCAGAGAAAATTTTATTTTCCCAAAGAAATCCTATAATGTCTTTCTAGCTCTAATGGTATTTTTTTCTATCAAAATATATTCATTCATATCTAACAGATGACTGGGACTAACAGGCATAACTGAAGATGCATATGATTTAGTGAAATCTGTTCAGGAATATTTTTAGAGCTTTATTGAATCACAGTCTGAGCAGTCTAAACTGTTGGATTAGTTGGAAAAAAATTTCTCACATTAGTAGCATGGTAAAAAAGCCAATGTATACCTTACCCTTGGGGTCAGAATGGTATTATGAAAGACAAAAGCAAGCTTCCGAATTGTTCATCTAAGTGCATACATTTTCAAGTGCTTATGTAGATAAAAAAAGACATCACATAGTACATATGGCCTTTGACTTACTCACCGGAAATGGTAAAAAACCATTCCACCTTTAAACCACCTGAGTAAATCACCCCCTAAAAATCAATGAGGGAGGTTAAAATTCCTTTTGTTTATGTGTATTCTGAACAGGCAGCTACTTATATAATCTTAAGTGCTGTGTCACTGTCATATGACATGATGATAAAATTAGTTAATTTTCTCTTTTAGCCAAGAAGAAAATAACCCCATTGGGCAAGTGACTTTCAGTTCTAATTGTCAGCCTTAATGAATAAAGATTTACAGGTATGTTCATCTGTATACTTAGAGAATACAGGGAGAAAGTTTAGACTTAAAATCCAGTGTGGATTTTTTTTTTCTTAAAGTCATGAAAAATGATCACTTCTAAACTTTGTTTTTACTTTAATGAGAACTGAAAGTATTGCATAGAGATCATCTATTATTTCTATCTCACCTAAAGTTAGGAGACACTGAAATTTTCTGAGAAAAGTTTAACTGTGAGCTATTGGCAGGCTAAATGCTTCAAAAGGGATCAGAGTATTTTCTCATTTTCTCATCACTCTGCAATAATGCCTGGCTACACATTTAATCTCCTTGTTTTCTGAAGCCTGTTGTGCTCCAGGAAGAAATTTTCTTTTCCTTCCTGTAAACAGGATTTCTGATTCCTGGGTGTATCAGAGTCACCTCAGAAACACCAGTATTTTGAATTAATATCTTTTGGAAAAGAATTAATCATATCTGGAATCAACAGCAAATATGAAAAAAAAAAGACCATGATATTCAATAAAATTTGAACACAGGGTCTTGAAGACAGTAATTGAAAACTGCTGGTAATAAAATACAGCCTTTAATTCATCAACCTGCATCATTAGATGCTCTCCTAAACCAGCAAATTTGGTGAATAGCACCTATGTCAGTGTTCAAATGGTCACCAGTTTTGGTGACCAGGTCTGCCTCTAGTACATTTTAACTTTCACCCTTAAGAAGTCTGGATTGTTTGAGCCAAGGTTATTGGTAAATGTTTAATAAATTCCTTCAGTCAGCACATAAGGAATTTGCAGTGTCTATGATTTCCAGTGGAGAAATTCACAGCAGTGATTTCAACTGGAATAGACACTGCAGGACAACCTTTGTCAAGAAAATGCTCTCCTTGCTTATATTGGTGAGCAGAGTATTACATATCTAAAATTTCATCAGGTTCTCTTTGTCTTTACAGGTTAACTATGTCCTACTTTTTTCTTTTTTTTTTTTTCCCACTGGAATGACAATAGACCATGCTTTTTCCAAGGCATTCAATGTCCTTCCGCACAAGCACTCCAGACACAACCAACATCCTTCACTTGCTTATGCCAAGAATTAATGAGTTTAGTTGTATTTAACATTTAATTTAACAATTTAAATAATTAGGCAATAAAATTTTCTATTTAAGGAAACAAACACTTGATGCTTCCCTAGTAATCATGAAAGCACAAACAGAAAATAGCAATGACAGAGAAACGTCAACACCAAAGAAGAGAGAAACTGAAAATGTTGGTTTACTGTGCCAAAGTTTGCACTGGACTGCACATGTGTAACATGCCCAAAGAAATATTCAATTTTAACTGCTTATGTCTCTAAGATTTGTGATTAGTTAATTATAAATCCTGGCAAAAATTGCCACACCCAAAATTGAAATGTCAAAAAAAATATAATGATTTTTAAAATTCATTAAATTGATTCATCAATGTTTTCTTCCTGTCTCCAAAATAAACAAAATGTAGTCTTTCATAAACTGTTTTAATCCATTTCCACATCACTGAAACCCGAGTAACTGCTCCCGCAATTAATGCTGAAAGAACTTACAGTGGAAATGACTTGTTCTAAATGTAGAGAATGACTGCAAAACTTCTACATTTTCATGCTCACAGCAATCTTTTGTAATTTCTGTTAACCACTTTGAGTCCTAAATCAGTGTGCATTTAAACAAAGGTTAATAGTTTTCTCACAGGGTCTAGTCTTGATGGTTTTATTTTCTGCTGATCTCACCGAGTCAGAAAATCTTGTTGATTAAATCCTGAAGTACCACAAAATAAGGTTGAGTCTTATTCAAGGTAACTTCTTTGACTTTTAAATTATTTCTAATTGGGTTAATGGCTTCATTTTGAACACGCTGGTGTCCTGTGTGTGGGCTCAAGAAACTGACCATCGCCAGTAAAAGCTTGAAAGTTTTGCAGAGTTGTGGCAGTTTCTTGACGGAACTACCTTTGCAGTCCCCAGTTTAAGGTGGCCAGAAACTTCTGAGCTGACTGGTATTTACACATTGCACTGCTGACACCACTGCCATATGCATTAGCCACTTGCAGGCTTCTTGGGAAGTGTTCACTTATGAGCATAGAGCATTACTCAATAACCAGTCCTTCTGTCAACAACAGAAATAACTGGAGAAGAATTCCATAGGATGCTCAGAAGCCTGAGCTAAAAGACAGTAAATGGATAAGGAAAATGACAAAAAGGAAGAGAGTTACACCTCTATGACAATCTAGCAGAGCAAGTACCAAACCACCAATTTCACATATGGGAGCTAGAAGTTCAGCCCATTGTAAAGGGCTCATTCCTACTTCGGTGTGGGGTGGGATGAGAGGGAGGAGAGAAGGGAGCAATAAAGCTGTCTAATAAACCTTATGAGTTAGCTTCCTAATTCCCAACGTTTGAATAAATCTAAGAATGCCATGCTGAAAATGGTGACACACTTGGGGCTGAAGGGAAATCCCAGACCTGTCTCCAGCAGTGGCACAGTCACGAGTGTAGCAGGTTTTATTGCCTGAGGAAAAATCTGAGAGAAGGGAAGGGAGAGCAGGAAGTGTGGACACCATGTACCTGAGCAGTGGATTTACTCTGAGCATGGTACTCAGATCCTATCCTAGAATATCAAATTGTTGCAGAGCCAGCTCAATTCAGCTTTTTGGCTTTGATTAGATCTTTTTTTTTTTTTTCTTCTACAAAGTAGAATGCATCTTTCTTTCCAAGATAATCCATTATTTTGCACACGTTCATAGTCTTTCACATAAGTTTCTAATCAAGAGACAAATCATAAATTATGTCATGCAAAATATCACCTTACTGGCATACAAAATTGGAAAACAGGTAACTTATGTTCTGCTTTACCCTTGAAGGAACAGAAATCATGGTGATTTACATACCTAATTTTTGACCAATTAACATTAAAGAGCTTTCTATTCTAGTGAAAAATGGCAGCTGAAGTGGGAAAAACAGAGAAAGCAAATCATATAAGCTCAGTAAAATTGCATGAATTCTGAAACTGCCTTGTAGATCTTGTTCTCCCTCCCTGGCCATTGCAATCCTGAGGTGGTTAAAATTATTGTAAGTCTATGTATCTCCTGTTAACTGATTGTCTGCCTTTATGTCTTCAAAATCTCACTGCTTTTCCATGATTTTCTTATAAAGGGCAGAAATGTAATCTAGATTTCATTTCTCCTGAATTGCAGAGTCCAAATAAAAATGAAGTGAAAGGAAATTACACTGTGAAGTTTAGCTAGTTTTTTTTTGTGTTGCAAGCATCCCGATCTGGAAGTTCTGTTCAGTATGACTGCTTTTGCTACTGATTTCGGAACTGCTATATTCTTAAAAAAAAAAAATCCCAACAGATTTCCTCTATTAATAATTTCTTTTAATTGTTTGATGTGAACAGAGAGTTTTAAGAGCTTCAACTACGTGCCCTAAATTGTTTTGGGCTCAAAGACCATTATAAGGGCATGCCACATAAAAACCTAGACTGTGATTTAAAAAATATATATGTATTTGATATTCAAGTCTCCAATCCTATGTGGATATGATATTACTTCAGAAATTGCTGTGATAATAAATTTCTGATAAGACTGTGAAGAGACTTCCATTTCAATCCAGAGTGCCACAGGTAATACTGCTTTACCAGAAATAAGCTTTCTTTCAAGCAGGTACCAACAAAAATGCCCAACAGTACTTGAATTATGCTAATCATATTACTGTTTTTAAAATTACAAAAGTTAAGAATTTGTACTCTGCAGGAGTCTGATATTTAAACATACACACAAAGAGGATATACATGTGTCATATAAGACATATTCATAGCATATAAGTAAGTCACACACTATATCTGTGCACACATATATCACATAAACATATCATATTGAACATATATATAATTTATTCAATGTGTATAAAGTAAATAGTATTGGTAGAAAAGTTTTAATTCTAAATTAAAAAAAAATCAGGATTTCAAGTTTTTTATAAAATGAAAAAATACATACATGTAAAAACATTTATCTATTGTTTATGTTTTCCAGTCTTGGTAATGTTCTTTCTTTAATCACTTAATATAGAATTGTTGTATGCTTATTTTTTTCTTAAAATGCATATATATCTTTTCATATACATTTTTTAATGAACAGAACTTGAGCTTATAACTGGTAATTATTTTGGTAATCAGAACAATACATATTATAAAAAAATTAAATATTAATTGAAAATTAATATTCCAAATGATATTCTCATTGCTTTGTTATCAGGTATCTTGTTTTGTCTTTATTTATTCTAACTGACCATTTATGGTAGCTACTGTAAAAGAATTGCAATTAAAAAATAAACGCAAATAAAAGGGCAGTTCAAAACTATTTTTCATGCCAATAAATATTAATATATGTAAATATATATTACATATAGAATATATATAGATAGATATTTAGCATTATTTTCTCTCAGAATAGGTGAAGAATTGAAAAATTCTGCATAGATCATTTCAAAGAAAACTATAGAAAAAGATATTTAAAAGAAGCCACAACTCACTCCTTGTGATGACCCTGTCTCACCCCTCAGTGACACTGAATGCTGAACTTTCCATTTCAGGAAAATGCCAAACTAGGCAGGTCAAGGCCCTTGAATGCCCTTGAGTACCTGATCTAAGCTGTCCTGCTCTGAGCAGTGAGAGGGACCAGATCATGTCCAGATGTCCCTGGCTATTCAAACTCACCCAAAACTCTCTTTTGTGGTACTCAGGAGACGCTGCAGGACTCCTTGCTGAGCTGGACACTGAGCAAAGCCTAGAAAATATAGAAAATCTTAAAAAATAACATAAACTACTATGATGAGAGGCAAGTCTCCATAAAGGAATCATCTTTGTTAGTGTTACACCAGAACACAAGCAGCTGGTCTTCAGTGTATAGATGTACTCAGAAGAAATGACTCTGCTATGTAGTGATAACACAACATGAAGTCTTTCACTTGAAGAATAGCAGTTGACGTGCCAGACTATCACATCACCATTTTTTTCTTAACAGGAAGCCATCACAAGTTCACAGTACACATTAGCAATAAATGGTGAATATTAATTGGGACACAAAAGTGCAATGAGTGCAATCCATACTTCTTCATGCATAGACTGTGAGCTTTGACTTTGCAATGCAAGCAGCTGAAGTAGTGGTGCATTAGGGGGATGGGTGCACCCTTCTCTGTTTCTAGATATTAATCAGGAAGAACTAGCCCTTTTAATGTCTCCTCCCAACCACATCTGAAGAAAAGGCACTAGCATCAGCCACTTCCAGACTAAAATTTCTACCTTGTATAACACCCTGCATACCGGATAGAAGGGAAAGGAAGGGGAGAAGGTTTTATTGTAGAATGGAGTTCATTTGCTGGGACAAAAAACATTGCCAGGAGCATATGTAAAAAGAGGACTGAGTTGCAAGATAAGATTTTTCTGATGTAGATGTTGCTGAAGTAAGAAGGAATTTGGGACTGACATCTTTGGTGATAGCTGTTTGCCTCATTGCTCTTTTCCAGAACGTTCTACATTTGCAATGCCTGTGGTGGTAATATGCCCAAGATAAATAAAAACCTCCTCCTGATGTGCTGAGTGAAGATTATTATACTGAGGCCTGCCGTGTTGAGAAGGTTGCACAGGAGCTCATCTCCCCAGTGCTACAGTCACCATGGCCAAGGTCAGAAATGTGGCCAAGGTCTGGAAAAGTGGTGTCTGTGGCTTTGCTGTTGACGAATTTTGTTTTGATGCTTCAAATAATTTTATAAAGAAAGGTTGTTGTGTTGTCCCTGATCTTTTTTTTTTTTCTTTTAACAAGTACAATCTAACATTGATGTGATGAATATTTCATCAAGCTCGGCATATGACTGTGCAGTTCATCAACACCATTGTCAATATTTTGGGTTGAGAAGGCAGATAGGCTGAATCAGCTCCAGAAGGTATTGTAAGTGAAAATTGGTATCAATGGTAGCTTTGACTCTTTCCTTTCCTTAGGAAAGGATTTCATGTGTTTTCCTGGCTCCTGACCTCTGCAAATTATGTACCCTGAGATAATAGCCAAATTTCAGGAAACAAAAGGAGGCTGGGAGGAGTGCTTTTAAAGGGGCGATCTGTAGGTGTGGAAAAAAAAAGGCATGTTGTCTGTCAGAAGACTGGATGGAGGAGAGAAAGAGAGCAAGTAGTAGTCTATCTAACACGCTTTCCAAGCAAGGAGAGAAAAGGAGGAAGTAAAGCATATTTATTTGGGTTTTTTTTTTGGCCAGACAGCTTAGCTGCCCCACTGGTTGATTTGTCTCTACCAAGCTGGTGTCTGCGTGGATGTGAGGGTAGAGGGTAGAGGGCTGGAGAGCCCAGGGAAAGCTGCAGCAGCTTCCATGCACAGTTTTGGGTGCATGTTGCTATATTTTTTTTCTCCTTTTTCCTCCTTTTCTCCCTATCCTATTGGGTGTGGGTGGTGGATGGAGAGTAAGCGTCTGGTCCTAGATGTTGGCTGGGGTTAAACCATGACAATGAGCTAAACAGACATTGCAGCCAGGAAATTACATGACAAAAAGTCATGTCTAAGGTCATGGTAACAAATTTAATGGACTTAGTATCATCTCACTCTTTAAGTTCTTCCTAGACATGTTCAAACAAAAAACACAGGGGAGGGGGAAACAGATGCCAGTTTGATGCTCTCATTCACATCTTTTCAGTTTATAAGGACAAATTTATGTATGTTTTTAAATTAAGGCAACTGGATACTGCAATGCTGAACTGAAATGTAAATCAGAGATGCAGAGATACATCTGTCACCTGCATCAGTTGGAATAACACAAACACAGCAGCTGAATTCCACTTGAAAACTTTAATCTTTGCATGGTCTTTAAGAGTGTGGCTGAGATGCCAATGATGACTTTGTAAGTACAGACCATTGCTCATCTTGATCATGACAAGGCTGTATCATCACTATGTAGAAAGGAATATCCAGGTACCAAATGGGGTTGTATATTTCCTTTTTCTAGCAGACTGAAAAAAAAACAAGCCAAAATGTAAAACTCAGAAGAATCAGTTTCTAGCCTTATGGTTGAACAAGTTCCACAGAGATAGGAAGGGCTTTGCTTCTCTTGGGGAACATTCAGAGAAAAAAAAAAATCAAACAACATGTTTAGGGAAAAAAGTCTTGGGGAAAATAGCATTTACACATAATTACTTTTTTTTCTTGTTGTACATTTTGGAAGGCTTATTAGCTTGTTCCAAGTTGGAGATTCTGTCTTGAATAAAATATTTTTAATAGTGAAAGATTGATGGCATCTTTCTCTAATTGACCTGCTGGCTATTCTCAAGGTTTTTGGTAAATAACATGAGGTACAGTGATTTTCACGTAGCGTGATTACTATGAAGCAAGTATTATAAAGTTGTACATTCAGTAATAGCTAAAATGGGATTGTGTTTGCTATTATACTAAAAAGACAGGTAAAGTCCCAGTGTATTATTGTAACAGGGCTTATTTTTAATTTATTATGATGCAATTTATTCTTACACTGCAATACAGTGTAATTTCTTGGAAATAAGTAGAAAAACTAGAAAGTCAGGCAGAACAAGATAGGTTTTTGTTAAGGTGAGAACAAATAATAGATAATTTTCTGGATTAGCAAATCTGAGGAATTTGTGGCAGAAAAAAATATGCTAATATTGAATGAATTTAAGATATTTAAGATCTTAGAGATGTATTAAGAACTGTGCCACTTCATACATTGAAAGTATGTAATTATACCTCAACCTCATTTCATAGAAATATTCCAAGACACAAGATACTGTCAGAGAAAAGACAAGTTAACAGGTAAATAATCTCTCATCTTGGAAGTGGCAAATAGAAATTAAACATCTCAATGAAACATAATTAACACATGCTTATAAAAAAGCTCTGAATATACTTGCAATTCTGACCCCCTAAAAGTGAATAGAATTTTGACATTAATTTTTGTATATGTCATATTTTCCCTAAAAATGAGTCACAGTAAATGTTTATGAACTTCATTTAAAGATTTACCATGGAAAAAAGTTTACAATTTACTAGTAGACTATTTTAAAAAAATCTATTTAATTATTAAGGGAATTACTTATTGCATCTCACTTGCATTTTAAATTTAGCCTGACTTTTTAAAAGACATGTATGCAAACAGTCCTCTCTAAACTTTCTTAAGAAAAGGTCAGGATTAAACCCACAATATTATACACACCCCTTTTTTTATGACACATAAAGAAATGAGTTAACAGTATAGAAAATCCGTGGCAAATATCAAGTGCAGATGTTTTAATGAAGTTTTTAATTTAGAGATAGATTAATTTCAGCCATCCTTGAAGTTATCATAAATTGTGAAGCATGCTGAAGTCTTATTTATATGATCTTTAGATGTGAATTTACACCATATTTGTAATCATGCTCTCTGTTCAGTTCTGATGCATGAGCCTTATAAGCATTTTGATTCATCTGATTTAAAGCAAGAGGTAAAAATAATACAGAAAAACTAAAAAAGACACCACACTTAACAGGTATAATTTCCCCTCCCCCCAGTCTATGTTTTCTATACGTGGAATTTTATTTTGGAACATTACTGCTACTGAGACTACTCAAAATAGATTAATTTAAAAATTAAAATTATTTCACAGGGTCATGTACAGATTTATGCTCTCTTTAAACTGTCTGACAAACAAGTAAGCTTTTAAAATATGCATTTAGAAAGACATAGAAATTATTTGATTTAAAAACTTTGACCTTAATTAATTAATTTATGCTTGTCCAGGAGCATAAATTCAGGAGATATAGTAAGTCATTCTAGAATGAAGGATTAAAAAGACAATATCTGTCTTTGAGAGAAAAAGAAATACTAGCAGGATGAAGAGGCTGTAAGAACTTTCATCTGGATCACAAAGGGAAAACAGAGGAGTGATTCTGGAATGTCATAATTTATCCCTGAACTGTACAAATGTACTCTGCCCATTGAAGACTAATTTCATTCTTATATTTCTGTGAATAAACATTAAAAAAAACATTTGACAATACATCCCAAACATTTCTGTTTGTAAATATCTGAATGAAAAATTTTTTTCCCTCTTCTCAACCAATTCATGAACTTCCTTCCACATTTTTATGAATGGCTGTACTATGTTAGAATGTGTTAATGCTTTGAATGCTACTCTGCTTCACCACTCATGGTCAGGTTTTTTAGAAATTAGTGTCTCCAGAAAGTATCCTAAATTGATATTTAGCCTGTAAGTTTTTCAAAAAATACTGAATCCTTGATAACTGGTGTCAGATAATGGTTACAAAGCTGTAAGTTCTATTTATATAGTTAAATCTCAGCTGTGATATAAGAGAAACAGACACTAACTATTTGATGATCTGATTTTTCTTGTTGATAGGAGTAATACTTAAACTGAAAATTAATATGAATTTTTCACCCATGTTTTGGACACCTCCATTCATCACAAGGGTCATCTGTGTGACTGCTGCATAAAAAGTTAATGAACTTATATTGAGTATTGAGGGGTAACCCTAAGGGCCAAGGCTGCAGATGAGTCAGCCAATACTCTTGAGTGACATGGCACTACTGGTGGATCAGAAATGTGTAGGCTTAGGGATAGCAACCAATACTTTAGACATACTGTTTTGAATCAAGATAAAACTTAATGAAATTCAAGCAGTACTGGAAAAAAATATAACGGTAGCTGGCGGAGATGATAGCAACTGATTCCTTTTGTGGGCATATGTTCACTGTGTCTTCTGTCCACTGAGGATTGAGTGACTGGTACCAGATAAAATGCAGTTTCTTGAAAGTATTTATGTTGTATACTTTCAGTAGGGGAGCTTTAAATGGGCTTTTACCTATCCTGTGGCTTTACACTTCTCAGAAAATACTACTGGTATTGTCTTTTGTCTAGTAACCTGTATTCTCTCTGTTGAAGTTCCAGAACATCCCTAAACTATTTTACAAAAGCAGGATTTTGAGGGATGAAGCATTCCCATATTTGACTAAGCTCAGGCATTGAGTTTTATGGAAGAACTGAAAACAAATCTGACAGATTTCATCTTCATATCTGATATCTACATCAGCTGTAAGTTTAGCCTCTGGAATCTTTGTTTCCTTGTTATTTTCCAGCATGGTGAACAGAAAGACACAACCAAAGGCTGACTTACTCCTACTACTGCTCTGGTGATGTGTATATGAAAGGCCGAGGATACTCAGCTTAAAGCAGATACATTCAGTGTATTTGCTAATGCAAATCTCTAAAAAATTCTGAAGATAATAATTGTGTGGATTATGATATTAACTTCAAAACTAAATGAATTAATTTGTGTTTCTCTTCTAAAAGTGGTTTTTATTAGTCGATGAACAAAGTGCACTGGAAATAATTCAAAATCAAAATCCTAATACTGTTTGTTAAACATATGGATCCTTACTTCTCTTTTACTTCCCACTTTACTGACAATTTAGTTATGTAATGGAACATTGGCAATAGAAGAAAACTTGCCAGAAATCTCAAACCTCACATGGTTTTGTCTTTAAGTATATAGATTGAAACCACCAGCTACTCACTACAAAATGCCAGCATCCAAAATATAATCTTTATATCAGTGATTGATGATACTACTACCTCATTCATTATGAGTGAATGATGGATACTTATTAGTATTGGAAATGCACTAATTTTTTCAGAAACATGCCCTTTGGCTTCTGTTTCCATTTCTGGATTTAAATATGCAATGAATTTAAGATTAAAACTGAGCATAGAATTGTTAGTGATCTGTGTGTCTATTTGAGGAAATTCCACATCTCTTCTGAAATTTTATATTCCTCCCTTTAGTTCAGCATACGAATAGAAGGGAAAAAACCGTGCAGGGACAATTGGTGGTTAACTAGCACATTTTATAAGGTACAACTAGAATGAGAGCTTAAAAAAAAAAGTTGATCATTGAAAGCAAGAAAAAGCTGTTCTTAGGTTTCTTCAGAATAAAAACCAGCAAAAAATACATCAATTGTAATGAAAAGAGAATAATTAAAAATCAGAGCACCTCAAAAATAATCATTTGTTTCATATTGAAACTGACAGTTATTTTAGCACCTTGTTTTTTTGTATGATGCCATGATGATACATACGAGCATATTTAGCAGTGAGGCAGCTCACTATAGCCCTGAAATCACATGCATCTAGCTAAGTTCCTTCATAATACTAATCAAACACCATCTTAAAAATAGATTTTAGGCCCTTCTTCATCATTCTGAGAGCTTTTTCAGAACTTCTTTATCCTGATAGCCAGGCATCTTTCAATATCTGTGCTAAATTTAATTATAACTACTCTGTTCCCATTTGTGTTTGTGCCAACACTCATATTAAGCTTTAACAGCTCCTTTCTTTTCCAAGAGTTTCCCTTATGATGCATTCCAAGACAGCAGTCATACCCCTTTTAAGCTTTATTTTCCTCATATAAATAAGTTCCATTCCCCTGATGTTCCTGATTGCCTTTCTGTGTACCTCCTCCCATTTTGGTAACTTCTTCTTGAATATGGCTGACTAGAAATTTACAGTTTTCTAGATGAGTTTGGAGTGGAACCTTATACAATAGCACTAATACTTCCTTACTTGTCTTGTAAATGTTTTGCCTGCAGCACCTTAGAATTGGATTTGCCATTTTCACAGATCCATCACATTATTTCACTGAAAGGAACAATTAAATTAAAATGACATTGAAATAAACTCATTCCCACCCTGATGCTATGTTGATTCAGTAAACAGAGTACATTTCTCGCAAACGTCTTACCTTCATTATATATCAGATTCTACCCTTTTGTCGGAAAAATAGACTTTTTGGTTTAACAGTTTTATTTTCCCCAATAGATCTAACATGATGATCCTCCATATGTGAAATTCAAATGTAGTTTAAACAAAAACATTTAGAAAGAATGGAATACATTTTTATGTAGCCAATTCAGTCTGTTCCAAAGCATTATGTAGGATATGTCACCTCTCTGGAAACTAGAGTTTTCAGAAACATATTGCAAATTACTTTATGTAGATAAGAACATACTGAAAAAACAGGAGAGCTTTTTCACTTTATCAACATTATTATAAGAAACATTAAGAATAGGAGGTATCTCTTTTGCAAGTACATAAATATGTAAATATTCTACATACATTTTAAAGTTATATTAAAATATGAAAATAAATATTGAACTATATTAACATTTCAAAGTACATACTTATCTATCAAAACCCAGTAAAAGTCCACTCATTGTACAGGAAAAACACTACTGAAATGACTTCTCATAGTAAAACTGAAGGACAAAAAAGACATTTAAATTCAAACTACATGCTGAAAGGACAATGTTTCTTCTCAATTTTTGAATTTAAAAGAAACTGGAAAGCAACAGGTGGTATTTGAATTTATGTTTATGTATGGTCATTGTGGGGCACCTCAACTCTAACTGTAACTGCTGTGAAACCTGTAAGCACCATGAAAGGGAGATTAAAATCTGCAACAAAAGGGAAGTAAGTTCACCCTTACGATACATAATGAGAAGGAATCATAACCCTAAAAGATTTACACTGGCTGTGGTGCAAAGTTTGATCACATATTCACACAGTGTTTTAGATTTAGTACATTGAGTGTCATTTTATTCTACTTTTAAATTCTATTTTAAATTCTTCCAGTGACTCTCTATATTCTGTTCCTTGACGGTAAATATAAATCTGGTGCTTGATCCAAAGCCAAATGCTCAATAGTTCCAATGGTGCAGAATTTAGCTCCCAGGCCTCTCATCTGTAATTGTTACTTTCAACTCTGCTTATGAACTTGTTCAAGTGAGCTGATTGTACCTTATCTGCAGTTCCTTTCAATTTAGAATCTAATAAAAATAGAGTAGATAGTAAGACTATATTTTTAAGTATTGTTGTACTTTAATTAAAGTACAAAAAAAAAATACTATTATTGTAATTATAGAATTCCTGAATGAAATGACTAGTCCAAATGCCTACCATTGTTATCTAGATTTTGAGATGAAAGAGATCTTCACCATGGCTATTTCTGTCAGACTGTAGAATGGTGGAAGGACCTCAATGGTGTAAATTAAAGTAGGGCTTATTAACATCAGTTGCATACCTATCTCCTTCCTTTTTTTACTATCTTGGATATTTCAGAATTTCTTCATTGAAGTTAAATGAACTGCCCTCTCTGGGTCACTGCAAACCTTCTACTTACTGTTCTGTAAAAAAACCTGAACAATCAAAAAAAGCCCAAAGATACATGGCTAGGCATATCAACCACTTGTAGCAGGTACTGGATAGCTAAGGAAAACATCTTTACGACTACCTTACCTTTAGAGTTCTGTACATCACTAATCGCTTTTCTATAAAAGAAGATCCTGTTCTGGTGTGGAAAACTAAAATCACCTTTCTCGTCACAGGCCATTCAGCCTGCAGCCCCACTGTCAAATCTGTCGACACAGACACTTTGTCTTTGTCAATGTAACTACTCTCCCACTGGGAACTTTTTGGAGTTACACACAGAAAACAGACAGTTCTGAACAATATAAACTTAAAACACACTTCAGCAGGCTACACAGAAATGGGTCAGATCAATGATTCCTCTGCCTCAGAATCTTCCTTCTAGCTGTGCCCACCATCCAGCTCCTTGGACTCTTTTCAGGGAACAGGGGTTGTGGTTGGGGGTATGTGCATCTGTTTTTCAGGTTATCTTTTGGCTTCCTTATTCTTCCTCTCTGGAGCCTTTGACCCTCAGTTCATTCTGTGCCTCCCATCGCCCCCTCCTTCTCAAACTTGTTGTCTTGAATGCTTCTCCCCTCAACGTCTCCCCATAGTATCTTTTATTAACCTGATTCTCAGAGTTTCAGGAAGGGCTCTGAGGATATATTAGACATGTATCTTCTTACCTTCTGCAAGAGAAAACAAATAAGAAGAGTAGGCATGGACTAACTGTTAGGAAGGAGTAAAACCAGGGCAGGAATACAAGATATTTCCTCTGAATGCACCTTCTAACCTTTTAAGTGGTGTGAACTCAGGGTCTTGATAGGATTTATCTTCCCATGAACCAGTCTTTGGAACTAATGTAAGCTTCTTATTTTCACAACAACCTATGCAAACATTGCTAAATGTTGCATGAAGACTCGCCTCTTTGCTTGTTTTAACCTGACTCATAATAGCTTCATTAATTGGATTTGAAAGGATAAGTAACAGCAGAAAGCCTCTTTATGCCATTATTTTCAGATCTTCTTTTTCAAAGTGAAATCATTATCACATCCTTCTCTCCCAGTAAGATCAGTTTTAGTTAGCACCAGTTTAATAATTGTAAGTTAAATGCAACATCTTGCCTCACCTCCCGAACTTGCTTCTTCCTTTTCTATGAACAGCATTTCAATTCTGAGCAATATGGCACATTGCCCAGTTAAGCCTCTTTTTCATGATGCTTCGTATAAAGAATCCATAATTTTTGAGTTAATTGGAAATCCTAAAGATCAATCAAGGAAAAGCTGATTAACACTAGGGGTGACACAGGCTGATACATTGCTTTTTTCAATTATAATTTTCTCGCACATTTACCTGTATAATGTTACTCTATTATACACTTTCAGATTTCAATCTTTGAAGGGGATTTTTTTTCTTAAACCAGAAAAGAAAGTAAGGAATATTCTCTATTGAAGTGTATTACTGGTACTGTTAAACAAGGGTACCATTAAAATGTAATAAGAATGACATTTTAATTTAAATTTATTGCAAAATTTCCATCTTAAATATGTGATACCTAGATTTAATTATTGTGTAAATTTTGGTACTACTATTTGAAGTGTACTTTATATTATAGAATGCAAACATTTAAGAAGTAAGAGAGTTAGTATTTTTCTGTTAAAGAAAGGAACAACATTTTTTTAATGATGGATGTTGATTTTTCATAACTCTTTTATTATTGAAAGAGGCTTAACTCATGAACACATTGCAGGGACTACAGTATGAGAAATGTCATGGTGTTTCAGCACCTAGATCTGGTGAGACTCCCGGAACTGCTGTGGTATTTACTCCTTGTAAAGCTGGCCCACAATTCTGTGAGATTCCTCCGCATACTTGATCTATTCCTAATAATTTAATTAAATGGTGAACAAATTACTAACCACTGTATTGCATGCTTTTTCATATAACAATTTTTGGCACTTGTAGAGCTATTTTCACTGACAATTTACAAATTCCTTACCTATGTGCAATGGTAATTGCTACATCAGCAATTCTCTGGGAGTCTTGGATGGGACATGTCTCTCTGGGGTGGCCAGAGTCTCCACCCAGGATGTTAATCTACACACTGAACCGTACCGGTTGGTTTTGGTATAGCAGGAGCTGCCTGGAGGGAGATTTCCACAGCAGTCAGAGGAGCTGCAGCAACTACTCAAGTACATAATTATGAAGGTGGCTAGGAGTTCAATCACTTTGTCTGAAGTTTTTCTGCTATTCCAAATTAGTCCATTGTCTCATCTATTCATATGAATAACTGGCAAGTTATTAACTAGATGTGGACTCGAGCCCTGACATAACTATGCCACAATTACAGTTATAGGGCAAATTTTAATTTCATCCTTAAATCACATTTGCAATTTAAATCACAGTGCTGTTGCCAGAAGACTAAACCAACATGCATCAATGTATACATATGTGCTTATTCTATATGGCATTTGGTCTCCTGGCTTGATTATATTCATAATCTACATAGGTCATTATGAAACTTCACACACCTGTCAGACATTACAGCAATGCAGATATATCTGTTGAAGTAACATGTCTTTTGAGTCTTACAACTAATAAGCTCTGAAAATGTGAAGATGGATAAATACAAAAGGTCAGAATACTCAGAGTTTTTTCTCCATGGTTAATAGTTCCTGATAATCCAACTGAGTTTAATCCTGCGCTTATATCATAAACAAGTAGAAGCATTAGGACAGAGATTTTTTGCACCATTGATTTCTGCCAAAATAATGATGATGGAGATCAAAATGTATTGATCATAGTTGGATCCGAACACACAATGAAGTGAATCATGTTTGCAACTGTCATGAGTGAAGGGCTGTGAAGACAAGACTCAACCATACACACATTTTCACAGGCAGACTTTGGTTTAAGTGTTTGTTCCTCCTTTAAGGTTTACTCTTTCTCAACTATGTAAATAAGGACCAGGTCCATTACTTTTATTTTACAGCTTTTTCAAGATAGCTGCAGTACACATATGAAGTATGAAATTTGAGAATCTGGTACGTGGAGAATCATGGAGACAATTGCATTCTTCCTGCTTCAGGATAGGATAGGATTTAGATCTTAGAGTGAAGTAGTTCAGGCAGGGATTTTTGAGTTAACTTACAGTTGTCTACACTGCTTTTCAGCTGTCAGTTCAGCTCTCAGTCATTCACTTTCTGCAGTTTTTCACAGCTGGACATAATATTTACTATCCTGAATAGCTTAACAGATTCAGCAGCTTCTATCATTTTGGTATATCAGCTTTGTTTCTCATTTTTTTGATTAGTGTTTACCCTTAAAAGTACTTTCCCTTTTTAGTTTTCTTAACCTTTGATGAGGTACATAAGCGAAAGCACTCTGCAAATCCAATGGAATGGTAGTCAGATCTCTTTTATCTAAATGCATGTTAATCTTTTCAAAGAACTCCATTAGATTTGTGACATCTTGTCCCTTTATCAATATGTCCCTTAATTCCAGTCTTTATTCATCCATAGTTTCCCTGGAGCTCCTTTTTAAAAATTGGCATTGTTTTAACCACTTTCCAGTCCTCTGACACTGAGTCAGTTTTCTACACACTACAGTTTGTAGCTTGGCTATTTCACACTCGAGTTTCCTCAGAACTCTGGGGCAGAAGCCATCTGTTCCTGGTGATTTGTTATTGCTCACATTGTCTCCTTGATCCATAACCTTTTCTGTCAATACTTCAATTTTAGACAAAGCCTCTGACACATACTCTGAAAAGGAGGGTCCCTACTTCTACACTTAAAACTCCTTCATAGTTAACATAGGTGGAAAAAAAATAAATAAAAAGGAAATAATCCATGTTATAACCTTTATCTATTTTGGACATTTTTTGAGTATTTCAGTTGTTCTATTATCCCCGCAGGTTCTCTGGAAAGCTTCCACCTCCTGTTGTATATGAAAAAAAATATGTAGTACCGGTTTTAAATTTTTCCAAGTTGTTTGGAACAACACCTTCAGATGTTTTCATGACTCATCTTGCTCTGTTTCTACACTGTGCCTTTTGGAGTTTATGATATTTTCTTGGACACAAATTAATTTTTTTTAAAAAATGTCTCTAATTTATTAGATGCCTTTACATTGCTGTTTAGCTGTTTCTCTTTGCCATTTCTCAAGTCTTTCTTGACAGGTGTTTTTGGTCTATACATCCAATATGGTTTCCATGTTTCTTTTAAATATTTTTCTTTTTTGACTGCTCCTCCTAGTTTCCTCCTTTTCTTGTGGTTCCCCTTTTGTAAACTGTGTACAGCTACGCTGGATTTCTTGTTATCTTAATGAAAGAGTCCTGATGTGAATCTAAAACTTCAGCCTTAGTGTCCTGCTTCAGTGTCAACTTTCTCCAATCTGTAACAAGGTAAGTTAAATCCTCTACTGATACTATGCTTCCTCTTCTCATTGTCTCTTTGAGTTCCTCAGCATGTTATTGGCACTGCTACCATACTAGAAATAAATTACACGTATGCTTTTTCTATAAATTTTGAGTGTGTCTGAGGTAGCAAAGGATAGAACTGAAAAATCAAGAAACAGGAGTCTTGGAAGTCTATTCACTTTGGCTGCACGTCTTTGCACACACTTCATACTGTTTCTTAATAATACTTTCATTTCCACCTGTGGACTTAATATTACACAAAACATGTCTCTTCTCTCTCTGTATAGCAAATGTAAGCTCTCTCCTCCTGTCTTCTTAACAGCCATATGCCCCTGAATCAACTTCTCTCACTTTCCCTGTACTACACCCTTGCGCATATGGTTCCCCTGCCTCAGTCTCATTTTCTTTCAAACTTTATTGCAGGTGTTATGCAACTATAAATACAACATAAAAGAGTAGTTAGATGCTATGGTTGTAACTTGCTGTTGTTCAAACCAATGTGCATAGATGTAAACGATTAAATAACTGCAAAGTCCTTGTGCTGAAATAAATCAGAACTCTTAATAGTTCTGAGACAATAAGATAAAAATTATCATTGCAATGTTATACTGATAGGTCATACTGCACAGTTGCATTCTATTTGTAATGCTCTTCAGTGTTCAGAGACTTTCATATAATCTCTTTGTTAGTGAAATGCTAAATATCTATGAATATATGATGCTTTATAACTGCAAGATATAAAACAATTTATCACACTTATATCCGCTTCATATTTTTCCAAAACAAATACATGGTCCCAATTAAAACAACCTGATTTTTTTGCAGTCCTAATTTATTTATATTTTTTCCATACACAGCAGACTTTCAAAGCATTATTTTCAAATATGTCCTTTCAAGTTGATAGCATTGTACACAATATAAACCTTCAGTTTATACTGCCTAGGCAAATATTAACTATCAATCAACAAAAACGATACCCTGTGCTCCAGAGGCAAACTCACTCCACGAATAAACGACAGAAGTTGTCTATCATCTGCCCTGGAAAGACTGCAGAAACCTCAGTTATATCTATTTAACTTTAAAAATGGAATGAAACTCCTGAATTGTCAAATCGACTCAACTGTTGCAAGCAGCTATGGTGTAGAAGTTTGGTTCATGGGAGCACACATAAAGTCAGCTGCATACAGCACAGGCTACCAAAGGCTTCTTATTCTTTTAAAACATATCGAGAACTATAACAATGGGTCATAATCCACAACCATGCTGGCCTCAGTAAAAGTATAGATCAAGATCCTCATCAACACCCTACATTCCTTTGACTTGCTTCATGTTTTGCAACAGAAAAAACAGAAAAAAGAAAAATTCAGCTGGATCTGTCCTTACAGGTTCTAAAAATATGGAGGAGACACAAACTTAGGAACAGAGGTCGAGACTGAGAACAGTTTTAGTAAATGCTGTTAGACAATGCTGAAAAGCAGCCTACTTTCTACAGCGATGAACAAAATCTTTCTGGTCATCCTGTCACTCTGACCTAGGCCAAAAATCACTTCCTGATATCTGATCGTAATTCATAGAATGGTGGCTACATCATAAAATCACAGCATCAAAATCATTGGGAATCATTGCTTCCCGTGCTCAGCAAACACTGAAAATTACCCTTGCAAGCTCCACCACTCCAGATCTACCATCTTTCAAAGGGGATGACATCTGTTGTGTTGACCCTCAACTGTCAAGAGGCAGGAAAAACTGGAGATGATGCCATGTGTGTAAGAATAATTGGCTGGAGAATATCATGGGAGTTGTGCAGTGTGCTGCTCAAAGAAACATGATGCAAACTGTCAGAAGAGTAAGACACTGAAGGCTTTTACTGGTTAGAGTATATTTTGAAGGTGAAACACCAAATTTCAGTATAAACTCTGAATGACCTTAAGAAGAAACCAGAATCAGTTTTTAAAATCCGTATGCTTCAGCAATTAATCTTCCAATCTAGGTGTACAGCCTGTGGTGGCAGACGTTTGTGAAAAGAAAATCTCCGTCAATCAAGAAAGAAACATCTAAACATAATTTTGGCTTAAAGTGAGTAATAAGGCTATTTTTTTTCCAAATTTCCTCACTTTTATCTTAATGCATATTTCTAAATTTGATGACTATTTTGGGTGTGGTAAATGAATATTTTCACTTACAGTTTACCTTAGTTCATTTAAGGGTTATTTTCATTGCTGGCTAACATCAAGCTATTTGTCACACAGGGATACATTAAGCAAAGATGGAGTATTTGAACAGAGTTAAAAGTACCCTACTCCCCAACATGCTTTTCCCATGAATCTGAAGAAATTCTATGGTTTAGGATGATTTGATATCATAGGAATCAGAACAAGTGTCTTCTGGTGACCACCACCACCCATATAGGAAGGTAGCATGCAGTAGAGTTGATGGGACCCCAACTGTTTTACCAAGAGACATCAAAAAACACTTGAGAGAGATTAATTTCTCTAGTGTCCTAGGTCATCACCTAACTCATAATTTTATAGGACATTTCTAGCACTTCCAAATCAAAAGATAAAAATGCAAAAATCAAGTTATACATCAAGGGCGAGAAATTCCTGTCTGGTCTCAAAAGACAAGGAGCTTGAGTTTTCTCAGAATAACTTTGAAATCCTTAGAGATAGTGCAATGTTAGCTCACAATAGAAAAAATAAAAACCAACCACTTTTATTTTTTAACTTCTTTTTTAATAAGAAGGAGGTGTTATTCTTTCTTCTGACAGATGGTCAATGATTAGCATGTTGTGGCTATGTCTCCACAAGGACTACATTAATTGTGTCTCCTAATAAGACAAGCCACAAATTCTTATACTTTCTACCCTTTCAGTCTAAGGATTAAGTTCACACTGAATTTCTGATGTGATCTTCCTGCAAGTGATCATTTTATTAAAAATGGCTCCTCTAACTTATTTTTTTCCTTATGAAAGCATTTTAATAGGTGGCTTTCAGAATGCACTTCCCCTTTATTATTGCTTTCCCAACACCCCAAAGTCCCTTTTCAGTATATTAACCTCGTGACTGCTACAAAATTTCAAATACATTTCCTCAAGACCTGGCCTTCAGCTAATGCATTTACAGTTTCTAGCTTTTGACTGCAAAAGGCAGGAGGTAAGCAGGAATAGAAATTGCTGAAATTGAATTGGCCTCTACTCCAGCACTTCTGCAATCTTGTGCAATTGTGGTGAGTATTAGTTAAGAATGAAAAAATTGACAGTGTTTTACTAGAAGACAACTTTTCCTTATCTGACAGTGATCATTTCATGAAATGTGACTGAGTGTTTAAACATAGACCTACAAGAGTGGTGCAACCAGCACCAAATATTAAAAACAAAGTTCTATTTACTTGCTGTGGTTTTGTATCTTAATAGGCAAACGGTATTTGTTTTAAACACCACTCTCTTAGGAGAAAACATCCTCTAAAGGATTTATCACCTAGAGAAACTATGCAGTTTTTCCTTATGTTTAATCAAAGTTACCTTCTGTTCCTGTGAACACACTGAAATAAAAAATCTTTATGTCTATGGGAACGGTGAACAAACCATCAATAATTACTGGGAAAGAGGAAGGCAACTCTTTAGGCTAACTTTCAGTCCCAGTTTATTGCCTCCCAAGGTGGAGGCATCTGATTAGAGCTGTTTGGCAAGCAGAACAAACTCCAGTTTAGCAGCCTAGTGCTGCTCTTACAAGATGAGAAAAGGGGACTATAATGAGCCCATCAGTTCTCCCATTCTCTCCACTCACTTCTGCCCTAGAGAGATGCTCTCCCTGCCCTGCAGAGTCTTGGGAGCAGGGGAGAGGGACTTTCTGTCCTTCTGGTCCCTCCAAAAGTGACTGAAGAATACTAGGAGGAGAGGAAAAAGGTCAGGAGAGGCAGAAAATATCACCCCGGGACTGTGGGGCAGATGTGGAATGAAACCCAGGAAAGATCTGAGGCAGGTTTGAACTGATTCTTCAGCAGAGAATATAGCTGGATGTAGGGGCATGAGCTGTTGCAGAACTGAAGTTTCAAATCTTCTTAGGTAAGATCAAAATAATAACAGTTAACAAGCACATTGATGTCTGTGTGGGAATGGAGAGTACTAAAAGAAAAATGAGGAAGACTGAAACCCAAACCCTAAACTATCCAAGAATTTGCAGTATTTCAATCTAGTTATCATTGATTCATTTTTCATTTACTTAGAAGGGGCTGCTTCTGTCATACCAACTGCGTTATTGAAGCTTACAATGAAGCTGTAATTTATGAAATTTTAATGGAAAGAGCAAGGATTTGAGAATGAAACAAACCAATACTAAAATAATCATTATTCTAGAACAGTCTATGTGGACTCCTCTCCATGGGCTATGGGCTGCAGTTCCCCGTACCTGCACTGGCCCCAGTCCCAGACCCATCCCGCTGAAACTTTCGCATATAAACTCAATAAAAAATCTGAACCCTAGTCCCTAGTTCTAGTTGATTTATTTTAGGGTGAGCGAAATACAGATAGTCCAGTCATTGCAAAATACAACTAGTCAGTCAATGTGAATTTTAATTGATGGGTGTTCTTCTGTTTTGGTTTGTTTTCTTCTGGGTTTTTTTTTTTGTTTTTTTGTTTGTTTGTTTGTTTCTTGATAATATTGAGGAAAAAAAAATGCAAATTCTAGCTGGTGGAAATATCATAGTTACTTAGATTCACATTTCTGCCTTATCCCATAAAGCTGATTCCCTATTTTTTTAGACACAGGAAAACAGTCTAATTTCTAACCCATATCTTAAATTCTGTGTGCATTAGGATCTAAGAGTGCTTAATACCTGGTGGTGGAAAACCCACATAAAATATTAAAAATGAGAACATGCATTCTACATGTAAAAAAACATTCTACAGTTGAATGAGAATATAATTCAGAAAAAAGAAAGAACCTTTTTCTTGATACTTTCACAGCAGATCAGAAATTACTGAACAAATGTCAAAACAAGGAGAGACAGCTAAAACTGCTTACTATCTGGTGTAACCTGAAAATACTCTGACTAATGTGAGAAATAACAACTTGAAAGAGACCCTCAAGTCAAAGGGTAAATAGAAGAAGTTTCTTGTGCAATCATATGTATTTATGAAGCATTGTAATTGCAGTTTTGCATGAGATGTGTTTACTGTGTGTCTTTAGGATATACAGCTTCTGTGGTATACTACCTTGAAGAAGTTTAGTAAATAAAAGTAAAAGGCAAAGTATCTGAAAATAGAAATTTACAAGTGTCTTTAATTATTTTACCTCTGTCATGTTAGCTGAGATATTATTTCATTATTTCTTTTTAAGGGAAATATTTATAAGCAACTATCAGTTACTTGAAGTACATGAGAAAAAGACAAACGTGTTTTGTAAACAGAACAAAAAAGCTAGAAAAAAGAAAATACAAAATATAAACCAAAACCATGAATGCAAAAATTTTTGTTTACAAAGATAAATTTGAAAAAATAATATAAAATATTAAATTGTGAAATATACAAATCTGCTGAAACTATACCCTTTGTTCTTCAGAAGAAAATTTCAATACTTTAGTCAAAAAGTTAACATCACCAAAGGTACCCAGTTATAGTATACATGTCTCTGAGGAAATCCCAAGTGTGCCATATAATAGTATCTTTCATGCAGAGAACCATTTGCATTAAACATTTTTCCTCATTTGAAAGAGATGAAGCATCATTATTAGAGGAACAGATGATACGTTTCAAGTCTTCTCTCCTGTGGATTCAGCTAGCTCTGACATGGAAAGAAAAATTTTTTAAACCATCAGCACTGTATCTGCCCCTCCCAACAGCAAATCACTGATATAGTAATAATGCTTAGATACTTCAGTGCTGCTGCAATATAGGCCAGCAATTCCTCAGCAAATCTTAAGTGTTTAGTAGGGACTATATTTACATAATAAATCGCTTCATGGCAAGAGATCAGTATTCTTTCTTAACCAAAATACAACAGCAAAAATTTCTTTCCACAACCATGGAGTTGTAGCTGAGACAGCCACGATTTTAACAAAATATATGTATTGGTTCACTTTTCCTATTTGACACAATGCCTGTTAAAATGCAAAATATTTGTTTAGTATTGGTTGTGTATTAATTATGCTAATAGGCTACAGTAATTTGCTCCTCACTTAATCACAGCCGCAACACACAGAGAAAATTTCCTAGATGCTCTTTTCCCAGTAGATGATCAATTTCTTGAAATGATATCAACAGAATGAAGAAAAAGAGCACAGCCATAATACCTTCTCTGCTCTCTTCTGAGGACTTGTGAACACAGGGGCATGAACATCATCAGGTATTTACCTGATCCTCACATCAGTCATCCCAGTAAAAAGACAGGGCAAAAAGACCCTAAAGAGGGGCAGTTATAGAGCGCATATAGTTTTAGGTTACGCAACCTGTTCATCACCAAAACTCTGTAAAATACACAGGTAAATAACAATAGCAATTGAAATCTTTTAGATACTGAGGCTCCAGACAGTACATTCTTTTATGAATAATCCACTCCTTTGTTAACTAAATTGTGCTGATTGACAGACTATTGACTGCAAATGTTTATCAAATCAACTAGTGAGGTATTCAAAGGTCCAACCAAATAGATAACTAACTATGCTCACTGCTTTTCTTGCACAGGACATCCACTGGAAATGACAAGACGAAGCATAAACGAAAAATGTGTATTCAGTGGAAAGAATCAGGCTAATTTACATCAGTATCTGTGTTTCCCTATAGTCTTATTCCATTGATTAAATGCCAAACATTTATACAGGGAAATAATCAGTGATGGTTCTATGATTTCCTTCTATTGTATAATTAATTGATGTGCTACAGCATCAACATTCTTAGGTCCATGACTAGATAAAATTTTATGTCAAATTTCCAAATAAATTAATGACTAACACTCATGCACAAATATTGTTGTTCTCTCTATATATATTTAAGCACACAATTCACATTGATATACTGTTGAGACTCACGAACAGAAATTTAGAAGAGGACAGTTTACCATAAGATATGAAAGGATGTTCTTTATTTTTCCTTTTTTATTTCTAGCCTTAAAAAAGTAACAGAGATTGAAGAGAGAAATAAAGAAGAGAAAGTTCCCTTCACCTGCAGTCCAGGAGCAGACAACATTTGTACATGCCTAGGAGCATAAAGAATTGGTGTAAATAAATAAACAACCCAGTTCACCTTTCTTACCAAAGAAAAATAAAGGCAGTGTTTGAAATGTTCACGTTTTTTGGACATTAAAAAGTTATTTCTAAATTTTCAATTGTCATAGCAGTTCACCTCCATACTTTCAAGGAGCAAAAGACTGGAGAAGAAAATGGGAGCCCATGATTAAATAAAAAATAATTATATATATATAAACCCCGTTATATAATTTAAAATGTGCGGTGATCTCAAGGTAAACTGTTCTCTCAGAGAGAGAAAGAAAGACCACTGCTTACCAAAGGGTATCTTTAATTCTACCAGAGGAGCAATAAATCCTTCCTTTCTTCACTGATTTTTAAAACAGTAATACAAACCTCGCCGAATTAATTGACAGATTTCACACAATCACAGAATCACAGAATATTCATGGTTGGAAGGAACCTTTGAGATCATCGAGTCCAACCCAAAAAAAAACTCCCAACCAACCCCCCCGCTCCCACCAACAAAAAAAACAAACACCACACCACACCCACCCACAAACAGACATAAATCAACAATCCTAGGCACCAGAGCATGCCCTGAAGTGCGATGTCTACATGTTTCTTAAATACCTCCAGAATTGGAAGAGCTGACTCCACCAGCTCCCCGAGCAGGTGTTCCAGTGCCTGACCACTCTCTCAGTAAAGTAATTTTCCCTAATATCTAATCTAATCCTACCCTGCCGCAACTTCAGACCATTTCCTCTGGTCCTGTCATTATTCACTTGGGAGAAGAGGCCAACAACCACCTCTCTACAACCTCCTTTCAGGTAGTTGTAAAGGGCAATAAGGTCTCCCCTCAGCCTCCTCTTCTCCAAACTAAACATGGCCAGTTCTATCACCCTCTCCTCATATGACTTGTTCTCCAGACCCCTCACCAGCTTGGTGGTTCTCCTCTGGACACACTCCAGCAGCTTAAAGTCCTTCCTGTAGTAAGGGGCCCAGCTCAAGGAGAGGCTCACCAGTGCCAAGTACAGAGGCACAATGACTTCCCTACTCCTGCTGGCCATGCTATTCCTGATACAGGCCAGGATGCTGTTGGCCTTCTTGGCCACCTGGGCACACTGCTGGCTCATTTTAAGCTGTCTGTCCACCAACACCCCAAGGTCCTTTTCTGCTGGGCACTTTTCCAGCCACTCTTCCCCGAGTCTGTAGCACTGCCTGGTGCTTGTGTGACCGAAATGCAGGGCCTGGCACTTGGCCTTATTAAACCTCATTCCATTGGTCTTGGTGCATTGATCCAACCTGTCCAGACCCCTCTGTAAAGCCTTCCGACCCTCAAGTAGATCAACACTCACACCTAATCTGGTGGTTTCTGCAAATTTACTGAGGGTGCACTCAATCCCGTCCTCCAGATCATCAATAAAGACATTAAACAAGAGTGGTCCCAGAACTGAGCCCTGAGGGACACCACTGGTGACTGGCCACCAACTGGATTTCACCCCATTAATCACAACTCTCTGGGCACGGACATCCAGACAGTTTCTCACACTTGTCTAGGCCATGATTCTCCAGTTTCTCCAGGAGAATGCTGTGGGGGATGATGTCAAAGGCCTTACCAAAGTCCAGACAGACAACATCCACAGCCTTCCCCCCCATCCAAAAGGCAGGTATCATGATCATAGAAAGAGATCACGTTGGTTAAGCAAGACCTCCCTTTCATAAACCCATGCTAGCTGGCCCTGATCCCTTGGCTGCCCAGCACTTGCTGTGAGAGCTCATGAGGCTTTTGAGTGGGTTGGGTATGGAAAGGCAAATTCATTTAAGCACTTAAGGACAACAAGGAATGGATAGAAAATCTGTAATTTTCCCCCCTAACTTTCCAAAAGTTAATACAGAAAATAACATAAAATCTGGAGATGGAGATTTAGGTAAATACTTGGCAAGCAGAAAGCCTAATGTTTTTTTGCTGTGCTCAGTAAATATTTGGGAATAATTTGACAAAAGAATTTGTTAACCCAATGTAAAAGTGCAGATAAATGTTTGCTGAGCTTATTTCACCTTGATAAATTGTGCATGAAAGCTCACAGCTACATGTTGGTATGAGGCAACTATGACCCCAAAATTAAGCAGAACGAGTTTTTCTGTCCACCTTCCCTCCAAGGGCAAACTGTAACTAAATGAGCTTAGAAAGAAATGTTTGCTACATGCCATGTGAGAAAGGCTGGGCTGTGACTCTGTGTCTCCAACAGCTGAAACAGAGCTCTTCCACAGACAGAGATGTAGTCAGGAAAATCTCTCTTTTCAGAACATGGATGTGGGTTGTAAATCACAGCTCAACCTTTGTTCTTAAAATGAAAAGAGAATAAAAAAAAGAGGAAGATTTCTGTGACTGTGTTTGATAAGGGAAAGCTCCTTACACAGCACTCTCCCCCTCATTTAATAATTATTCACAACTTGCCCCTCTCTTCCTCCTTGGGCCTGTTTGCCTCTAGGCCTAGGAAGACGAATTAACTTAAGACATATTTCACGGAAGAAATTATCTCTTCCACATGCCCTTCTTCACAAATATAAGGTAATGACACTCAAAGGTGTAAATGCTAACTCGAGTAGTGTGTGTGCGTGTACACAAAAGGGTGTATGGGAAGCCCTTTGGGGAATGTTTTTTTCTACAGTGATAGGCATTTATATAGGCACAAAATTGGTTAAGCGTGTTAATAACACAAGTTGGAATATACTGTGAAACAAAAGATGTCTCTGTGAACTGACTGGAAAAAACAGTGGAGCAGTGCAGACCTGTAATCATCGCAGCTCACGCCACACACCACTGATCGTTGCCATGGCAATGGACGTTGTTTTGTGACATCACTGAAATCAAGGGGGAGGATAAGCAACAAGGGCAAAATGATACCAAACAATTTCTGGAAGGAAGAAATTTGTTTTAATATATACATCAAGCTATCTACAGTGTCACACAAACCAAAGGGTAAGGAATGGAAGAAAAGGAGGTGCATGTACAGAAATTTCCAGAAAATAATCCGGCTTCATTGTAACCTTACAATTTTACCATGGAAACTGCATTTGTGTTGAATATATTTAGTCATTGCTGATATTTTTCAGAAATGTGATAAGGAACAATCTGTAAAAAAAACTATCCAGGGCAGCTGAAAAAAAGAGCAAGGCCTTTTATGATTTTGCTCCAGGGTTACGTAATTTAGTTATTTGTTTCACACTAGGAATGTCTACAGCATTACCAAAGGGGTGAAAAAAAAGTGTGAGTTACATTTTTACAGTGGGAGACATATCTTATGTGAATAGAGAACAAGAAAAGAAGCAGTGTGGGGAAATGGAGCCAAAATACTGATAAGTACTGGTATGACAGCTCACTTCAATCCAAGTGATGAGAATGATGCTCTTACAGAATTTAGCTTCATTGAAGTCAAAGTCTTTTCATTGATTTCCAATGGTTTTGTACCTTAAGAGTGAGTGCTTTGACCTCTAGGATATGCAAGAAACAAAACTTAGGAACTGTCCCAAAACCCAGATTTTCCATGTTACTAGTATCTTTCTGCTGTTCTGTAGTCTAAAATATGAGTGAACCTAGAAACCTAATTTAAGGGGATTCTTGTTTTCAGGTTTGTTTCCCAAACCAGTTTCTTTATTGCAGATTTTTTGGTGGCTTTTTCATTTATGTGCTTTTACATTGCTGTTTGCTGTCATGTTTTTACATGGTCTTGCACAAATTATATAAAAGCAGTGATCAATTATCAGTAAAATGGCAAGTCAAGAAGAAAAAGAACACGTACTTGAAACAAAAACTGGTAGCATACCAGAGGATGCTGAGTATGAAAAGATTACCTTCATTCATCAGTATTTCCTTGGAGAATGAAGTAGTATTAGTTTAAACATAAAGGTGAATAACACCTCATACAGATTTCCTTGAATTTGTCTATGCATTATTTTCCATATCATGATTGCTTTTGCATCTTCTCCCATAATGAGAAACTATGTGTTCAAATAAACCATGGCAAAACTGAAACAAAAGAAATATAAAAGAATACAGGTGATTAAGAGGTTTAAAAATGTCCTTGGATATTTATATGTACAACAAAAAATTATTCAGTAGTTATGGGTACATAAAATTTTCAAAATGTCAGTTGTGGCACTTACTAAAGAAAAATGTAGACTTTTCCAAGAAGTAGTGAAGTTCCTAAGCTTTTTTTTAACACCTACTTGGATATATATCATCTAAATTTAATTTTTGTCACTGGTAGAGAAAGAGTGCTAACTGTATGCAGAAAGATCACAGAATATATGACTTCTAAGGTGTAAGAGTAAAGAACTAATGGTCAGCCTTTTAAATTAAGCTCCCTTCAGAAAGCAATTGGCATTACAGAAGGAGTAGATTTGAATGAGGATGACAAAGTTAGTGTGTGATGACATGCTAATGTGATGACATTCTTCTTTTTGTAGGTACCTGATAATTTTTCCTTGAAATTATGCAGTGATTAAAAAAAAGATAATTCAAGACATTAATTTTACTATTTCATATTTTTAAAAGAAATTAAACTGTGTCATTAGAGATGGGAGTAATTTGGTGTGCTCTTACAAAAAAAAAGAAAGAGAGAAATCCTTGTTATGCTTAAAATAGTTACTATATAAATTTGCGTATGACTATGAGTAAAGCTTGAAAAGGTTTACTTATTATAAATATTCACAAATCATGTAATAGAGAGATCATCTGTTTTAACAATACCATTCAAGGCTGATATTGTGCTTTCATTTCAGAGCACTCACAACATTAACCAATTAAATACAGTTTGGTTCATGCATTAGACGTTTCTTATAGACCTGAGAAATTGACCTTTTAAATACAATTGACATGTGCATAACCTTTTCTCTATGTCCCATAGTTTAGTTCTAGAGACTAATTCTTAACAGACATAAGAAGCTTAAAGCTGAAAATACAAAAGTATGTTACAAATGATATTCCAAAATCATCTTAAATGCTGTCATCTCAACACACACTCAAGCAGCCTTATTTGTTTTATTTTAAGGGAGAAAGAAATCAAAGCTTGTGCAATTTCACTGTCAAGTCTCTTCAAAATTAAAATGATTTATTTCCTTAGTGTTTGGTCTGATTATTCCTAACAATGTGCCAGCAGGAAGTGTTTTGTTGCTGCTCCTTTGCAGCACTTTCTGACTCTACACATATGGTAGAAAGCTATAGGCAACGTTTCTAAGAAACCTTAAAAAGCAAACCTAATATGCTTAGTTTTGTACAAACATATAAGTACAAAGTAGACAATAATAAAAACTATAGCAATGATCTTTAATTTTGGTAATAGCAACCTACTTATTTAGGAGAAATTACTAATATTACAGGATCAAGGAGGAGAACCACAGCTAACTCTTTTACTGATATATTGCTAGACCCTAGAACAATGTAGAGTGCTCTCAAAGTGCTATGCATTTACTTATCTTGCAACAAATAATCCTACTGACTGGAGTGTCACAGTTCACATGGTTAACACTCAGTCAGAAGAAATCAGTTTCAGTTCTGGAAAACTCTCATGGGGTAACTCCTGAACATTCGGTCCATATCACCACCACGTGCTCACAGTGATGCCTACACATTGCTGAAGTTCACTGAAATGAATGTAAAAAAAGTTGCTTGGCAGCTTGCAATAGTGAACTATTAATTTTTGCTGTGATCTTTATATACTTGTATAGATTTCTAAAGAAAAAGAAACATAAATTGAAGAGATGTTAAAGTTATGCATTAGGAATGAAAGTATCATGAAATTTCATTTTATTTATTTTATTTCTTTTTCCAAACTTTTTTTTTCCATAAAGAGAAAAGATGTAATTATTAAATTTAGGAGCTAAAAATCCCTTTTTTTTAGAAGAACCGTACAATGAAATTAACTGTAAAGAGAATAATTTCTTACTTTTGGCTGTGTTTTTAGAAATGTGTCTTGAGTTCCAAGTATATAAATCAAGATAATGTATAATAACTCCAGCCTTTTTTTTTTTTAATTTTTAAATCTACTGATTTAAAAAGTAGCCTGGTCTACTGGTCAGATGCCTTAAGAATTGGTTTTTTTATAAAACTGAAAAATAGAAAGAACAGTACATTTGCAGCAATGTGACTTAAATATTGTGTCTTATTCCTTTGAGATTCCTTTCACAACCATGTTTCAAATAGATGAACCATAGTGTCCATAAAGCCATTTGATCAAATTTGTCTAGCATGAAAATATTGTTTAATAAAATACAGAGTATACAAAAGGATTCCAACTATTGTGTGGGCTTTTCTAGAAAACAAAACCATTACCTGTTTAATTATTTGTTTGTTCCTTTTAGTTTATTTCATATTAAACCTCTTTGACTAATAATAATAATAAAAAAAGAATCTTAAATCTTAAGTGCAAGCAGTGATAGTGATAAGCCAGGAGAACTGAAATGGTTTTAGACCTCCTTAAATCTAAGATATACTGAATCGTAGCAGGATTTTGAAAACAACTCTTTAAACATGACTAGATAGCGAAGTACCCAAAGTAGCCTCTTACAAAACCTCTCTTTAAGTGCTCTCTTCGAGTTCTATAAAAGATTTTGAAAAAGGCAGTGATTTAACCATATATATATATTTATGGAAATGAATTAAATGTGAACAGAAAAGAAATAGAAAAATACATTTTCTCAGACTGCTCAGCATGGAAAGCATGGTTTGATCACTAATTTGGCATAGCGAGTTTTTGGAATAAAGTGAATTATCATTAACATTAAAGATTACCCAGTATACTATAACTTAAGATACTTAAAAACATTATTCTTTAATTGTATTACAGCTGTACCTTTTCATGATATAAAAGAAATGCCTGCAACCATTTCACATCAGCCAGATGTTTGTAGGACAACATTTTAAATCTTATTGTGTTGTAGTTTCTTCCAGTGCTCAGACATATATGTTGAGGTTTATCTACAATTCAAGCTATATAAAACAATATGTCAGCTGATAGAATAAATAGTAAGACTTTTTATAGAGCAAAAATTCTGTAAGCTGGCACTTGATTATGTTTTCAACTGGAATGCTTTACTAAGGTTGTTAATAATAAATATTTTGTGGGATACAGGACATATTTTGCAGGATAAGGTATCAAAATACTCAGAAGGAGAAAGTTCTGCCTGACAATTTAATTCAGAGCTTTACTTCTCTAAAGCGGATACTTGGAGAAGTGATGTTGTTTTTTCATATGAAAAAGACACATTTCATTGGTAACTGGTCTGAGATGACAATCATGGCCACTACCCACACAAGAGACTTAGAAGTGATCAAGCCTAGGCTCGCCTAAACAACACTTAGTCATAAGACCCTTACCTGTTATCAATATAGTCCATTTTTAATCTCTGTGAACAGTAAACTGCATTTGAAAGAAGAAAAGTGTCTTGTAAGGAGCTCCTGGGGAAAAAAAGAATTAGTAGTTTGATCATAAGAGATATTAGAAGTGGAATATAGAAGAAAACTGATTGCTTTTGAAGAATATACACATGTCTAGCATCTAGTACTTGTGCTGGGGTTTCCCTAGTGATGTGGACGCTTTTATCTTTTAGATTAAGTTAGAGCAGTTTAAACACTTTAAAGAGACAAATCTGAATCTTTAAGTAAAATAGTATTCTAAGTAAAATAGAATTCTTACTATTTCAAGTCACAAAACCCTCTAACAGAAACAAATAAAAACAAAAAAAAAATAAAACAGACAAAACCACATCCACCCTGCAGAAGATATATTTCTTGTTTTCCTGTTCTGCTTATGTTAAAGCTAAAGTTTTAATCCTTCTGCAAAAAGTTGCAAAATCTCGTGTTTATGACAATTATTAATAGGTGAGATAGGACAGGTATTTGTATATACAAATTTCTCTGTGTAGTAACACACAGCAAGCTCACAGTGTGCTACATAATGACAACATCTAAGCAGAATAACTTGAGACTTCACTAATAGCATAACAATTTGCTTACTTTTACTGCTTCCTCTTCTTGCCAAGCCATGCTGTGTTTTCACATTTTACCCATTCTCGGAGAGCGCTCATTCTAAGAAAGTTTGTCTTTTGTGGTATGTCTGTACAGTGGCCAAGAAAATGAGGTACTTACAAGTACCACTGGATACAATCCCCATGCAAGTTATACATAATCAAGTCCACTAGCCTGAAAGCATGGTTTATTTGATAAACATACTAAAAACATTTCTAAGTGGTAATTTCCAAATTGGAATTAACCGTCAAGAGATGTACAATAGCCATATAAAAGTAATTTTTTTTGGCATGGCATAACAAGGTTTTGCAGGTTCTGTACATGTAAAATGATGCCACAAAAAGAGCTTGTTTTATGAGGAGAGAGCTGCAGAGGACACTCCAAGGGATGACTGCAGTTTCATAAGACAAATTCATAAAGCATAGTTCTATCTGTAAGTAATCTGGACGGCTTGGATTCCTGGGTAGGTTCATAAGAAGATAAGACCTTTCTCCTTCCTCCCTTCCTTTCTACAGAAGGAAATGGAAGAGACAGGATGACCACAGTTTAGCAAGGCTGCTTCTTGTATGGATGAAGGACCATGATACTGAGAGCCAGTGTAGTGTTCACTCACAGGTCAAGTTAAGCACAGAGTACGGAATTAGGTGCATTTAATGAACAAAAAATGTGAAGTTTCTGTACAACAGCAAACACCTAGGGAACTATGCCTCTAGGGCTGAAAGGTTTGCATTTTAAAGAGAAAAAGGAAACCTAGGGAAGCAGAAATTAATTTCCTATACAAGATACATTGTGTTTGAACCCACCCTATGTCTCATGCCAGCTCATGACAAATTTATTCCACATTCTGCGGAAGCATATTTTAATTGTACTGAAATGTGCTTGGCAAATGGGACCATTACTGTATCTAATGAAGTGTCCACATTCACATCTGCAGGTGCAAGCTACTTTCATTTTTGTTGCAGGATAAGAATGTAAGAAGGCTTAACAGTATGTATAAGATTGATGTGCTTCACTAGACAAGTATGGCCTCTCAAGCTTATGAAATCTTGCAAAAAATGGTTTAGAATAAGAAAGGAAAAATTGTTCTTGAACATGCCTAATCAGAATCAGTACCAAGTATTCAGCTGTTAACTCCAAAATGTTGTGTTTGATGAGCTATCGGACAGAAAGTTGAATCAATTTTTACCATCTATGTATTAATGGCCTCCCTAGTGATTTTTAACTTAATATTTCCTCATCTGTCTGCCTAAACATAAATTAATTGAAATGCACATTGATTTCTTTGTAAAAACATGTAGATATATGTCTGTTAATCCACCTTCTGTGACTTTTTCTGTCTTGTTTAAGTGCCATATGTTCCTGAGAACCCAATGCAAAGCAGGCATAAAAATACCTTCCTATGTCAAAAAGTGCATATTGGGTTTTTTGGGTTTTTTTTTTGGGGGGGGGGGGTATTTTGGTGAAAATGCCTTGCTATACATATGCCTTGACAAGACTTAGGTTATCTTAGTGTACTTATGCCTGAGTCCTTTTGCATAACTTTGAAGTATGCTTTTACTACATGGGTGTAATCATCTTATGCTTTGGTTACAGGACACAGTTATAAATGCATAACTTTCCAAAGCTGTGTATTATAATAATACAATAATATGGGACAAAAACTTCAACTTTTTAAATCTTGAATGTATGAGTTGGGAAAAAAATTGTACACAAATACATAATGAATGCTGCAATGTGAGTTGCCTGAAAATTTCCCTGTCTGCTAAAAATGTACTTGGCCAAAAGATACTCCGTTATTGCATTCTAGATTCTAGATGTGAAAGAAAGTTTATTATTTTTACTTTTATTTTACTGAAATTGAAGTTTTAATCCAATGACTATGTGAAAAATTATACCAGGACATGCAATTTATTTAGGAAACAAAAAATTAAGATTAATATTTACTGACACTGTCAGAAAAATAAGACTTAAACAATCTTAAGTTTTATTTTGGAAGTTAAAGGTGGTTTTAGGAACCTAACTTTTAGGCATGGGGATCTTAAATAGGTCAACTGCAAAAATATTTTATTATAGAAAGCACGCAGGTTGTTAAATTACAGTACAAAGTCAAGGGATGTTCAGGGTATGTGATTCATCTATCAGTCCATTGAAAACATATGAATTCTTCCTTGATAGCACTCGCACTTAGTTTAAGAAGCAGGAACATAGTGATGGATAAAATGGTGCAAAACGTGCACATCACCTTGGAAGACTCCACCTCTTGCAAATGAGCACGATCAAACAAAAGACAAAAGAATTCCTTGAGTGCAGGAATGAGCGTTCAGGAAATTGTGGGTCTGGAGTACAACAGAGACTGCTGAGAGAAGCAGGGAGTAGAAACACAGACAAATCATAAAGGTGATGAACAAAAAAGAAACTTCATCTGGAGACTTAGAGATGAGTTTGCTGCAATCTGAAAAAAATTTTCAGATGTTTCTGACTAAGAGCAAACCTGAAAGAAAAGAACTGGCATTAATCCTGTTGTTCCGGTTAAGTCTATTTGCAAAACTTTGGGATTTTTAGCTTATGTTCAAATACAAATTGATTTTACAGCTTTGGGTCTAATGTTAAAAGGCTACTCAGACCCATCTAAAACTTAGGACTTCTCAGAGTCTTGTATCACAGGGACAGCAGTGAAAGATACCGTGCAATGGAGCCAAGTTAGATCAGTCTGACTTGGTAGCTGCAAATAAATAAAATCAAACAAGTGACCTCTTCTCTTTCTATCTTCAAAGCAAATGTCAAAACACAAAATCAGTATTCCCACTAAACTCTGTTTTGGCTTCCAATGAGCATGACAAATGATATCCCATGACCTATAAATTACCAGACACTCTGGAGTTGTAACAAAACCTACATGTTACTAGCATGACAATACAGACAATTAATTTTTAATTTCTTTGACAGTCTTTAACAGTTGAAATGATTATTGTGATCAAGATTAATCTAGTCTGTTCCTGCAGCCTACAGGGAACAGAACTTCTTCTGTTAATTTCGTTATTAAATCCTTAATTTCTGATACAGTTCCTTTGTTATGTAGAAATGCGTTGCTCCACTATTTGTGGTCTACAGCTTGCTTAATCAGATAATAAGACGAAGAGTATGCAGATGAATCCGAAACACCCCAAAGAAAGATTTAACTGTTAGGAAAGCTTCATAGAGTTCATAGTCCTGATACAATGCCATTACCTGTAAATCGCCCTGGTTAGTCACCCCGCTGACAGAGAGTTCTGTAAAGAAACAGGAAGAAGTAATTTATCTCCATAAGATGATGGGCAACCTAATGCAGCTTACTTCCAGAGGTGAAGAGATAAAAATATTACTAGATTTATACTTAAAGGAGATGAAATTATGAGCAAGCAAGGGCAGTTAGTATGTTAGTTATTTAACACTTCTTGAAAAACCTTGCTTTATTCCTGTGCAATGTGAGAAACAACATAGATGACTCTCAAAATCCATCTACATGTCAGTGAAATATACTCCTAACTGCAAGTGTAGATGAGACAGAATCTGACCGGGAGTGTCATGGCCCTGAGGGCACAGCCAGCTCTGACTGTCCAGTCCCTTTGTCCCTACAGGATCAGCTGGCCTTGCTGCTGACTGGCAGAGAGCTCCTGGTGCACCAGTCACCACATGGCACCTGGTGGGGAAGAGAAGTGTCAGGAGAAAGAACACACCTCTGGCGAGAAATGGCTGACTTCATTTTCTTCATTGTGTCCCTTTTTTTCCCACCAAGTAGGAAAGTCTTTAGGCTGGAAACCACAACTGTTGTGGAGATCCTGGATCATTCTGCCACATTTCAAACTTAATGGGCCTTCTAGCCCATCTTATTTTCCGCCACTCTTGACGAGAGCTGAAAAAATGAAATTAAAAATGGCATTTTCATTACCAATACACAAACAGACTCAGCTGTTGTTTCACCTTCCCAAATATTTTTCTCTTTCCCTGCACCTTCCTCCAGAAGTGAAAATTGTGCCTGTCTTTTTTGAAAAATTGCTAACCACCCTTCTTGGCCCCTCCCTCCTGCCACCCCCTCCCCACAAGGGGAAAAAAAAAAAGGCAGCAAAACAAAACTGCAAGAGAGAGAAGGAAAATTACTTCTCTCCTAACTGCAGCTCCCTCTGCATTCCCAGACAAGCACTTGGTGCCTGCAGGCCATTCTTACAGCAGCACCATGTGCTGACCAGTCCACTGCCCTTGCTATTAAACATTCACGGCTGTGTTAGTCAGCCACATTGTAGGAGCCCTTGTAGTACAGGGAAATGTTCAGGGAAACACGATTCGCCCCTTTTTGTGGTAACAACTGCAGAGTAACGTTTTTATTATAATAAAATAGACTTTGTTAATGGGATGGACACACAGATCCTCACCACATGGAGGAAGGCACTTGGTGTGTACGCATTATACAAAAATACACAGACTTCAAACTTCTGTGTGGATACATGGTGAGCAAGATTGTGCTGAAAATTTCTTGGTATGTGTGTAGACAATGATGCATTTGAATTAAAACAGAATGCATCTCTTCAGAATTAGCTATGTTATTATTCCTTTGCCAGCAAGCAACCTTCCCAGTTATTTGCAAGCTAAATTCTGAAAGATATCCTGCCCTTCTTTTCAAAGACTTTGGTGGGAGTTAAAATTCAATGGGATTTATAATTCACCCATGGGAGAGCAGGGAATCTGCAAGCCAAGGTAAACAAATCTCCTCCAAGTCATGTGTACAATATTTCTGAATTTGTTTTTAATGTCATCCAAACACAGGATTAGGGATGAAACAAGAACAAACAGCTAAAATGATGCAGGAAATACATTTACCATCACTGGGCCAGACTCTTTTTATGTGCAAATCAGGTTAGTGCCAAACAGTCAAAGAAGCTGTATCAATTTGCAACAAATGAATGTCTCACTTTATTCTAGGTTAACAGCAAGGTCATTAATATCTTTTCAGGTTTGTATTTGAAATCAGACAGATATGTTAAAAAGCTTATTATCCGTGAAACCCCTGGTGACATCTTTCTGTACATGCCGTACGATTAATGCACAATTCCAACAGGTTGTCTGTGCATTGGGATGAGTGATAATCAAAGGCAGATATCAGTAAGGAACAACTCACCATTTCCAAGTGTAAAAGACAGAATAGAAAACCAAAAAGTTCTTTTCTTTCCTGGAAACGTACAATGCTTGTATGATCACAAATTTTGCATAGCCATTAAATAACAAAAGCAAATCAAACTTTTACAGCTGTGTTTTTAAAAGCAAGAGCAGGAAAGCTGATGCAGTTCCTTTTGATCCTGAGTATCATATGAGGGAGGGGTATGGAACTTCTGCATCTTCAGTTAGCACAGTGTCTTTCCTTGAAGTCTCACATTTAAATATATCTAACAATCTGACCCAGACTGCTCACCTTTCTCTACAGAAGTTGTCAGTGCTGAAAAATCCCAAACTGAGAAAGACTGTATTTAATATCTGTTACAATGGTATTTCACTGATCTTCCACAGCAATTAAGCACCCGATTACACTTAAACATATGTAGCTGTAAAGCTTGAGAAAAATGTAACCAGAAAAAGATCCTGAAGTAATCAGATAATGGCAGAACCAAAACACAGATTGAAAGCATTCACATAATCACAATCCAGTGCAGAGCACATAATAATGTTCTCCTTCACAGCTGGAAATAAACAGCTTCACAAATTTATGTCCTTCATACACCTCTCTACTAGGTGAATTCAACACAATACAATTTCTTAAAACACGTAATTAAAGCATATGCAACTAGTTGTAAGCTAGCTAGTGAAGTGTTATAGTACTCACCATCTTGTAGAGGTGCTCTGCTTATATGTACAGTTCCTCAGTTGGTCTAGGCTGCCCTTTTCACCAGGGAACTAAAAGATGTTAATAGTGTGTGGTGTGTCATTCAGATGCCAGATAATACCCTTACAAGAATAATACTCTTGGTCTGTGTGGTGGGGATGTTGTACCTCAAATCTCTAACATCATATAAACAGCTCTTCATGATCTTGTCTTCAGCCATATAACACAACAGATAGTATTTAATGGTAATCTACACAATTAATGCCTCACTTCTCCTTGGGCTTCTTCTCGTGCTGTGCTACTGCTCACTTTCAGTGTTTACCATCAGAATTTACTCACTTTTCCATAGTTATCTACTGCCTTTGGTCTTTTCTATATCTTACTGATGCAAATCTTCCAGTGAATTTCCACTCTGCTTTTCACGGCCATCTGTTACACTCTGTATTTTCCCATTTTTCCATTAACTCCAAAATTATTTTCTTAAAGTGTAATCATAGAATCGTAGAATTGTCTAGGTTGGAAGGGACCTTAAAGATCATCTAGTCCAACCATCAACCTAACCCTGACAAAAATCACTAAACCATATTCCTAAGGACTACGTCAACACGTCTTTTGAACACCTCCAGGGATGGTGCCTCAACCACTTCCCTGGGCAGCCTACTCCAATGACTTGGGAGATGAGACCGACCCCTGCCTCTCTACACCCCCATACAGGTAGGTATAAAGCATGATAAGGTCTCCCCTCAGCCTCCTCTTCCTCAGACTAAGTCGGTTCCTTCTGTTTTCACTAAGGCTGTTGTTCTGCTACTCTGTCCTTCTAAAATTTTCTTCTTACATTTAAATTATAATTATTGTTCAGCTTTGTTTTTGCTCTGATACAACAATTTGGAGCACATAGGCTCTTATAAGAGCTCAGACTTTGCCACCGGGAAATAGAGTTGTCACCATTTTGTTCATGCAATTCTTGTTAATGTTTTTGGGTGGGTTTGAAAATTAGAATGCCCCACATACCCCCTTGTATGCTCCTACCTGTATTGCCAAAGAGCAGACAGCTACTAAAATGAAGCACATGCATTTGTGCTCTGGGCAGCTTATTCACTTTTCAATAAATTTTTCATTTTATCATAACGTTAGAAAATAAATATGAAAACATTAATCTGTATGCTACTGTTACATTATATATTAAGACACAGCTGTGTCTTATAGCTGTCAATAGAAAGCTAACTAAAGCTGAAACCCAAGACAATGAATTTAATGTAGTTAACATTGGAATACTTAAGACAATTGTATGATTGAAAGAGAAAAGTTGTCATTTTATCTCAAACAGACCTAAATTAATGACACTTGCATTATATAACCTATTATCAATGGAATAAATACACTGAGTCTTACCATAATAGCAAAAGTTAGTAATTCATGATGCACAGGGGAATGAGTAAATTTTAGAAAATGTTTTTGTTTTGGATAAATGTATTATTATTTAGGGTGTGAAAAAATAATTTAATAATAAAGGAGAGAAAAAAGTAATTTTTCATTTCTCTGTTAAATCATGTTAGCAGTTATTTACAATAAAATAAATCCTGGAATACTGTACCGAGAGATTTGTAACTTGCCCATTAGACATAATAAAAGAACAGAATTTGTCCTTCAAGCTAGAAAATAAATTTGGTAACAGAGGGCATCTCAGACTGAACTGTAGTCACCTGCTTTCATCATCAACTTCTGAAGAAATAAATAGTAAACAATTTAAAAAAATATATTATTACTTCAGTTAGTTCCCTGCCAGAATAATTCAGAAATAATTTGAGAATAGAGTACTAGAAGTAATAAAATCTGATTTTAGATAAATCATATTCAACTCTTTGACTACTGATTGAACAGAATGAGATCTCATATGGCTTGGGGGTAGAGATGATATCACCCTCCTCTAAATTTCCTAAAGAACATAAAAGTGAACTGTGCACAGTCAAAACTCTGTAAGTGCAGGAGGATGAGGTGTGTTTGCAGTGATTCAGCTGGACAGAAAAATGATGCAACCCTTAAATGTTAACTGATGTCAAGGGAATCCAGTTTCTAGCCTGAAAAATAGCCTAATAGTTAATGCTGTTAGTGTTGCTTTGACACTTCAGCAGGGCAGTACTGAAAATGTAACATCAGATTTTTTTGAGGTTATCTCATAAAAACAATGTTTCTGGTTCTGGTAACTAAAATTTTATTTGTACTGTAATAAAGCATACAGATTACAGTGGTTACTTTTCCTGTTGGATTAGGTGAAACATTCAAACATCAAGCACTGGAAGTAGCCATGATTGGCTTCCTCCTCTTCTATAGCCCCAAGTGTTAAATGTTAAACGCTGACATTAAGGGGAAACAAACCAATCAATGAGCAAACCAGCTTCAGGTACAATTTTAAATTGCAATGTTACAATAGCAAAGAACAGATGGGTTACATTTCCAGAGCTGCAGCAAGAGAAAGGTGGAGGAGGAAGGAAGAAGATAAAAGCTGAAGTGATAAACTGAGACTACTGGAACTGATTCAGGAGATAATTTGGATAAAAACAACTTCACTGTTAACCGGACAGATACCAATTAAGTCAAACCACACAACATTACAAACTTACTAGAAGGAAACTAGGCTGTCAAGGAAGTCATCTGAACTATAACACATGACATCCTTGTGAAAGTCTGTGTTGCTTGACAATGAAGATTTCAGTGTCCTAGTTCGTTATGAAGAAATTAAAATATAAACAAAACTGGCTTGACTTCCACCCATACTAGAGATGAACACACCATTCGGACTTATGCAGAGTAACGGAAAATGGTGCAGACTGTATAATCCTTTTATGTGAACTGAGTACTATATACTGCTTAAGCCAGATCTCAGAGGTGCTTAAGCTGCTTGGACGAGAAATGCTGACTTCTTTGGTACTCTTGTCTAACTTCACAGGGAGTGGTCAAGTAAAATACCATGGGGCTAGACATCAGAGGCAGCTCAGTCCAGCATGTGAAGTCCTTGGCAGCAAAGTGACGGTTGGTGTCATTAAGGCAGGTGATGAGTGCATACGTTATGCTTATGCATAGCATCACCTAAAGGAACTTTGTGGTGACACTTCAAGTATGTTTCTGGGATGCAGTCCAGTATCATAAAACAGATCCATATTTATTCACACAGTGCAAGGCTGCATAAAGAAAGGAGCTCAGGTCCAAAAAGTAGAATAGTTAAATCAGTCCAAGCTAATGAAGCTTTACTGCTTCCAACCTCCAAGCTAGCTTTTTGGTGCTTGCTTCAGGATCTCTGATCTGCATCATGCTGTATGATGTAAGAATGCTCTTGACTGTCTAGGAAAGACTTAGATGGCAAGGAAGAAGAGAACTTGAAAAGTTACGTTTTCAACTTGGCACTCATCTCTATGGATCTAGTCAAGTGAACAGATTTTTGCCTAACATGATATGTGTTGTACCAAAGTGCTCACAAATTTGAAAATCACTCAATATTTTGTGTACACTTTCCATTTCTTCAGATGATAGAAAATGAAAAGGATGATTGCTACCCTTGTTTTGACAGTACTTTCTCTGTCATACTCTTCTGCAATGTACTCTTTTAGCAACCAGCAACTGAACGAATAAGGCTCAGGAATACTATTCTTTCTCAGTCTGCCTCTCTTACACCTGCCTATCTGAGCCATTTTTCATTCCTGTCACCAATTACAAAGAATGGCTGGTTCAAATGAATACCGTTGCACAAATGTGATTGATTTTTAGCAATTTTTTTTTGACCTGGTGCCTCAGAGGGAATCCCTATTTATGGGCTTCTGACAAAATTGGGGAAATAGTATATTACTTAGAAAATCAAATTCTATTTTAAAAGAAGTAAAGGCCTAATTTGGTGTCATGAATGTTCCCCTTTCCATGTGAACTGAACTGTATGATAAATACATAGAAGATAATTTGCTTAAACACATTGAACAAAACTTTGAAGTTAATGTCCAGTGTACATGACAGGAAATGATCAATCATTTATTCACATTCACATTCACAAGAGGTGCTGAAGGAAAAATAATATGCTTAGGAGCAATAAGAAATGGCAAACACAAAGCTAACTAATATAGTTGGTTTTAAGTATAAACAAAACCGATGTATATCTAATTATTTTCCTTAGGCTCCTTACCATTCTTGATCTCAATGAGATTATTTTAAAGGTCATTCTTTAAAGGTAAAGATACAAATATATCTTTTTTAGGATATGAGCTTAAAATAATAGCCTTTTAAAATAAATAATTACTTACTTGAACTGACATCCAGGATTAGAAAAACATTTCTAAAAGTTCACAGCAGTGAATGTTTTGGGGTTTTTTTAATGAAGCAGAGCTCTGCAGGAAAATTGTGGAAAGATCCAAATAGTCTTTAAAGTGTTACGATGGAAGGACAAAGTACTGCAGGCAGATTATATCATACTTTATGCAATCATCTTTGTAACAGTTACTTTCATGTAAAGTAAAGATAAGCTTTCCATTGAATCTCCATTGATGTTTCCAATAAAGAAGAGGTTTCTCAATAGGCACATTCACCATCCTGATGTTATAAGCACCCATACAATTTCCTTTGCAGTAACTTGAAAATTTTGATAATAAATCAACAATAAAACATTTTACCCTATGGATATTTGAAACAATGTCATTACTTTTTAAAATTTTCTATTATGGTAAAAAGATGAGAGAACACAAAGTCCTGAAATGCAAACTTCAGGCTTTTTTTTCCCCCCATTGCTAGGAATCTTACTGCACCCTCGTGAAATTTTAAAATTTTATACAGAGAGAATTTCCATTAGTCCAAAGAGTTTGCCCCATCTTTTTTTTTTCCCTTTCCTTTTCAGTTTTAATTTGCTATGCATTTATTTGCATTTAATATGCTGGTTTCAATTGCTTTCTTCTGTGATCTTGAAAATCACAGAAAAACAAAAATCAACATGATTTAACAGATTAATAAATTATGCTAATGAAGAATGTCCTGAAGCACGGAGGTTTAATAAAAATACTAAGACTTTTACTTCAAATAGATTAAATATGTCATTAGAAAAACTTTCTACCTTACAAACAGCTCCAAATAGGTAGATCAGGATAGAGACAGGAAATTTGATCAGTGTACCTAGAAATTTTGATAAGAGATTCAGCTTTTGTGCGTGAGATGAGGAACCTGCTCTTCACAGAGAGCACTTTTAACAGCTTTCTGCTAAATGAACAAAACTGAGCAGAGTGGTCTGTGCCCACTCTTGGCTTACATAAAGGCAGACACAGCAGAGTACAGGGGGATAGGATGTTTTGTCAATACAATGAGAAATAATGGTGCCATTTTAAAAATATGCATCAACTTAAAAGGAAAAATTATATTGTGGTAGTAACAAGGCCATAGCACAGAATACATTTCAGAAAATACAGGCAGTTAAGTGAAAATTTATGAGACAGCAATAAGTGCCTCAACTGCAAAGCCGTACTTTTATGACCATGCTTGAACTATTCTGCTTTAAATGCTAAGTAAGGCTGATTTGAGTAGATTTACAAAAATGAATATGTTCAATACAACTTATACACACCACAGTAAAATATTTCACAGGGCATAACTATGACAGCATGAACATTGCTAAAATGGACAGAACTTTAGTTGTCTTCTGGAAGCTGAGCTTCCCCAACTATGATAAGGATGTATACTGTAGCAGCAATTATTTTACCCCCAACTTCTAACTGTACTGCTTTTTTTTTTCCCTACGCAAAAGGAAACATTAAGTTGTGGATTTCTCTGATCTTTTGATGAGTACAATGCAGTGACCTGCTACAGTTTCAGTTTTCTACTAAAAATGGGTCGTGCAAACTGCAAATCATCTGTGCCGTATGACCAAAAAATGCTAGTGCAGATAATAGCATCTTTATCTTCATCTGGTAACTGTTTTCTGCATCTAACCAACATCACCTTGAATTGTCAGGAATTAGTTTTGCTCTCTTGCCTCTTATCTAAACTTCAGATACACATTAAAATAAGCTGGCAATTTTGGTGTATTGTTAAAATAGAGGCCAATGAAGGATTTTACTGTCATCCTTTTAGAAATTTTTTAGCCCATGCTTGTTTCTAAATTTCTATACATAAATATTCATCAGGAGATGAAATAAAGTCAAACCCTGAGGAACAAAAATGAGAAAACACCTCTGCAGAATACTCCATGAGGAAGTCATGTAGGATCTTTATTCTGTTTTCACAGCACCAGGTCTTCTAGGTTAGGACTGCAATCTTCATACTCAGATTAGCTAGTCAGTAAGGCAAGATTACTTCACGAACGTTACCTGTGTTTTAACTCTTAATTAATTAGAATTAACTTAAAAGCATAGACTTCAAAAAACATAGGCTTTCCTCCTTGGTTAGCCCACTGTTTTGAATGACAGGGATGAGGTAATGGCTCAGCTAGGGTAGACAGCTGGCTGAATATGAGCGAACAGTATGCCCAGGCGGCCAAGGAGGTCAATAACCTCCTGTCTGAGTGTGGTCAGCACGACTAGGGAAATGTAAGTATAGGTAAGTAAATTGTGCAAGAAACATGATTTTACTTCATTGCCCAGAGATTTACCCCTTCTACACCCAAAAAACCCAAACCAAAACCCAGCACGGATCCTTTTCAATAAGCAGTTGCACATGCATTCAGCATCTACCAGAGAAATGTGTGGATGAAGGGAGAAGAAGAATTTAAGGAATTTTGGGAAGTTGGGAAAATAAAGCATTCCACAAATATCCTTTTATTTTTCTATGTGGCTGATGGCAGAGCTGTTTTATGCAGTAGGAATCATAATTCCTTCCTGTAGTCATTTCATATTGCCCAGAACACAATCAAGATTGAAAAAGTACTAAGACATTTCTTGAGAGGCATAAACTGAAAGTTATAAAGAAAGAGAAAACATGTAGGGTAGATCCCACACAAGGACAAACTAAAGAAATAACCAGCTGCATAATGACTCAGGGGTAAAATAATAGTAATAATAAAAAAGCCCAAAGCTTTCTGTCGTGGATCTAAAGTCCAAGGTTAGTGAAAATATGACAATGAAACTGTGCACCCTGAGAATGAAATTTCTGATGGTGACTGTTCTTTTAATCAAAATATATTTAAAATTCAAACTTGATCCTTTATTCCAGCAAATGATTTTATGGAGAATATTTTCATCAGTTCATGGTTTCTGTATTGCCACCTTCCTTTCTGATCTCAAGAAATTCCCTTTTATATACAATGAAGATTATCCTGTTCAAGCATAAATCATAAGGACTGCTATTTTCAAATGTGTCAACTAAACTTAACTGCTTTACTTGTCACAGCATATTCTACCCAGCTATTCTTGTACACTACCGAGAAGTGTGTGAAAGAATTCTTTCACTCCAGCAATGCAGAACCTTTCCGGCCAATTTAATGATTTTCTTTCTAAGAAGTACCCTTGCTTTTGCTGACATTCTCTTCCTGGGTTTTTGGCAAGCTCTTTGTAAACTCATAAATATATGGACAATCAATTTGGCATCCACAGTGAAAACCCTTTTTAAAACTCAGTTTTGATACAGAAATTCTCCACAGAGGTACACAGCTGGTGTTTCATGATTGTGCATTCTTGGAGCATTCATGAATGTCTTTGTTGCTTTATGTTTTCTGTTATTCTTTTTAAACTATATATGGTTTAAAGTAAAGAAAAAAAAAATCTTCTTATGTCTAGCATAGCTGCAAACAACTCGTGATGAGGACTCCTACAGCAATAACAAATACTAAATAACATCCTTGAATCCAAACATCAATAGACAAGAAAAGTTTATTTCATGCCTGTAAGGTAGATACTTTCTGTTCCATGGACAATGCATGTTGGAAGATTCTAAAATATTAATAATTGAAGAAAAAATGTTTCACAACACAGGGTTTCACTTGTATATAGTTGCTTTTCCTTTCCTTGCCACAGGCCAGTTCAGAAGAAACTTCTTTCCAGTGATGCTCTGAATAATGTGCAAAGTGCTCTGAGATGAAAGGTGCTATATAAATTCAAAAGTATTATGAAGGATTAATGCCACACTACTTTTTAAAAGCCAAGCACTGTTACCTTTTGTCACTTGGCATGTGTCATTCAAATTATTCCAACTTTTAGCTTTTTATGTTGTTTCTGGTCTGTTGTTGGAAAATCTGTTTAAGAGTTTTTGAGACTTGACTGTTTTTTGAAACACTGTAAATGAGGTCTTCTTTTGCATTCTCTTACCCTAAAGCACGATCAGCTGTAGCTACAAAATTCCTGACAGATACTGCTATACAACCTCTTCCCAATGATCGTGAATGATAGAGAATTCACAGTCTCTGCAGACAAGGCTTTATTTTCTATTCAATTCTATTTCCTCTTCTCTTTCCTGTTATATAAACTGAACTGTGCTTGCTGCAATATAAAGCTATTATTTGTGCTTTTAATGAAGTCTATTAAGTAGCCACAAACACTAAGTGGACAACTTGTATGATACCGCTATACCACTTTCTCTATCCTGCTGCTATTAAGATTATCAGAAAGTGTTCAGCAAAGGAATTAAATACTCTGGAGTCCTGACTTCTAAATAAAAGTCCATTTTAAAGGTTATTAATCCACTCTATAAATAATTCAATCTAAATAATTCAAACTCTATTTCAAACTCTGGAGACGTCTCTCTTTGTGTTTCTTGTTTTGCCAAAGGTGAAGGTTTTTATCACATGTTGAAGCAAGTGATAACATTTGTTGGTTTACAGAGTTGCCACACCCAAGAGAAATACCATATATTGTTTTCAAATTACCTTAAATCACAGGTGGCTTTCCTCAGTGAAGAATATATCTGGACATTACATAATTTACTAACGCATTAGGAACATATACAATGAAAAAAATTCCAAACTGATGGGCCTTATGAATGGCTCCTGATGAGCCCAGGCATATGTATGATAACCAGCAACTCTGGTGCTGGTGGTGAATGACCACCAACTTCCTGCTCCTAGCCATCCCACAGGAGCCTATTACCTGATAGTGTCCAGCTGTGAGCCCAACTTTACCTTGCTTGCCCACGCAGCAGGGGAAGAGCAGGCACTGCTGGCTCTCACTCTGTGGGCAGCAGCCCAGACGGGACAGCCAGGGGCCCCGGGGGAGATTTCTAGGGCTGTTTCCACCCTTCACACATTACAATGTACAGGATTGTCAGGATTTTGTCCCTAGTTCTATTGCCCTTATCATAAAATCATAGAATGGTTTAGGTTGGAAGTGACCTTAAAGATCATTGAGTTCCAACCTTCCTGCCCTGAGCAGGTGGGAGGCGTCCTTCAGTAATAGCAAACTTTATAAAAGGGTAGGGTGGGAGACAAGGAGGGGAGGAAAGAGATCACATGTCTTTTGCTGATAAGCGTGTGAATGTATGAAGATCTTAGAAAGATTTTCAAGCTTCTGATGATACTTTGGGAACAAATATATTTTGCTTTTCTGTTTTTGTTCAGAAGAATGCTTTCTTATTTTTAATACAATAGCATGTGTTTCAGAAAATGCTGAAGAGTTAACTGTAGAAAATCTTATTCCCTTATACGTCTTTTTAAAAATAGATAAATATTTAGTGACCCATATAAGTTAGTCAGTAACACTTTTCAAACCACTTTGAAATTAATCAAATTAATGGGCATTTAAGTTATTCAGTTGCTTTGGTTTTTTGTTGTTTTTTTTTTTTAATCCCAGTTTAATTTAAGCTTTTGTTTTGACAGTGGATAAAACCCCTGAACTAAACGATTCACACTGGGGAGTTTATGTTGTCTTTAATCAATAAGGCTAAAAAAATTTAACATCCCAAAATCGACATACTATTTCTATCAGAGAAATTAAAAAATAATGATCCAGGTGACAACACTGCAAAGTTACCTAATTTCATGTTGTGAATTTCATGTTGTTTCAGACCATGAAGATAAAATTAGACGCTGAGAAAGCAGAAAAAATTATATCTGGCAGCAGGTCTTTGATTCCTTAAAAATGTCATCTTCAGAGATCATGAAGAAAATGACTAAAGTACGTGGCTTATGTTTAATTAGAATTTTTAATTCATAGAGTTAGCTATATAGTTCATGTATGTGTGTGCGTATGTGTGTTATATTCAGTTATGTTATTACTAATACTCAGTTATGTTATTACTAATTATGCTATTATTGATGTAACTAAAGTTTGAACATCTGCTAATGGAACATTAACAGAGAGAAATCAAATGTTTAGTTGGCAGAAAATCAGTGTGTCAGAGTCCAATATGTCTGAGCAGGTTCTTTTAGATATTCCATGAGTGGAGAGTATAACATTTAATATCAAATTTATGTGTTTGAAGACAGTTGATGTTACATGGGATTTCTGACTTAGCAGAGTGATACAAAACATACTGAAAATATAGTACAAATGTAAGTTAAACTTAGCAAAGAATAGCAATTGCAGTACACAGTTCAATCATAGTACCAATGTGGTCCCCATTACCGTTTCTTTAATATACTCACTGTCACTGCTGAGTGTCCCCAATTGCTGGGAAGGAAAACGTGGGTTGAAGCCAGCTCATGCCCATTTCTCTTTTTTAAGTTCTATTGTTAGATGTTTAGTTTTCGTACTCCCTGTTCATCTGAGCCACCTGTTCACTCCTCCCATGCTGGTCTGTGTAACTTAGGGAAGCGTTCACGCTGTTTTAATGAACATTTAGACCACAAGTTGATCCACTGAACTGTGAATAGCTGTTTATTTAAAACAAGGACCTCGTGTTGATCCCCTGTGTTGAGATACAGAGAGCTTCTGTGCAACAGTTGTGGTCAGTCACGCCCTGTGTTATTCCCTGAGCTTCATGGGTGCCTCCTCCTTGTTCCATCTCCTCTGAGACTTCTTCCATTGCAGAATATTCTGGTTTGAGATAGAACAGAACTAATTTTCTTTTCAGTAATTTTACTTTTCAGTTAAGTCTCCTAACTGACTGTACTCTGACATTAAGGGTATGTTTTTCAGACGGTGTTGGCTTCCAGAGCGATGGGGTTTCATGTTTATAGTTAATACCACAGAATGGTAAGCAGAGAGGCTCCTGCTTATACTTATTGCTATGACAACCAAGGCCAGCTAACTTTGTTATGTACCAAGTTGGAGGGTTGGAAGTGGAAGAGCATAGAGGATTTGTATCTGTGGGGAGCAGTGGACAGGACAGGTGACTCAAAACTGACCAGTGGGGTATTCCATCCCATCTGCATCATGGTCAATATAAAAGCTGAGGAATCAAAGGTGTCAGCGCCTTTCTTCAATGGAGGGCCACAAAAATGATTAGGGGGTTGGAGCACCTCT
>BJBW01003067.1:75795-96318 GCA_004320125.1 Scolopax mira
ACACCAAATTGGGTGGGAGTGTTGATCTGCTGGAGGGTAGAAAGGCCTTGCAGAGTGATCTGGACAGGCTGGATTAATGGGCTGAGACCAACAGGATGAGTTTCAATAAGGCCAAGTTCTGAGTCCTGCACTTGGGTCACACCAACCCCAGGCAGCACCACAAGCTTGGGGAAGAGTGGCTGGAAAACTGCCTGGCAGAAAAAGACCTGGCGGTGTTGGTTGACAGCAGGCTGAACATGAGGCAGCAGTGTGTCCAAGTGGTCAAGAAGGCCAACAGCAACCTGGCCTGTACCAGGAACAGTGTGGTGAGTAGGACCTGAGAGGTGATTGTCCTCCTATATTCAGCACTGGTAAGGCCTCACCTCAAGTACTGTGTCCAGTTTTTGGCCCCTTACCATAAAAAAGATTGAGGTGCTGGAGCAGGTCCAGAGAAGGGCAGAGAAGCTGGTGAGGGGTCTGGAGAATAAGTCTTATGAGGAGAGGCTGAGGGAGCTGGGGTTGTTCAGTCTAGAGAAGATGAGGCTGAGGGGAGACCTTATCTCTCTCTACCTGAAAGGAGATTGTGAAGAGACAAAGGTAGGTCTCTTCTCCCAAGTCACAGGTGACAGGACAAGAGGAAATGGCCTCAAGTTGCACCAGGTGAGGTTCAGGTTGGATACTAGGAAGAATTTCTTCTTCTTTTGAATTTCTTCAAAGCCTGAAGGGGTTATCAGGCATTAGAATGCTGCCCAGGGAAGTAGTTGAGACAGCATCCCTGGAGATATTCAAAAGATGAATTGACATGGTGCTTGGGAATATGGTTTAGTGTCAGCATATGTGTTTTGCTTGGTGTGTGTTGTGGTTTGTTAGGTTTTTGGGTTTGTTTCTTTTTTTGTTTTTTAATGGTTGGACTAGATGATCTTAAAGGTCTCTTCCAACCTAGACGATTCTGTGATAAAAACCCCAAGGTGATAAAAACCCCAAGGTTATTAGATTCCCCACAAATTGTCTTTTATTACCACACATGATGACTAAGTGTTTATTTTCAGAGGGGAGGATGATTGGTCCAAAGTATGTGCTACAACTCTTTTGAGTCAGAGAAGAGCAGGAACCAGCTACTCCAGAAGAGAAGGCAAGGCAGTAGCTGAGTGACAGCAAGGCAGAAGGGACAGCATAGTCCCATGATACTCAAGAAAAAAGAGCAGGTCCAGTGATTGGGTTCATCTGACAGTTCAGATCACCAGGCTAGCCCATAGCCACAACGCAGGTCCAAGACGAATCAGGAAAGTCAAGCCCATAGGTCAGGAGTCACAAGACATACAGATGACTACAGGCAAAACTGTAAGATAGCTCTAGGAAAGACAAGACTAATCATCTTGCTTTAATGAACCTCTTATGCAAAGAGGAGAGGGATGTCAAAAAGGCTTCTTGGAGACTTTTCTCTCCAAGTCCTTTTCCTAGCACTCTGACCCTAGATTCCATTACTGCACCAGATCAGAGCTGGCCTTGAGCACAGGTAGCTTAATCCCATTGAGGAAGCGGGGGAAAACTCAGGGCTCTGACATATAATTAGCAATGTTAATTTTTGCATCTGCGTGCTATACCTGTTTTGAGCCGTACTACTGGCTTTCATAAATTGAATAAGTTAATAACAACTCCATAGCATGTATCTGAAGACCTCAAAGCAATTTAGAACAATTAATGAATTAAGCCTCTTACCATCCCTTTGATGTGTGAAATTAGTTTTATCTCCAGCATGCAGATGCAGAAGTTGGACACTGCAAAAGAAATGCTAAACTCAACAGCAGTTCAACCTTAGAGAGTGAGGCCAGGATTTCATCCACAGAAATCAAATGACTTTCCTAAGATCACAAAAGGGGCTTCAGTTTCCGCTTTTTTGTATGAAAGGAGTTCTCATGACAGTTAATAGACTCACATTAGCTATTTTTTTTTGAGCTCACTCTTCATTTAGAGCAAAAAAAAGGATAAAAACTACAAGCTCTTTATCTGAGGCTTGCAATTTAATTCTAAAACCGTACTTGCTTCTAAAATGCATCCTTTATAACACAGTATGCTCTTCACCTTCCTCACCTTGATTGGACTGCAGCCCCAGAATGTGGTATGTACTGAGTGCCTGTAAAAACAATGATTTCACAATTTCTGCAGTCTTGACCAAAATGATGACTCATACTTTCCTATATTGGAATGTGTGCTTTGCTGTTGTTAATTAGAGCAATAAGATATATTTTTTTGTTGTTAATTAGAGCGATAAGATATATTAATATAATTTTAAAGTATTTAACTAATTACAAAATTAGTAATTAGCACCCACAACATCTCTGAGCAACATGTTCTTGGTAAAAAAATAATTCTTCCTGATATCTAATCTAAAACTACTCTCTTTCAGTTTAAAACTGAAAGTTTAAAAAATAATTCTTCCTGATATCTAATCTAAAATTACCCTCTTTCAGTTTAAAACCACTCAGCTTGGTGTTATCTGCAAACTTGCTGAGGTTGTACTCAGTCCCACTGTCTATGTAACTAACGAAGATATTAAATAGCATGGGTTCCAGTAGGGGCCCTTGAGGGACACTACTCATGAGGGACTTTGACTCTGAATAGTGAACACTCAAGCTAAACTGTTAATGAGATATTCCGTAAGATTCCCACATTTTCTAGGTGGCCCAGGCTTGACGTGCTGTTACTATAAAAAAATGCAGCAACACATGATGTCAAGGTTTGTGAACTTGTGAACAAGTGATTAGCTTTAAATAATCATTACCTTTATGGCATCCACACCCTGCCTTGAAGCTATTTAAGACAGAAAAAAAAGTACTGTTTTAAAAGTTTTTCTGTTATTATTTTTCTTATCTATAGGTGGCATATTATTTTGTGTTGTTTCCTGTTTCCGTAATGTCTGTGGTTCTGTTTACAATTTCCTGGAAATAAATAAGGTGAGATGTTATTTGGGAATTAATTCCCAAATTAAGGAAAACAAAAACATAGAGATAAGCATATCTGTTAAAGGACAGAAATCACTGAGATAAAAAAGAAACAACTGAATTTGCTGGCATGCAGATCAAACAGCATAAGATACCTTGAGAAGAGGAGAATAGAATTAATACTAACCTAGTTCTTTATCTGGCCATATCGTGTATCATTATGGATTAAAACTGACTGTCAAAAATGAAATTTATTGTAATGTGTTCTTTCTTATTTTTTGGGGGTCATGTGACAGTAATTCAGCAGCTCTTCATGGTGCACACCTCCAACCTCCTCACCAAAATAAAATGGAAGGAATCAGATCCCATTATCATTAATGGACTGGAGAAGGTTATAAAGTGAAAAAGATAAAAGAAGGCCAACACTGCAAATTAGAATCACCTCACAACCAAATCAGGACACAGCAGTACTTTAATCAAATTCTGTACAGTTCATGTTTGTAGTATTGACAAATCCTAATTATAATGAAATACTATTTGTTCCCTGGTGTTGAATGTTTCTTTTGTAATGACTATAGTGATTTGTGCCAACTGAGTTTATAATTCACTTTCTTGGCTAAGTCTGCAAAGTTAAAAGTGAAAGCAACAGAAGAGGGATGGAAAAGAGGACAAGTATAGACGGATGTAAACAAAAGATGTCAACAAGTCCTTTAAATCTTTTCTCTACTTCTAGCACAGCCTGTCAGTTCAGCACCAGATTGTTATTCAAAGGCACTTTTAAAACTGCAATGTAAACTAAGAATGGGACATTTCTGTTCATATTACTAACTCCTGAAAACCATTAATATTCATTAATATTAATATCATTAATATTAACAGAGTTTCAGTTATGTAGTCACTGCAAATTTACTTGGATCACTGCAAAAATGTGTATCTTGTCTCTTTGTTTCACTTGTAGACACTAATATGACCTCTGGTTATTTGAACTGGGGAGAGGATTTTAATAGTCACTTAGTCATCACTATGATGCTCCAGCAACAACTCTGGGAAAACTAGTCAGTAACATAATTCAGTGTCATTTTAAAGTTGTTGAGAACAAAAGAGTAAAATCTTTCCTGAAGCTTCATAAAAATGTTTTTATATACACACCAGTATAATCATATAATTTATATTTGACTTTCAAGAATTTTTTTCTCAATCTCATGTACTTTCTCAAGAACTCTCTCTTAGATTTTTTCTGCTTTAGAGATTGCTATCTGAGTCATAAAAGCTAGTGCAATTACATAATTTTATGATTACAGTGTCAGTTTCTACACGTTCAGAGCTTCATCAGCCTCCTGGAAAAAAAAATGGCAGTCAGGGTAACAGCAAAGGTATAGGATGAATACCAGGAAATGGTAGACTGTATTGTAATTTTCCATTGACTTATTAAGGGCTTAGAAAAATTAATTTTTTACATTATGCCACCATCTTGTCTAGAGCAAGAATGTTAAGTTTGGCCCATTACCTCCAAATTATCTGCATAAAGTGAATTTTAATATATTTTTGTCAATCAACGTTAAGTGCAATCATCAAACATTTTACAATCTTATTGGATCTTTGTGATATCAGCATCTACTTGCATTGCATCATTCAATATCTTAAATTTAAAAAATTTGTTTCTTATTCAAACATACTGAATATAATTAATTCAGAATAAAAAGCTGAAAAAAATGTGGTTTTGTTTTTGTGCTTTATTTTCCCTCTTTTCCTTTTTTTTTTTTCTTTTTTTTCTTTTCTTTCTATATTTCCCATTTGTTAAGAAGGAAGCAGAGGAATAAATCTGGAAAACAAGGGAAAACTCAAAACTGGAAAAGAATGTTTCTTTTGTGCTTTCTTATGTTCCTTAGTGACATTCACATTTTAAGTGAAATAAAAAAAGAAAGTAACTGGGGGAAAAAAGTCTAACAAACAAATAAAAAAAACCAACCCAAGCAAGAAAAACAAATCTAAAAGCAAACAGAAAGAGCAAGAGGAGGCAACCTTAATCACCGAACTGCAAGTTGCCTGACCACTACTGATTGTTTCTTCTGAAGTTCCACCTCAGCAAAGTATTTTAAAACAATAAAAAAAGAAAAATGAATGTAGGTGTTTACCATATGGCATTGATAAAGGAAGAATTACTTGCTTCTAAAAGTGAATAAGTTTTATGACAATAAATGTAACCGTCATGCCCCCCTCTCTTTCCTTCACTATAACATTTATAGTAAGATCTTTTTCTAGTTCCTTCCTGCTTAACATTTTCCCATAGTTATAGAATGTGAAGGTATGTTTTTAAGAAAAACAAAACCAAGGAAACAATATGTTGGCAAGCCTCAGTAAAGGTTAAAGAAAAAAGATTACTTAAAAAAAAGTTTTCAGAGAAAAATTTCAACTATGTTCTATGAATTTTGGATACAAATTGAAAGAAGTGAAAGGAGTTAGCATTATCCTTGTTCAGGGCACAGATCAACCAAGAAAAGAAAAATAATCATACAATAAACCAAATATTAAGAAACATGACTAAATGTAACTGATTTAAGTGATTATAAATTTCCATAAAATAATTATAAATAAAATTAGATTTTATCTAATATAAATTATAAAATATAATTATACAATTATAAATAATTATAAATAAATTTCAATACAGAAGACAGGGAAGAAAAGAGGATCAGGAAGAGAATTATAAGAAGTCTGAGGCAGGGGAAAAGAAAAAAAACCAAGAAAATTACATATGAATTAATATAGGAAAAAAAAGCTCCCAAGATTAAAGAAATACGAAGATGTCCTGTAAAGTGTCCTGGAGATGGAGCACAGAGATGGGAAAAATAAAAGAACCAACCAACCAACTAAACAAAAAAAATTTATTCTCAACTATAGAGCTTTCCTTTATATTTTGCACATACAATATGACAAAAATCAGAAATATATCCCCGTAATAAGATTTGGACCTAAAATGCATAATTATTAATCTCTGGATAGTATCCATTGGCTTTCACTATTCCTAAAAACAAGGACAAGTTTTCTCATGCAGTTCATAAAAGCCCTCTTTGGAATGTATATTTACTATTAGAAAGAAATTACGCTCAGGAACACTGATTTATGACACCAGTCCCACAGTTCTTTGAGATACATATAAAGTCCTGACAATTAAGTTTTCCTTTGAAGATTGGATATCATCTAGATACATTCTTTGACTTTGTCTAAATTTAGAGAGGTATTATATACTTCTGTGAAATTTAATGGATTTACATGTATGTGGCTGAACAAAAAATAAATATTACGGTTTCCTTTGTCTAATAATTTTTGCATATAAAAAGTTTCAGATTATAGTTTTAGCAATAAGTTTTTGTGTATTATTCCTCCTCTCCCTGTATTGTCTCTGGGGGAGAAAGATACTCATTCTTGATATCTCGTAGGTTCAAAGTCAAGGAAAGAACCATGTTGTCATGTGTTTCGGGGAGATACACACTTAGATAGTAGCAGGGGCTTGCATTCCCCAGAGATTTTCTGTATGCATATACAGGAGAAAGTTTGTTTCCATCTACCTTGTTCTTACTGTATAATCTTAACCCTTGGCCTTATGAAGGCAACAGAGCAAAAAAAATAACAACAACCTACAAGAGCAGTTAGTCCTCAACTCCTCAGAGAAAATATGACAAAACCAGATAGATTTTTTTTTAACAGTCAACATTTGGAGCATTCTATTACAATTTGGACTCAAGTGTAAGATGAATCTTTTTATACTGTTTTTGCTCTTTAACCTGAACAAACATGGGAAGAACATAAATGTGTAATACTGAGTGACAGTTACTCACAAAGGAGATAGTGAGCAAACTGATATTATATTCTCTCTTTGGGTCATCACCCTGAAATTCTCTTGTGATCTGTAAAACAACATTTACACTGTGAACTTGCACATTACTATCCATGACATGAATTTGTCTTTTAATGATAAATTGTTCTGAACTAAAACCAAAGCAAGTTTCAGTGTCACGGAAGAGTTACTCAAGAGTATGAATTCTGAAGGCTCAAAACTAGGAAAGATTTTTGAATCAAACACCATTATATTGCAAATACTTTACTTATTCTTAGCTGATGTTATGATTTGATGTGTGGGGCAACTAGCATGATTGCTATATGCATTATGCTAACACAGCTGTTATTACTTCTCACGTGCCATTACCTGTCCAACCAGGCAGATCTTTAGATGAAGACAAGCTGAGCATATAGCCAGGTCTCTGCTCTCTTTTTATTTTTTAGTGTATGTGCCTATGTATGTCTTCTTTCATGCTTCCACAGGGAAATTTGCAGGATGGTTAAGCAGAATTTAGTTCTAAATCTGTACTTTATATTAGCACTTAATATTGATAAGGTCTGTTTTGGGGTCCCTCAAATTTCCTCACTAATTGGGAATAGTCTGTATCTGATTCATACAGCTGTTTAAAAAGCACTCTGTGTGGGCAGAAGTGAGTGAAAAGTTATGTAAAAGAAGAAGAAGAACTGAATTCTGCCTGATTTTTTTTCTAGCCACCCTAAGTGGCCAGCTGGGCACAGCAGACTGGATGATGACTGACTCTCATAGTTCCTTGTTCAAACAATTTCCATTGTGTTGAAGCTGCGAATTGGCTGTTATCTTCTCTCAGCAGCTTCACAAATTTGCACTGTCTTCACTTTGAAATGCTTTAAAATGTATCAGAATAACTATTTTTCTTTCCTACCTTTTTTCTCTGCTGTGCCTCTTCTATTCTTATTTCATTCTCTTGGCTTCCAGACAGCATGGATCCCATTTGAAATAAGTTAATGTATATCAACTGTAGCCCCAGCACAGAACAAAATACTTGACCACTGATTTGTTACTGAATTAGCCTGAAAAATAGAGCTCTGATGAGGTAGTTAGAAACCTGCTGCAAGTGCTGTTGAGAGTCCACACCCTACCAGTAGCTCAGTGAAGGGCATTTCTGTTGTACTTATTGCAGCCATTTCTAACATTTTTATTATTACTACATGGCTTTTCCAGACAGGTAGGAGTGAATAGGTAGGTGGAATACAAGGCTCTTCTGTGTTCTCAAACTGTCTCATCTCTTTTGAGAAGGCATGCAATATAACATAACTGGAGCAATATCCAGGAAAGGGTCCCTGTACTCTCTTCCAAACTTAACTACCAGAAAATGGGAAAGAAATGTTTCTCCTGCCTTACACAGTACATAACCTTAGTGTAGAAGTAGAAGTTCAATATTTTCCCACTGTTTTGTGGTTTGTGAATGATAAAAATAGAGATAAGAATACAAGCTTAACTTTACCATAGAAATGTACTCTGGATAAAAATGAAGACTTATGTAGGTTTCTTTTACAACAACATCAGGAGCAAAATCTATATCCAATGTGATTTCACAGCTATTGTGTAAATAAGGTAAGAGGCATTTTAATTCCTTTTCTCAAAAGGAGAGAAGCAGATATCACTGAAAATTGAAAGCAGAGTTGTGCTTGGACAGCTTGAATGCCCCTGTATCTTTTGCATACTTGAAAAGTTAATTCTTCAGCTTCAGCCATGAGTTAAAAAAATCCTTGCATTGCAATACTAATGAGTCTGCAACGTGCATCACTTGAATCTTTCGTTATATTGGCTTCATTCTTCGGGAGCACCATGATGGTGATCTGTTACGACAGAAAGAGGTACAGAAATGCTTCTGGATTGTTGTTTTTTTCTTTAGCTCTTTTTAAACCTTGTGGTGCTGTTGTGGCCAGCCTGTGTGAACTTTGGGTGGACTTAGTTTGCTCTAATTGCTGGAAATCCCTGAAAATTGTAGTTCAATCTTTGCAAACTCGCAGTATAAAAGAGAGTCTGGTGAGTTTTCCTCACTAAAGTTGTATCCTGATGTCAAGCCTTTCTGTACACTCAGGGAAAAAATGTTGCTAGTCCCAATGCAATAAAGGAGTAGAAAGGTGCCAATGGTGAAGTTCTGCTATTTTTCTCTGCTTTCCTAATCACATGTTCCCTATCCACAGTGGGCAGATTGCCAGTAGCCATCAGCTAGCCTCAGCTGCTGCAGCATGCAATGAGTCCCTTCTCTCTGCAGAACTCTTTCTACAGATTTTTCTGGGCTACTCTCTTGCAACAGAACTCAGGGTAGCACATACTCATGGAACCTACCTTGCTGTATCTGAACTTGTGTGATTTTTGTTACTATCTGTTGAAGAGACACACACATATTACTATTGAGTTTCAGAGACGTTCAAATCTTAACAGACAAAAAATCCTCCCCTTCTCTCCACACTCAAAGTGAATGTACTTAAAAAGTTGACTTAAATCTATCTTACCATTGTGGGAGTTCATTGAAACAATAAAATTGTACTTCTGTTGTCCTATTAGACATATAGTTGTCTTTCACAAGAAGACAGAGGCCAAGGCAGTGAAAAAGCTTCAGACTGATGAATGAAAACAGGAAAAGCATACTGTCAGTCTTCCAGGCTGAGATAATATGCTTCTAGAATAAAAGGGATGCTATCAGAGAAATGTATCGTTGTCAGGTAAATAAAAAATAAGTCTCAGTTTTCTCTGTACTTCATCTTCTGGATGACAGTCTATCATCATGAGGTACAGAGGAAAGTATATATAATTACATGGCTGGAATCTAGACAACATTGATGTGCTGAACATTCTTTTGTGATGTTTCTTATTGAAAGCAAATGGGTTTTAGAGTTGGCAGCAATAAGATAAAATGACAAAAATTTACTGTCTAGGAGTGATACAACCACGTGTTAACTCAGTGCCCTTAACAAAAAGTGCTATAGACCTTCAAAGCATATGTCTTTGAAAAAGGAATACACTGTAAGAAAACAAGATTGTAGATTTATTCTTTCATAAACAACACCCTTCTGGATATATTTCTGAATTTGTGGTCATATGCAGTGAAATATGTAGTATAAAAATACCATACAGTCTTCCTTTTTTCAAGCTAGATGAAGTTTGAATCTGTTTTTGTTTTACCTCTCATGCTGCACGAAATAAAGAACTGGGAGGCAGAACTGAAGTTTATAATGTGTGAAATCTAGGAAATCCAGGAACATTTTTCAGCTTCAGTATCCAAATAAGTATAACCACCAAAGTTTATAATGTTTGCCAGTGGTTAGCCCTGATGTGATTTAGTACACTGGACCATCTCAAGCACAATCTGATGATCTCCTTGGAAGATCTGCTGCTGACCTGCTTGGAAGACATGGAGATACTACTTAACATGAATAGTCATTAATTGGGGCTAGGAACCAACATATTTGCTATAGCAATATTTATTATTTGCAATGTTATCATTAACAGTTCCAATGATTAACTGCATCATTAACAGTTCCAAGCATATATCTAAATTAATTACATATACTGTTCTAAATTAATTACATATACTGTAAGCAGGAATTTGACATGTAAGGTCAGAGTCTGCCCTTCTTGCCCCAACAAAAATATTCTACTTGGGTTTGGGGCAAAAGCTAACTCCTCTAGGTTAATCTTTAACATTTAAATTAAAAAATAGTACACTGATGATGAGTTCTAACTACAAACCAATAATGCCACTACTGTACTATGTATTGCACTGCAATACAGGCCCATAAAAGTTCTACAACTTAATACAGGGCTAGGAAAGAATGTAGAATATATTAATAGAATTATATAGTCATTGAATACCAGGTTGTAAGTGACCTCAACCATCAGCTGGTCCAACCTTTCTTGGCAAAAGCACAGTCTAGACAAGATAGCCCAGCACCCTGTCCAGCTGAATCTTAAAAGTGTCCAATGAGGAGGAATCCATCACTTCCCTGCACAGACTATTCCAATGGCTGATTGCTGATTGTGAAAAGTTTTCCTCTTCTGTCCAATTGAAATCTCCCACGGAGTACCTTATACCCATTACCCATATCTCCCATATGGAGGGAGTCTCCATCTTCTTTGTAGCCAGCCTTTAAACACTGGAACATAGTGATAGATCTCCCCTAAGCCTTCTTTTCTCAAGGCTGAACAAATGCCGTTGTCTCAGCTTTTCCTCATATGGAAGGCTTCACAGTCCTTTGATCATCTTTGTAGCCCTTCTCTGGACCTTCTGCAACCTGTCCACATCTCTTTTGTATACCAGGGACCAAAGATGAACACGGTATTTCAGGTGTGGTCTGACAAGTGCTGAGAAGATCATTATCTCTGCTGGTGATGCCCTTGTTAATGCAACCCAGCATCCTGTTGGCTTTCTTTGCTGCTGCAGCACACTGTTCACTCAAATTGATCTTGTTGCTCATGAGGACTCACGGGCCCCTTTCCACAGAGCTGCTCCCCAGCAAGGTAGATTCCAGTCTGTGCTGTAATCCTGGATTGAGTTTCACCAGGTGCAAGTCCTTACACTTGTCCTTGTTTAACTTCATAAGGTTTTCATGAACCCACTCTTTCAGCTTATCCAGGCCTTTGTGTACTCTAGAGGATATTTTGTCTTTCCTTATATAATTTTAAAGTTCACTACTTTCAATTGAAAGGTTCTTTAGTTGAGTGCGATTGATTTTTCCAAGAAGGCTTGATCAATAAATAGGCAAATTAATTTCAGCCTATTAATTCAGTGTTGTGAACTGGAGGGCTTTGAAGAAATAAAATGCCGCTTTACCTCCCGCCCTATTATTGATAGGAAATCATATTGAATTTACAGTCTTGAAACACAGGGTGTCAAGAAAGTTTGCTGTAACAAAAAAACACACCAAACAACCTCTCCAACTACCTTCTATTTCAAAAGAAGGTAAATACACTAGATGGAAGAGGACATTTTTTCAATAATAACACAGGGTCTTTCTGCATGATAGAAGAATGCATGATCCTTTTTCCTTAATATTTTTACCATTATCTGACTTTTCAAGTTTAATCCCTTGCTGTGATTTTGTTGCTTGAATAATATCTGTTCCTACAGCCAAATACTGAGGGTGCTCCTTATTTTAAAAAGCTAATCTAGTTACAAAACCAATATCTGAGATTGCTCTTGCTTTTTTCACCAAATTAAGGTACCTTATAACTGCATTTTTACTTTTGCCATTGGTATAAAAAAGTCTTCTTCAGTTATGCCATTGCAGCTTCTCAGGCATCAGAAGTATTAGAATTTCTGGTAGTTCTCAGTCCATGTCATAATCAGGACTGATTTTTTTGAGATCTGCTTAACAGATCTCCTTAACACCCTTAACACCTCCTTAACAGGGTAAACTGGTTACATTTTTGGAGTCATTATTTCATCCCATACTACGCAGAACTCAGTTTTATTCATCATGTTTGAAATTGAGTTCTTGATCTGATTCTAGGAATACACAAGTGTTACAACAAATACTGCATATTTTTATTGGTATACTGTGGGCATTTATTTGATGGGACTTAAGACTGTCAGTTTTCTCAAGCTGACTCTCAAATCGTTTTGTGAAAGTCATGACTACTACTGGTAGAATTTAACTTCTTTTAGATCTAGTAGGCAGCTGTCTAGTTTAATCTGAAGTCAGTCATAGGGCTCAGGTGCCCTTTGAAATTTGAAGTTTCAGAAGGTAGCTTTGATCCTTCTTTGTCTGCATTTTTTCAACACACTTTTCCAACACACAAAACAGTCTATTGAGAGACTCTAAGTTCCATTAGGTTTTCGCATTTGACTCTTAAGAAAATTTGTCATTTAAGTCAGCTAGCTCTTCTTTTTTGCCTTTTTGATGGTGAATCCTTCCATTTTTTTTTGTTTCTTCATTTATTTTTGTATTATTTTCTACATTCCTTTTTGCAACTTGGAAACCCTATTTGCAGTCCTCAGGTTCTAGGAGTTTCTCTAGTTGCCCAGTTCTAGTAAATTTTCTATAAAATAATTTTGACATTGGAATTGGATTTTACCCTTGTTCTTCCTGTGAGGTGATATAGGCTCTCTTGGGAGGGTGAGTGTAAAAGAAGAGAGTGTAAAGAAGAGGAGAGGAGTAAAAACATTTTGTGCCAACCAGTGTCACAGTCAAAATTTCTTGATAAATTCTTTTTTTTTTCTTTTTCTTTCTCAAACAAGCTGGAAACAGAGACAATTCATTACACTTGAGAATATAAGCAATAATCTACCTTTACTTCTTTCTTTTCTGTTTTTCCATAAGCTTTTATGAGATTGACTCTCCTATGATCATTACCTCTGATAAAACCTCTTACCCTCTCTTCTCCTTCTATTTAAAAGCTTGATTAAATCAAACAGTTGAGAGTTATGGCCCTGATCAGAGACCCAGCATAAATGTCTAGTTTTCTTGTAAACTCAAACCAACCATCCCTTTAGATATTTGAAAGGGCCCATGTACTCCTTCATTTTATGACCAATATATCTAGATATTTTGTGATTTGTATTAAAGCATGTAATCAGTTTGTGCTTTCACTGTGTTTCACTGTTTATAAAATTAATATTTAGCTTTCCAAAAGTCATGAACTCATACACGGCCACCCACAGTAGCTATTTCCCATATTGCATCCCTTCTTACTTCCACATGACTTCTGAGCTCTCCCTCAGACCACAGTGATACTTTCCAAACTTTTGTCTTTTTTTAATTCCCTTATATGGGATTTATTCCTCCTACAATGAATTCTGATTTTCTTCTGGGTTTCTTGTCTCACTTAGCAGAGTTTTTCAGCTGTGCATTATGGTTATGCTCAGCAGTTTATATCTCATTTACAAGTACAGCTTCCATCAATAACTAAAGGAACTTTATTCCTCAGATCAAGACTAAGGCAAGTAATTATCTTTGTTTATGTGTTAAATGATAACAATTAGAAAAAAAATTATCGAAACTATATGATTATAATTATTCTAACATGAAAACTCACAATCCAGTGGACTTTCACCGTGCCTGTGTTTTATGTTCATAACTGTAGGGCAGGCTGTTCTCTCCTTGAAGTGACACAGGTGAAATCCTTTAAACTGTGCTCATTTCAAGTTTCCCATCCATAGGCTTCTGACTGCTTTCAAAAAGAATGACTTCTAAAGGTAATAGAGGTTCCATAGGCTGAACAATAGCTCAAATCTGTTTTGACATGAGTGAAGGGATTATGGTCTCAGCAAGCTTTTCCTTCTCATTCACCAGCTTGACCCTCCCCAGCTGCAAGCTTCTGTCTGACCTCTGATGACAAGGCTCACTGGTCTGAGAAAGGCATTGCCTGATCTGGATTAACATCTGTACAATGACACTCATAATCATAATGTGGAGGAAAGCATAAAATTCACATTTGTTTTCAGCACCCTCTTTTTTTTTCATTTTCAGGCATTAGTTCCTACTATCAATCCCCAAAGGAAGGAACATTTGCTCCCTGAAATAGTCCATATATTGCATTATCTAATTTACCACACAAAATGTCTCTAAAAGGTTGGTCTTACCTTCATATAACAAAGAACTTGACAGAAAAGGTCACAGGCTACAGCTGGAGTTGGAGAAGGATTTTAATATTTGGTAGGAAGTCCTAAAACGAAGACAGCAGGCATTAATAGGCCTTCTCTGGAAATTAATACAATACCTCAAAATTTCTTGGTGTTATCTTACATCGTGTCAGCTATGTCTGTGCCTTATTAATGTCCCATTCTTATTAAGTTTCCACTAACATAAAATAACAAGACATTACATGCATCTAGACTATTCCCTCTACACAAAGGCATGTGTACTAGCATATTTCATCTTAATATAGTCAAGCCGCCTGAGCAGCTGCAAAATCTTCACTGACATGGTGACTGCAAATCACTGTTTCTTCTTTTGCCCAGCTCTTCACAATATAAGTCATGCTTGTTAGTATAGAAATACTGTACAAAATAGTGACAATTAATCATGGAAGTCTCAAACTCAATAACCAAGAATGTTGCTCAAGAGTCTTCAGAGCACCTAATGAGACGCAACCTGGATAAGAGCCTTTCAGACTCTCTGGTTCTGCAGGGAGGAGTAACTATAGAATTCACTTTAAAGTTACACCAAATATTTGGTTTTTGCAGAGGAACAAAAGAAGGGCTAACCAGAGTTCGTTCACCTGTGTTCCTGAAGTGAAGGGTCTCATTTTTGCCGTAAGGTCACCTCTGTGACATTCGCAGTAAATTGATTAATTGTATCATTCATTTCTTAGAGTATGTCCTCTATGCAGTCTGTCTGAGAAAAGTTGTCTCAGTCAACACTGTTTCTTACTGTCTGTGTAATGTGCAGCGACACATGCCTCATGGGAGAGCAGTAACAAGAAGCTACTTCTTTTGAGTAGAAGCCTGGCTGCCAAAAAATGAGCTCTTGAGAAAGAGACATTTGCCTTCACTGAGCCTTTCTGGGCATCCATTACCCTCCTGGTGTCTAAGTTCATATGCAGGTATTAGAGCTGCTTGGAAATTTTCAAATGGAAAACATGATTGCACTTCTAGTTTTCATTTCAGAAAGTGAAAAAATTCAAAACTTTGGCTTCTCCTGTGAAGTAGAAATTCCATTGCTCATCAGCTCTGACTGCTAGACCGCCTCTCCAAATATCCCTAGAGAGGGTGTGAGTGGCTGATGTACATTTTATGCTTTTTTTCATTTTTCCACACAAAGGAAATATAAACTCTTTCCTCTCAGGAATTTTTGATCACTGGACTTGCATGGAACTGTCAGTCTTTGAAAGAAAACTGTATTTTCTGTTCACTGAACTCACTTGCTGATAACATATAAACAAAGTACTCTGAGAAAATAATCAGTCTCACTGCTGTATTATTTACACTGTAAAAGGGACTATATTATGTTGTACTTATTTCCAGACAAAAAATTAGGTTTACAATTTTATCTTTCTATGTGATTTCCCACTGGATCCAAATGGCTTGCCATACTTGTAAGTCAGAAATTAGTCTCCATTGACGACCAATTGAAGAGAATGTTTGAGAAAGCATGTCTCTTGAGCTACTGCATAATGTGGCTGCATGAAAGAGAAGTAGGAAAAAGAAGGTATATATGCTATATACACACTAGTAAGTTAAACATATTCAGAAATGTTCTCTGACACTTATGACACCAACATGGGACAGACTTTTCTATGTGATTAAGCTCCCTGTTTCCCAAAACAAGTCAGCCTTGATCACACTGAAAATTAGCTGATACGTATCCTGACACAGAACATATTCCACTGGCTTTTGGGACTGCTCAGAAACATAATTGTCTGGTAGAACATGCCTGCTATGTTCTGCCATTATCTGCTGTTATCACACTCCCCTCTTGTTAAGAAACAGCTTGCTCCCACCCTCCCAAGGTCTGCAGTCCCTGATGAGGTTTCAGTACTTCAGCACACAGTCCAGAAAGTGCTGCCAGTGTGCCTTGGGACACTCCGGCTTTTTTGCTGTTCAGACTAGATGAGTTTTTTCACCTCCTTTAACCTTTGTAGGAGGCCGTTTCTTGGGGTATAGGTGTGGTGGGTTGATCCTGTCTGGATGCCAGATGCCCACCAAAGCTGCTCTGTTGCTCCCCTCCTCAGCTGAACAGGGGAGAGAAAAATATAATTAAAAGGTTGAGATAAGGACAGGGATAGATCATTCAGCAATTACTATCATGGGCAAAACAGACTCAACATGGAGAAGAGTTACTTTAATTTATTACCAAAAAAATCAGAGTAGGGTAATGAGAAATAAACCTAAATATCAAGAACAATCTCCCCCAACCCTCCCTTCTTCCTGTGCTCAACTTCACTCCCAATTTCTCTACCTCCTCCCCCCAAGTGGCACAGGAGGTTGGGGAAAGGGGGTTGGGGTCAGTTCATTACACGTCTCTGCCTCCTCAGAGGTAGAACTCCTCACACTCTTCCCGTGCTTCAGTGTGGGGTCCTTCCCATGGGAGACAGTTTTCCATGAACTTCTCCAACATGAATCCTTCCCCTGGGCTGCACTTCATGAACTGCTCCAGCATGGGGCCTTTCTACATGGTGCAGTCCTCCAGGAGCAGACTATTCCAGCATGGGTCCCCCATGGGGTCACAAGTCCTGCCAGAAAACCTGCTCCTGGAGCCTGGGCTCCTCTCCCCATGGGTCCACTGCTCCTGACAAAAGGCTGCTCAGGAGCAGGCCTCCCATGGGGTCACAGCTTCCTTCAGGTTGCTCTGCTGCGGGGTTCTCCACAAGCTGCAGGTGAATATCTCCTCCACTGTTGGGTCCTTCATGGGCTGAAGGGTGACAGCCTGCCTCACCACGGTCTTCACCATGGGCTCTGGGGAACCTCTGCTCTGGCACCTGGAGCACATCCTTCCCCTCCTTCTTCATTGACCTTGGTGCCTGAAGAGTTATTGATCTCACATCTCACTCTTCTCTCTGTCTGCAATTGTGCAGTTTCACACACACCCCGTTTTGTTTTGCTCCTAATTTTGAGCCCCCCAACACAAGAAAAACATTGATAGACTTGTGTGTGTCCATTAGAGGGCCCTCAGGATGGTCAGGGGCTAGAGCATGTGCCCTGTAAGGAAAGATGAGGGAAATGGATTTGTACAGCTTGGAGAAGAGATGACTTGAAGGAGACCTACCAATAGCCTTCCAGCTCTTACAAGGAAGTTGTTGAGAAGATGAAGCCAAGCTTCTTACTGTGGTGCATGGCTGAAGGACATGAGAAAATGGTCTTGAATTATAACAAGGCAGGTTCCAAGTAGGTAAAAGGAAAAAAATGCTCGGTATAATTAAGAACTGGAGCTGATTGCTCCAGGATATTGTACAATCTCCAGTTTTGGAGGTTTCCAAGACCCAGCTGGCCAAAACCCAAACCAATCCGATATGAGTTGTATGTTGAACCTGTTTTGAACACGAGGTTGAGATAGACAGTTTCAGAAGATCTCTTTTGTGAGTTTTTTTTTCACAGACTACCCTTGGCAAATGGCCTGGATAACAGATCTGTTAGGGTAAGAACATGAGGCTATTTAATGTGTGTGCCGGGTTGAATATGCAAAACTAGAGAGCATTTTCCCACAGCTCATTGAGGTAAAGAGAAAGACAACTATCAGCCCCCAACAACTGATCATGTAAAAGGGGAACATCAGCTGGAAAAAGAATAACCAACAAATTTCAGAGGGACTTTTGGAACAAAAGCATAAAAGAAGCAAAACAAGTTGTAACATGGGGGAAGAGACTTTGGAGTAGACACAGCAGCAGTAAAAACCTGGTTTGACAGTGCTATAAGTCATTTGTCTCACCTCTGTCTCAGGCAAACAGAGCAATGTGGTCAGATTCCAAAAGCTGCCCACTGTTTGGCCAGGGGGGCAACAGCACAGGCTACCATAAACAGAGACCCACACCTCCTGGGGTGCTCGTGAGCTTGTGGATGGAGCTGCAGGGAGGAGCAGGTGCCCCATGAGGTGAGAGTACCCACAACTCCCACATGATGTGAGTGCAAGTTGGGGAGTCTGCACGCACAGACAGTAAAGGGGGGGACTTTTTACCCACATGTGGTGTTAGGGAGGGATTGTGTGTGTAACACTGTGTGTATGTTTGTGATTAGAACTACTGATAATTAGCTATAGAGACATATTTAGACATTTGTATGGATTTATTAACATATCGTAAATGTATTCTGCTTTATCTGCTGTATTAACAATATTCATCTTGCATGTATAGTTCATTGATTGCTGGTTAATTACATGTCATTGGCAAACTAATAAACTATTTCAAACATGCTCTTCATGTAAACTATGTAAAATTAATAGTTTTTCTCTGTGACATCTTCCAGCATGAATGATTCTGTGATTTCACTCTGTGATAGCTTTTGAATTGTCAAATACGCTTGGGAGTTCTTTGGAAAGCAGTAGTTAGCATGGGTCAAATTCGTGCCCACGGATCTATCTGCCTGTGTTTGAATTCATCAGTAGAGAGGTAGCTCGTCTCTTGCTCCACACACCCACTATCATGCGCTAATGCTAACTTCCAAGTTTAAAGGTGACTAGGTTTTCCAGAGCTGAGTCCTGTATATATGTAAGAGCACAGTTCTCAGTGCATCGATTTTTTTGGAATACAACTATTCTGCAAGCATCAAAGTCAGGGAACGATATGACCTTTTAATCCTTTCTGAATTTTTAACCCAGTTTGCTTAGATACCAGAATTGTGTAATCTTCTAGCTGTTTTGGGATAACTGAAGAGGCAGAACAATGCAAAGGTGGAATTGCAGACTCACAGCATTCTGACCTTTCGTAAAAATTCTTAGAAACAAGCCTACCATTATTCCTCAAGGAATCCTGCTGTTGTATTTTTCTTTCCTGTTTTTCAAGGCGCAACCTGGCCCTTAGTATATAGTAAAATTGACATTATATTCTCACCCCCTGATAAGCATGTGCGTATCATTTGATTGTAAAAGCAGATATTGCAGTGAGTAGCTGAAGACACCCAGTCTTTGTATTGTGCTAAAATCTGAATTCACAAACCTCAAACTCCCGATCACACTGTTGCTCATACATCAGTACACGTTTCATCTTCATATAGACTGCAAAAGGCTATTTAGACCTGTCAACAGGACTAAGAATCATAGCCAACACAGGAAAAGGTTTAAATTCCTGGCAGTATTGGATGTTGCTGGAGCCAAATGATTAATGGAGAAATGAGAAGATTAAGTAATGGACTCTTTGGAAAAAAGAGATGAAAGTTTGGGTTAGGGCAAAGCTACAAAAATAAAATGAAAGAAGCATTTAGGAAAGAAATTGCCATGTACATCTTTACACAGACAGGATGTCCAAAGTCCTTATAGGTAGTTTTTCTAGTTTTTATTCTTGTGAATTCTCATGCTTTCTTCTCTTTGATCTTCTGTTCTGTTACAGGGTCATATAAGTAAATGCTCAGAGTTAAAGCTAATCCCCACAGAAGAGATGTAAAAGTCTCTAAGTGAACAAGCCAACAAAAAGAAAAGATTCCAACAAAAAAGAAAAGATTGACTGAGGCAGAAATGTGGATATTATTTTAGTATCACTGGTACACTTTATGAGCCAGCACAATATTAAAGATAATAATCTGACTAGATCTAGTACTTAAGAAAGTGTATGCATTAAAAGAGAAAATCAGGGACTATGGGAATCAAAAGTAAATAAGAAAAGCCAAACTACAGGTCTGTAAAGCATTAACTCCACATTTTTAACCCACCAAGACAGGCTCTGGATAGTATCGCTGAAAAGTAAAGAACTTGAAGGGGGCTGGTAAGACAAAGTAAAGTGGAAAGTAATGAGAAGAAAACTGTAGACAATTGCTTAATACTTGCTTCAGGATCCTGAGCAATGCTTTGGAAGATCAGTGCAATCAGGCTACAAGAAGAGATGCAAGATAAGCAGAAGAATCTGTTGCTGTACCATTTTGCCATTTTGCATCTGAAGAAGAGAATGGAGCTCCATAGCCAACTGAATTTCACTGAATTTTTTGGAGTTGGAAGGGACCATAGAGATCATCTAGTCCAACTCCCCTGCCAATGAAGGGCCACCCAGAGCATGTCAGAGCATGCCACTCAGGATTGCATCCAGACGGGTCTTGAAAATCTCCAGAGAAGGGGACTCCACAACCTCCCTGGGCAGCCTGTTCCAGGGCTCTGTCACCCTCACTGTGAAAAAGTTTTTCCTGATATTCAA
>BJBW01003067.1:96328-111655 GCA_004320125.1 Scolopax mira
GGTCTCCCCTCAGCCTTCTCTTCTCCAGACTAAAGAGTGAAAAATTCAAGAACTACTTCCATCTGAAATTTGGTTTGAGCTAACCTCTGTTTTTACTGCTAAAAAATTGTTTACTTTGCAGAGTCCATCCCTGAAATTTCCTCCTTTTTCTTCTGTTTGTACTAAAATATCTTTATGATTCTAAGTATGGATGCTTCTAGTTCTGGTAAATAATTCTCTAATAAGTTTCATTGGGCATGGCTTACTATGCCCTCTCTGAGACATAGTTAACTAGTTACATTTCTAAAATTTATTTTTAAAATGACAAAATGCTTTCCTTCTTGTTCTTGCCCATCAAAACTGAATGACTGTTCATGGAATCAAAACCTTCAGGGAAACAGTTCTTGTGAATGGACCATAAAATCTCTGCTGCTGGGACTAAAAAATATCTGACTTTTTTTCTTTCAATGCAATTTAAAATAATTACATCAGAAGTCTGTAGAAATGTTTTGTTGAACACCTCCCACTATCACAGAGTGGAGTCTCCAGACAGTAATCTAAAAGTTAATATATTGAGTTTGTTTTACATTCTTGGCGGAATATTTTTTATTAACTGGGAATGACCAACTTCAATGTTATTGTTTAAATATATCACAACAGGTGAGAGAGCAATGTTGTTTGTGGCTGTGCAAAGATGTTAGTCAGCCAAATGTCTTTTATTTTTAGAGGAATCTGTTTATATATAAAGCTTCTTCTAATAATGAGAAAAAAAATCTGGCTTTTGCTCTGCAAGACTGATTGATTTATATACCACTAAAGACAGAAGAAAAGCTCTTGCTGCTTGATATGTGTAGGAACATCACTCATTTCAATCACCACATTGTCACCTTTAAAGACCAATTTGTTATCCTTTCACTTTTATTGTTCAAATCACTGGCATCAGGAAAAAAATTGCTAGAGATTGCTATCTAGAATAAGTAGTCTAAAGCTCACCTTTAGAAGCACATTTCTTCATATTTTTTGCATGGATAATTCTGTATTCCTGTTATGCATTACATCACAGCTTTTGGCATTGACAGCTCCAAAGTATAGACTTAAAGAGAAGTTCAATGAGACTTTTAGGCAATTTATATACTTCTCTTTTCATTCGTCATGTGCTTGGTACCAAAAAGAAAAGAGGAATTTCCCTAAATAATGGCAGGTTCTTTGAACAAATGTATGTAACAAGCGTAACATCACAGCACATACCATATTCTTTTACAATATAATGCATAAACTACTTCAGTTTTGACTACAGGCAGTGATATATTGACAGTACAAGGCCAAATTAAACCTGTCTGCTCTTCATAAAAGGCAGGTAGTTAGGACATGCAGCGGTTGCACCTAACTTCCAGTGTTAGATCCTTACAGTCTTAGAAGAAACATGCATCCAGATCGAGATTTGAGTTTGTCCATTTCACTGCCTTATGTCTCCAGATTATATTATCAAAGAAAAAAATCTGCATCACTTGATCCATTTTTTTTCTAAGTAGAAAAATAAACTTTAAAATATCATGATTGTGCCTGGAAAACTTAAACTGTATATTACTATAGTGTTTGCCAATAATATAATCTATCTCCTGTCTTTTTATCTCTGATTAATCTTCCACTAATAAGGACTTTTTATAAAAAGAAATGGGCATATTTGCTGTTTTCCTTTGCTACATTTCAAAGAACAAAAAATAAAGCAATTTGGACTAACAGTCAATATTTCCAGGTAAGACATAGATTATTTCATTACGTTTACTCTGTATGGTCTGCTGTTCATAAAAATTTTATATACATTTATATTTTTCTATGTCTGCCTCCCATAACAGCAAACAGACTCTATGAGAATGATTCAAATAATAAAAAATGAGTAATGTGGATCAAAAAGCCAGCACTATACAAAATATAAGCACCTATGTGGCTCTCCACAGTTGCAGAATTTCAGTCAGAATTGAATTGCAGAGAGACTCTTAGGGATCTGAGAGTAAAAGAACTTTGGGGTTTTTTATACCTCCTTTTTTTCCTTGGCAGGCACTCATTGACAGAAGACTGCTCCTTCTTAAGGCAAATTAAGTAGCAGCCGCTGACAATGTATGATTCATGTGCCCTAGGGTCTTTCCGTGGTTCTGAGAGGTTTTTGGGTAGAGAGTGTATTGACACATAGTCCTTATCACGTATTTTTGGCACACAATATTCCCATATTAATAAATCCAGCAACCTTCCCCTTTTTATCTCTACAGTAGCCTGACAGTAGCCTACTGTCAAATATTACTGATGGTTTTTTAAGAATAGAAAGTATCAAACTTAATGAAAGTATATGAAAAGAAATAAAATTATTAAAAACATGAAAAAATTTGAAGTCTACATGGGTGGAAACTATCTCCTCATTGACTATAGCATTTCTTCTCAAACATGGGATTTGTCTGTTTATTCACAAGTTGTCATCATGCATACATGCACAAACAATCTGAATAGCAATCACTTAAAAGATAATTGTCAAAAACACAAGTGTTGTATTAATGCTGGCAAAGATGAGGTTAGTCACAGGTATTGCAGAAGCTGAGGGAGAAGCCCCATGAATTATTTGCTGAGCTCTATTTCTGGTCAGCGGTGAATCAACTTGACTGTCACAGGGTGGCATTGTCAAAAGGGAGTTGCTTTAACATCTAGTTTATGACTTAAGCCAAACTATTAAGTCAAAATTCCTCCTTCCCCTGAGGAAAAAAGGATGGTAAGTTTACAGCTGCTGTAAATCAGGGCAATCCTTGCATTTATTCAATGGTACTGACCACGAAGATGGAAAGTCAGTCCATAACTATGCCCAGTGCCAGCACCTTGCCGGTAGTCTCATCTGAAGTGTGAGTAGAAGGCAGAAAGACAGATTTATACACATGTATTTGAACAACAAAAGTGTAATAGGGCTTTCTTAGTTACCTGACTGATTGCCAAATCAAATTCAAGTCTACTCCTCATAATCTAGCCCTTTTTTGGTACTTTCTCACTGGCAAAATGAATGGGTCTCTACCATGTGCTCACAATAAGATAAGTTTCATTTTAAAAATCAATGAGTAAATGTTTCCATTCTATAGCTGCCTAAGCTACAGGCAGATATACAAGCACTTTCACAAGCCTTTTGTGAAAACTGAGTTGCAAGTATAGCTTCATTTTCTTGTATTCAAAAGATAATTTTATACCTTTTTATTTTATACATGAATCTTTACAGTTGGTCTACTCTGCTGGATTCTAACCACATGGATACCAAAGGGATATACACAAAGAAAATATTTCTTAAAACTGAAGAAGAAAGACCATACTTTCTTCTGGTCAGTGAAATTATAATCCAATACGAACATGAAAAAAACAAGAGTCCTCGTAAGAAAACATGTACTACTATTTGCTGACATTTTTTCAGGTACATAGTCAATGTTTTCTTGAGAAACCCAGATGAAATCTACAAACACTGCAAGAGAGAATACACTGTAAGTCTAAAAACCAACAACAGACTAACAAAAAACCTAATTATCATGATGGCAAACACACTGTATGCAGTAAGAAGATAGCTGTCAGTATCCTTAAAGCAGAAAGGTCACTTTACAATTACAATAGTTTCACTTATCTTCCTTTTGTCTGAAGCTGTCAGCAGAAGATGAATGCCTGCATCCACCCTAATGACAACATGAATTTTATCATATGATGACATACTTGCCAAAAATAATCATTTAATCCTTGTCTGGGTATAGATGCTGGAGAAAAATGACCTGGTTTAACTTTTATGTGACTTAAGCAAAAACAAACCTTTGCATAGAAACAGTAATTTAAGACTGAAATGACCACAACTTTGTTTAGTTTATTCTTAATTCTCGTCTAAAAGAAACTGAGTGAACTTGGATTCAGTGTCTATAGTAAACAAGCTCCTAGTTACTTTAATTAGAGTAAATCATAGAATCATAGAATGGCTTGGGTTGGAAATGAAAGATCATTTATTTCCAACCCCTTTGCCATGGGTAGGGACACCTTCCACGATATCAGGTTGCCTAAAGCCCCATCCATCTTGGCCTTGAAAAATTCTGGCGATAAAATACCACAAAATACAAGAACTGTTAACACACAGTAGGCCTAATTCTACTCCCATGACACTGAATGGCATAGATTAACTAAGTGTTATAGGAATATTAGTTCCAAATATTAGTTCCATTTCCAAAGCCAAAGCAACAGATGTTTCTTTTCTCATGGAAGCAAAAGACACTAGTTGAAACCAGAAAGTGATGTATCACAAGTTTTTTTAAAAGATGATCTCAGACTTCAAATTTTTGCAGCACTGCAGGCCCAGATAGATCATGAGGAATGCATCTATGAAGTTTCCATGCACCTGGACTAGTTAAAAAGGAATTGATTTTTTTTTCTTCATTACCTGTCAGGAGTCCAGAATGAATGCCACCATGCTTTTTAGTGTCTCTCTAACACTCGCTTACAACATAGCCATGTAACTAGCCTACTCTATCTCCTACAACAGATTAGAAAATATAATAAATTGATAAGGGGTGATGTGCTGTTCTGACCTTGGCTGGCTGCCAGGTACCCACCAAGCTACTCTTTCACTCCCTTCTTCATCAGGACAGAGAGAGAAATTAAGACTAAAAACTTCTGAGCCAAGATAAGTCAAATCAATAAAGAAAAGTAAAGGCCAAGTGCAGAAGAAAAGCAAAAAGATTTATTCTCTAATTCCTATCAGCAATGTCCAGCCATTTCCTGTGAAACAGGTTCTCAGTATACGTAGTGGTTGTTTTGGGAGACAAATGCCTTAGTAATGAATGTCATCCCTCCTCCTCCCTTCTCTTAGCTTTTATTGAGGAGCATGACATCATATGGTACGGAATATCCCTTTGATTAGTTTGGGTCAACTGTCCCACCTCTGTCCCTTCTGGCCATTTGTGGTGGTGGAGAGGAAATGTTGGTGTTGTAGGAGCACTGCTCAGCAGCTGCCAAAACATTGGTGTGTCATCAACACCATTATGGCTACAAATATAAAACATAGCTGAGAGGTCTGAATTCCAGCAAATACTTCTATAAGATTGTGCATAAGAATATGAAACATAGTATAGTTTTCCCTGTTAGTCATCTGAAGAAAAGAATAGGCAGCACCTTCTAAAGAAGTTTCATACAGTTTTGAAGATTCCAGTAAGTAAGATATTATGTGCTCACCAAATCCAAATAGATGCAACTATTATGAGCACACGGTAGGGTAGTTGGCACTGAAGGAAATTCCAAAGAAAACATAAAGTTTGCAAGAAACAACAGTTTTCTCTGTAGTAACATTTCAATTTAAAACATTCCCCTTTTTGTTTCTCTAAAATTGTTGAAATTACCTAGTACCATCTGCTGAAGACTATACATAGTACTGCATTAATGCTTTATTTTTAAAGGATGTTATCTTGATGATCCATCTTACACACAGTAAAATATTCTTATGAAAAATGTAGCTGTACTACATAAAATTTTAAAAATACTATTTGAATAATAAGCTTCATAGCTCCCATTCTGCTGAATCTCTGTGTATCTGGGCCTGTTTGCATCTTGAGGTAAGAACAAAATCTGCCAGCCTTTGGAATCCTGGGAATATTCTCTTCATTTAGATTCCCTCCATCTGAGGTGATTTCTACTACCAAATCAACTTTTACAAAATAAAGACTATATCACATGTTAACTCTGAGGCAGAGAAGAACACTAGAGAGTATAACAGGTGGCATCTAATTACAAGAAACCATGAGCCTTTTAATTCCATCTCTATCGCTTATGAATAATCTGATTTTCATTCTAGATAGATGAGAGATGTAGATAGCACTACTGAATAAAATAATATTCACAGTAAGACACCACTGTATTTTCATGGTTTCTGGACAGTACATTTTTAGTAGTAACATGTCAGTGGAATTTTTAGCACTGTATGTAAAAATAAAGTCCTCTTTTATATGTAAATCTATGTAACAATGTGTATTACTTACGTTATATCAGCCATCTTGTTTATTATTTTCTCTGTATTATTTCCTCTCTATTTCCTTGGATTCTGAGGTATGGAGAAGACTTCTGCCAGAAAAGAAGCAATGTCACTTTTGAAAATTATTTGATGAAAATTTCATTTAAAAGCAAAGGGCTGCTTAGCAGATTTCCGTGTGATCACCATAGCTATACCGTCCACATTTTTCAGATTTTTCTGTTGTGCTTTCTTGATAGAGGAATTCTTTGTTAGTTTTCAAATAATTGTAGAATTATGTACTCGTATTAGAAGTACAAAAGAGCAAATCTTCCTTAAAGTGAAGATTCACCTGATTAGATCTATGTCTCCTTTTGTTAACCACTGGTACCATAAGGAAACTTTATGTATACTGCATTTCTCCCTTTCTCCCTTACCATTCTAAGAACTCTACTATTGAGATTTACTTTTTTTTTCCCCTAGACTGTCATTTACATACTTGTATTAAGAATACTGTAGAAAAATTCAAAGCGTGTTTCACCCATTTAAAGTCTGTATTTGAATGACAGGCTTTATAGTACCTTACAAAGTCAACTTATTTGCTCTGTCGGGGCTCACAAAACAATAATTGCTTCATTTAGGTTTTCATTTTAAATCCAGGTGGAGGATTGATTTTTTAATATGAACATATTAAACATAGAAAAATACCCAAATCGACCATGAGAGTTATCTCTTTCTATTCAGAAAGTCCTATGCAGTATTCAAACTGCTGTTCTGCCTCTCCTTTTTATGGTGGTTATTAAAGTACCGAGAAGATGTTCAAATACATTGTATATCAAAGAAGTTATACATCCTCCATTTGGCTTATTTTGCTTTTCTGTCCATTTGCTGTGGGCTTTATTTTCTTCTAATTCTTTTTCAAAGAAGATAGGGAAAGTAATGGAAGCCACACCTATGTGACAGAATGGGATGTACCAGGATAATTTGGAGTTTGTTTGTTTCAAATAAAACCTATTTCTCATTTAGATAACACTAGGTTTTCTCTTAAACATTAACTAAAATTCTGAGTTCCATACTTTATTTCAATTAGGAACAAAATTTAGTAATTAAGACAAATATCTCATATGTGATCACAATTACTTATAAGCAATGGACAGTGCAATCTGAGTCACAGAGAAGTCAAAGGGGGTGGTTTTTTCTTGGTTTGGGTTTTTTCTCTCTTATTTCTCAGGGCTCTGCACAAAGTTCTCAAAGCCTTTCATTGTTTCTAAGGAATTCTGGAGCAGGTTTAGGGCTTTTGACAAAAGCTGTACATTCACTTTTTTGTACATAAGTAGAAGTAGTTTGGTCCAGACTGATGAGCGCAGGTAACAAGGGAGTATATAGGTAGAAAGCAACAGCTTAATTTACACAGAATATTTTAGAAGACCTGCTGACACTGAGTTACTGAATCTGTGCTGTTTTAGCTCATTCCTCTATCACCTAACACAGCAGAGAAAAGTACTGCTGATGCTTGTTGTCAGAGACACATAGCCTTAAAAAAAAGGTAGTCTCCTGGCTTTATAGACAGTTATTTTTCAATCCTAATTGACTCATTTTGGCTTGTGGAAAGAACTCTTCACTGCTCTGTCTCTGTTGAAGGGAAAAGAGGGTCTTGCAGGTGTGGTAAACCTCCTAATGTGGACAGACTCATAGCTGGTGGAAGACACTATGAGCAGATGGAGAGGAGACAATCCACTCATTTTGACTTTAACTAAATCTTTCAGGGCACAACCTGACAGAAATAGATCAGAATGAGTGTCTGAGTTGAAGACAGTCTACTCCAAAACTCAACACAGCTTTTAGAACATGGCTGGAAATTAAATGGCCTCATTTAAGGTCCTCAGAAAATCTCTTGCTGGAGGGAAACTTTCCTGTTGCTGAGGGAAATGTAATTCTCTCTGTTTTCTTCTGTACCCTTGCTGGCTGCTGGAGACTGATAAATCTGTATCAGTTGACAAAATGCAGCACAAATGAAGCAGACATGGAAACGTCCCTCAGCAGTGACAGCAACAAGCTGTATCTAATTTACTATACAAAGTCACACTTGAGGCAGGTTTTGAGTGTTAACTTTTCTTCCCTTCCTTTTAGTGTGTATAGCTCAGACTACCTCATATTGTTATTTCTGCCTTCAATGCCCAGTTTGGTCAGTCATGATTTTCAGATAAGTTTTAACCTGTAATTTCTGGTGATGTGATGAGAAACAGGATTTTATTTTTTTTATTTTTAAGATGAATAATAGAAACATTATTTTAATAATGATTTATTATCAAATTAATTTTTCCCTCTCCCTTTAATAAGGGCAAAACAACAAAGATGTTGCAAATAAAAAACCACAGAATCTTTGATCTGGTGCGTTTAGGTTCTTTGCTCATAGGGACAAGTCAATAGCTCTCCAATGTTGGCTATTTAATTTAGACAGCACTCCAAATAAATACAAGAACTATAAATGCTGTATATCAAAATCTGCCCTTCTGTAGCAAGCCACAGCTGGAGTAAGATAATGCTTATTCTTTTGAAGACAAAAAAAAGATAAGCAACACATTATTATGTAAGGCATATTGTACTTAGAGCTATAACTTAAAAATCTGGTAAAATGTTAATACAGATGTTGTTATACATTGTCTAGCACCTTTTATATCAGAGGCAGAATGCATTATTATCTCTATCAATCCTAAAATCAGTGATTTGGAAAATAATTTCTTGTTTTGTTTTAGATGAGAGATTTTCTAATGCAACAGATAAATACTGAAGAAAGTCTGTATGTGTGTGCATGAGAAAGACCTTAAAGGAAAGAGAAGAAACCCCCAAACAATCAAGTCGATAAATATGCATGGAGAAAGAATAAAGATTGATTGTACTAAAGCAAAGAATGTATTGGATTTGGGAAATTCATCATTATCTGGTGTACTCATAGTGGCACCAAGCATTCCTGATATTCCTAAAAATAAATTATGTGTTTTGGAAAATAGAGAGTAGTAAAAGTTTTGCTGGTAGTATGCTTAACTTCTTAATTTATAACAATGAACATAGTAATGTACCACTGTACTCTATCTCACAGATGAAGCTGGCTAACTAGCTAGCTGAAATGGTAAAAAAAGAATCTGTGTTTCCCATTTCAAGTGCATTGATCTATCATGAATGGAATAAACTTTGCAAAGAAAATAAGTTAGTTAAAAGAAATTATTTTGCACTTCTTTTGTAATAGCCAGAATAACCTTTACAGCATCCTATGATTCATTAGTGAATATGTCAAGAACCTGTAAATAACACTTGAAGCTTGCTTTTTTGGTTTCTTAATTAAACTAACAGTGAAAGTCTTATCTCTTGAGGCATATGTTGCTGCCCTGAATATTTTAAGTGATATTTCATTTCTTGGAGCTGTTTTCACTTTAAACATGAAGTTGAATTCTGTTCCGTTCAAACTCAAAATTACCAGATTAAACATCTTTAATGTAACTAATTTGCTTGATCTGCACCGAAGATTCAGGCCTTTCTGATTTTTATGGAGCACAGGTTTTCTTATAGTAATGGATACATGCAGTTCCATCTACCGTTTTTTAGTAACTCTAGTTATACAGTAAAATGAGCTCTTGGCCATTTTTGAAATAATGAAACTGCAGTTACATTTTGACCTATTTTTCAGCACCTATTTTCCCCTAAAGAGAGGTTTAAATGACTCTTAGTGATTTAAGAGAAGTCCTTAATTTTCAGTTTCTCCTACTCCCAAAGAGATAGAGGCCTCTATTTCACCATCTGCTGAAAGGATTACCATACTCTTGCCTAAATTCTTTTGTTTACCTTTGAGTCAAATATTGGACATGTTACCCATCTTCCATGACACATCATGAAGCTTTATATAAATATTTCATATGGTCATCTTGGAATGACTTTCACTGCTGTTTTTTATTTAAAAAGTAAGAGACGTAATACTATTAACTGTTCTTCACGTGATTAATAATCATAAACCATACAAACATGATTATTAGTGTGCAGGATTCCTCCTTCCATTCCACCATTTACTTCCACCCTCTGTTCTTGATTCCAACACATTCTCCCTCCTTTATGAATCAAGCATTTCAAAATTCCAATATTCAAATATTTAGTCTATACTTAAGATGGGAAGGGAAGCTAAGGAAGGTTTTCCTAATTGCATTTATCTCATATCTCCTTATAAACACAGTATTACCAAGATTACCTTTTTTGGTTTTTTCACTGACTTGAAAATTCCAACCTAGGCACTTTGACTGTCATTAGAAGGTCATTTGAGAAAATTGAAAGGCACCAGATGGGTACCAGGACCTTGTGCCTATCCAAAACTTTTAACTTAAGCCAGTGAGTACTCTGCTAAAGGGATCAGATCATGACCTAAATCCTTGATCTGTCCCATCTGTACACATATCACTCCATAGCTGTCATAATGAAGAAAGGAGCTACTTTAAACCTCCTAGCTTTCCTGCAATAGCCACAGTCTGCTCCATGGGGTTGAGAAGCAGTCAAATCACTTCTGTAAATAATCATTTAAGGTTAGATTTTGGTGTGCCCTGATTAAAGGTGCAATGTCTTTCTTATACCCTCCCTGTATATGCAGAAATATGGTTCCTTTGTCCAAATTAGTTATCATTTAGTCGTAACAGTAGCAATAGTCTTTCCTCTGATGTTTCCTAAAGAAGCTAAAGACTTTTAAACTTTTGCCTTTTTTTTTTCATATCTATTGTGTGTTAACTCAGCTACCCAGTTTATCATGGAAAGATAATAAAATGTGAGAAAAGCTTCAAAACATTTGTTTTGAGTTCAGACAAATAACTACCATCAACATGTAATAATAATAATAGACAAAGGTCAAAGCAGTACAAAATAAGAAGGCATACAAGAGTCTATAACATGAAAATTTTGAAGTCAAATCTTTAAAAAAAAAAAGGAAATGATATAATGATATACATTATTAAGACATTTTGTAAAAGTAGAAGGTCACTGCATGTTGTGATATAATCTGTTTAAGATATACAGCTAAGCGATCTGTTATTACCCAGCAAATTGCAAGGAGAGTAGATAATATTTGTTTGACAAAAATTTGAAATGTTAATTTCTTCTAATTTTTAAAATGTTTATAAATTTTAATTGGAAAAAAGTTTAATGAAAACTGAAGAATCATACATCTATTTGATAACATGCTGGTCATTTTTAGAGTACCTGTGTTTTGTAAGCGTTAGAGAGTTCATTTTCACAATGCTTTTGCAAAGTGAAAAATCCTTATTTCAGTTTTACAGGTCAATGATAGACCCTAGAACTCTCAAGCTGAAGGAGTTGAGATTTGGAAACTTGTCATGTACTGTCCAATGGGCAAGGCAAAACTTGGAGCTTTAGTACTTGTTAGCTAGAAAATCCATTTCCATTTACCTTAAAAGAGCAAAGGCCCAAACTGACATGAATTAATGACTTGAAACTCACAATATAGAAGACACAGTTTCAAAGATATTATGCTTTTTAAAAGATGTTATGGCTTTTTTGCACCTGCTCGGAGAACCATCTGATAGGCTGGACTGATATTGACAAGTGTCAATAGTTGATTCACACAGAACTTAATCCCTATTTCCACATTTCAAGGTGTAAAACAAGTCTTCACCAGTACAGTTTGGATATTGGAGACCTGTGAAATGTGGCATGTAGAATCATGTCTCTGCATTTGAGATGTATATGGGAGTAATACTTGGGATTCCAAGTATTATTGAACAGTTTTTCTGCAGGACAGTGTGCAAGCAGGAGTCAGGAAACTGAAGTTATTGAGTCCCAGTCAGTGAATTTACAATGGAAATTGGGGCAAGTCATCTAATAAATCTGTCCCTATGTCCTTTTCAGTAAGGATACCTGTACACTATGCAAAACCAAAAGAAAACAAAATCAAACAAAAAAACTTGACTGATAAAAATATAGAAAACCATGTAGCATAGCCTATATGCCCAACTACAGGTAGTGGGGAACCAAGAAAGCAAATCCTCATTTACCTAAATATAGAAGATGAAGCCAAAGTGTTGCGTGTCCCAACAAGTTTTAAAAAATCCAAACCCAAACAACAAAAAAAAACCCTACCTGATTTCAGAAAAAGGCTTCCTGTTCACCAGTAAGCTTCTCTAGTTTCTTCTAAGCTATTTATTAAAAAGTTAGAATTTACAACTGTATTTTCATAATACAAGAACAGACTGAAAAATAAGTTCGAGGAGAAAAAGAGTGACTTTTCCTGGTTTCTATATATTTTTAGTAGAAGGCTAAGAAGATTAAATCTGAAATAAATTCAGCTTAAAACCCATTGTCACTTAATTTACCATCTGTGTTTACCAATACGTCAAGACCTGCACAATCTTGTGCGGGCATCAGTATCAAAAATTTACAACGGTACATTATAATTTTTATTTATATACTGACTTTCTGTGATCCCTATTATTTGCATTTTGACTTCTTCACGGGTATTTTCTATGCATCTATTCTACATCTAAAGTGTTATTTAGGTTTTCATTGCCTTTAATTCATTAATTTTGTGCATCTCATATCTCTCAAATCATACTCATTAGAACCGTGTCTCTTTTTTCCATTTTTACTACTGCCATCAGTGAATAATAGTAGTGGAAAAAAACTACGAATATGTGTATCTTTTGATCTATATATAGAATGATAGATACATACATTGCTGTCTCAGAGATGGGAAATGTGACGCATTCCTTGTGGTCAGCTGTTAAACAGTGGTAAGCTTTTGCAGCAGCAGAAAAGCTTTGGATCCTTATGAAACCCTGGTTACCCTGCGGTAGGTAACCATTCATCCTTTGCTGATAATACTGACCCCCTGCCCAGTAAAGATGAAGGTTGATGGTTTTTTTGGGAAATGTTTAGGCTCCTCTTTAGCACTTAGCCATTGTCTCATGCTGTTTTTCTTGTTGCTTGGCTGATCTTGAGCCTGGGATAATTGGTAGAGAGGTCACAGACTTGCAGAGGAAAATAAAATCTCTGTGTTTATGGTCTTAGATAAGCATTATTTGATGGCAAAGGAGTTACTAAGCTGATGTATTACATGCTGTACCTTAACAGATATTACCATTACTGTATCATTTTAATACAGCAGTCTGTACAGCAGAGAAGGTGAAGAATGAGCTATAAAACATTTAAAGAACTTTCACTTGATGAAAGCAGGAGTATATCTGTCAATGATCATATTTTGTCTCTAGACATCTACATCTATCAAGGACAAAACAAGTTACAGGACAAGGATGCTAAAGAAAGTGAAGCAAGTGAAGCAACCCTAATTAACAGTAATAAGATGTTAAATCTATGCTATATCATTGACTCCTTGTATCAATCTAAAAGTGATAACGAGGAATTATTGCAGTTTTATCATGTAATTTCTAGCCTAAAAAGGCTTTCTAAATCTGCAGTATAATGAAGTACTTTTTATTAATGATAATTAGTTATTAAATATATCACCTGATGTAATGAATGCTGCAGAGTTACTTGGAAGAAAGGAAATTCAGATAGATAAACATTTTAGATAAAAAACTCACATTTGTCCTTCTTGTTTTCATAAATGACAGATGTCAAAAACACTATTTCCTGTGGTTTATCCATGAAAGTTTATACCTTCAGATGATACATCTGCAACCTTCAGATGATACATCTGTATTACCATGCTGCAACTGATGATTTAAATACACATATTTAAAAGACAGAGTGATATTTTATTTTTATAGTGACATTATTCTAGTAACTAAAACCCATTATCAGCTGTGTATTTGTGAGTACAGCTAAGAATATGGCTAGAAAGACATAACACATGACATGAAATTCAAATGGGGTGGCTGTGATTCCCTGTAACTGTTCACTTTCTGAAAATTACAAAGCTATAACAAACTGTTGATTTTGTAAAATTAAAAATAAGAAAAGTGGGTACACATCTTAGTGCTGTGGTATGCTGAAGTTCTGTGGTATCTAACAACAGAAATACATAGACCATAAGACAAACAAATAAAGCAAGCCCCCAAGCACAAGACCTTAGACATTAAATCCCAGATAACAAGCATACTTTAAGAACTACTTTTATGCAATAATGGATCCAATTAATTTTTAGAGCTTTTTTTCCCCTCAAACTTCAAGAAAACAGGCAGATATGAAAAATTGAAATAATCTAAAAAGTGGATTTTGGTCTTGGAAAAAAGAATATATTTTGTCACGGCTCAGTAGAAAAATGTAGACCAAGTTAGTGTTCTTGGCATAAACTTGGCATAAAATGGCTTTACCTTCAATTTATTTTCATATTTGAAAGCGGGAGAAACTTGTTTGTAGGCACTTGGGCTGGTTGGTCTCCTTCAGGAGGTTTTCAAGACTTGACTGGATAAATCTGTAAGCAACTTGGCCTGACCTAAGAGCTGACCCTGCTTTGAGTAACAGGTCAGACTGAATGACCTCCTGAGGTCCCTTCCAAGCTTGAACTCCTCTGAGATGAACTACTACAGAGCATGGTATGCATCTGTAATTTCTTCCACAACAAGCTTCACTCTCTGTGGCAGCTGACAATTGTCATTCTTATTTATTGAATAAAACAGTTGTAAAAGGAATGTCTCTGTCCTCCTCATATCCAGACTGCTTCTGCTTAGTGCAGGATCATGGAAGACAAGTTAGGAAGCACTTTTTATAACCATTATTAGGGACACAGAGGAGAGCCTCACCTTTATTGCTAGGGAATAAATTTCTGGGAAACCAGTATGAGCATAGCAGTAGTGTCCCCAGGCACTGACTGCTGAATCTGAAAGCACTCACCACAGTCCAACTCTTTTCCCTCTTCATTATGAAGGTACATGCCTCAAAAAATCCATACTCATTGTAACTTCTGTCGTGGTTTCAGCTGAAATCACCTCAACCAGACCGGCAGATAGCCCTTCACCCCCGCCCCCCCATAAAAGAGGAGATGAAGAGATAAGGAGATAAACTAAACAACTTTAATGAAGAATTAATATTAAAATAAATAAATAAAAAATAAATAGATACAGTATATATAAAACCATATCAAGCTCCCAGGATGACAGTCCCATCACTGGCAGGCACTGGGGAAGCTCCAAACTGGACTCAGTGACGGATGGAAACTGGATTCCAGCTCTGGAGTCAGGAACACAGGGATCGGGATCAAAAGCTGATGAACAGACAGGGTCCTATTCGGACGTCAGCCATCGCAAGAAAAGAGGAGAGCTGACCCTTTGATCCCTCAGCTTTATACTGAGCATGGGGCAGATGGGGATGGAATACCCCAGTTGGTCAGGTTTGGGTCACCT
>BJBW01003067.1:117879-179702 GCA_004320125.1 Scolopax mira
GGAAGTTGTGATGCCCCATCCCTGGAGGTGTTCAAGGCCAGGCTGAATGGGGCTTTGAGCAACCTGCTCTAGTGGGAGGTGTCCCTGCCCAGGGCAGGGGGGTTGGAACTCGATGATTTTTAAGGTCCCTTCCAACTCAAACAATTCTATGATTGTATGATTTTAAGTATAGTGATTTGTCTGTTGGTTATAGAAGTGTCTGGTCTCACAAGGAAACTGTATCCACCATAGAAAGTTCTGCAGCCAGAAATCACAGTTACATAGATACTGCTAAGAGAGAAGAGCAAGAAAAAGAACCTGGAGACAAATTCAGACACTTCAGTAGAAAGATGACAGCCAATACACCTATGTTAGAGAAATGTTCCTAATCTGCAAGACCAAAGGAAACGAAGAATCTTAGTGTCTGGCTTAGAAGGTGCAAGGAGTAATTGAATTCATGAGAAACCACAGACACAGTGGGTTAAAGAGCACTTATACAGAAGAGATGGATTTTAGCTTAGTCACAGAAGAACCAGATTTCTCATCCCTGCAATAAAGAACAAAAAGTTGAATTACTTTTCTAAGCTGAAGAGTTGGGGGAAGTCTACCAAAGCTAAATATCACAGTTTTAAATTTCACTTCTGCTATAGAAGAACACATGTGCACTCAGTACTCAAGCAGAGGAATTAGGAACATCATAGTGATTTTCATACAAGATGCAAAGACAAAACCAAAGTAGCAGTACTTCTGCTTCAAACGCTGGAAGCTGAAGAAATTGTGTGGATGATTTACTTAGTCCAGCACTAAATGAAGACACATGCTGAACATTTGACTGATCATTGTGAGACTGAAATTGGGTTACAAAATATACAGGTCTAATGTTGAAGTTGAGTATATATGCAAACCTCAGAGGATACAGAATCTGAATAGATTGAAATTCCATGTCTAAGATAGGATCGATTTTCCTGATACCACAGGATGATGACACTGATTGCGCTCCACTTCCAGAGATTAGAGGCAGGAAATGCAGCAGTCGTGGGACACTTGACTCCATGTAGACTACGCAAATGTCATATCAGGCTCTAATGCAGAGATTATATTTTCCTGCACTATCAATGACTAGCAACTGACTGGAGGTTCCACAAGAAAACATGCAGTCTTTCAATTGGTGCTAACTGGAACGCAGGATGTACTTTGACGAGTTAGAGTACCTCCTCAACTGTAACAGCAATTGTAATGTATGTAAATAAGCGCTATCTTGAATAAGGGACACTCATAAAAATGAGGAAATTGTCAAAGAGCTGCAATGGCCAGACTTAAATGTCTGCAGGTGGAAAGACTTAATACAGGATGAAAGGAACATGAAAAGGCTAAGCAGTAGGGTAAGGCCTGTTATTTGAAGCAAGAAGACATTATTAAAAAACCTGAAATTGCTTCCAAATTAAGAAAGCAGAAAAACTCAAGTCTTGCAGAAAGGGCATAATAACCAATTAGATGCAGGTTAAAGATCTGAAGAATGTCTAAACAAAAGGATAAAAAATAACAGACCTTCCTCTAAACACATCAAAGATCAGAAAGACTGCTAGAGACTCTGCAGGAAGAATGGATAATCAGGATACAAAGAAGCAATGCAGAGAAGCTAAATATGGTCTTAGCAATGATGTCCACTGTGGAAAAAGCGGTGCAGACTCTAATGCCAAAATCTGTTCATAGAATTTATCTAAACTTGAAATGATTGATTGGGCGAAGTTAGGGAGTAAAGAGATAAAGCAGAAGGAAATACATGGCCAGTACTGAGTGATATTCACTGAAGAGTTTAAAGGAACAATTTGGGTGAAATAGCCAAATCGCCAAGGAAGAGTGTAACAACTTATTTTAAACTGCTTTGGAGTGTGGCAAGTATGATGCTATCTTTTAAAAACATTCCAAAGGAAATCTTGGCAACTGCATGCCTGCAAGCCTCTATTGGATAAATAAGTAGAAAATGTAATAAAAAGACATAATGGGCACCTAGATAAAAAGTGCACCTCCCAACTTACCAGGTGGGAGGACGAGTGAGCATGACATTGGCAAAGAGAAGTCCTGCTCTATAAACCTATCGAGCTTCTCTGAAGCGGACAGGAAGTCCATGAGAAAGGGTGATCTGCCTATTATAACCTGGATAATATAATCCAAGGCTCTTTGGAGCCAAAGGCTATTACTAAAACTCAGTAACTATGGAATAAAGAGGAAAATGTTGCACAGATTTAAAAAAGGTGACTAAATGTTAAAATGTGGAATATAAATAAAACATTAGTACTCAGCAGAGAGAAGTCATCAGTGGAACCCTGAAAGGAGTTTTATTAGAATCAGTAATGTAGGAAGGAGGAGAAAGTTTTATCTGGACAGGGGTATCACAAACACATTTCCCTTCATGCTTTCATTTAGCTAATGAGAATTTGACTTAAACTGTGGGACAACCCTATTCCCTGCTCCATTTCCATACTTCCCAAGGGAGGATGTTAGTCCAGTATTCATCCCACTGTACTGCCAGAACCTGTTTTTCAACAACTTTTCCCTACCCTCCATTTCACATCTTTAGGTAAATCCGGCATGTTTTGGCTCTTACTGAAGTCTTTCGTGCAATATAGATGCTGGTGTCCATCATGGAAAAAAGTAACTGTTAATGATTTACTTTTTTGACTCTGTGCAGGACAGTGTCAGAACACTTACAGCAGAATTATTTCTGACAGTATAAGAAATATAATAAAGTCAAATATTTTAATGCCTGAGTCAATAACTTAATAAAATAAAATAAAAATCTTCAAATACATAGTTCAGGTAGGTATTTCCTATTTCTGAGATGTGTAAAGGTGTTATGAAATGCTTATGGTATAGCCAATGTTTGTTTTGATTTGCGGAAAAAACCCCGCCTCTTATTAATATCAGCTTAGATTCAAGAAAGTCTGTTTTATTTTGCCTACTTTAACCCAGTACTGTTGGTATTCCTTTGTCATCTTAAGGTAATTACATACAAAATCACCTTGTTTTTGGAATGCTAGAACTAGTACATTCTTCTGTCTACAAGAAGTATTATGTCTCTCTGGCGGGTTCCTAATCCAAAGGATTTGAATGAGCGTCTATTTGTTTTGTTTCATATACAGCCTTTGCTAGAGTTACTTGTGTAGCACACTGACGTGCACACATCAAGGCAAAACTATTTCTATTATTCCCTGTTCTTAAATAGCTTGATCTCATTCATTTGCAGAGGTATCAAGATTTGTCCCATTTTGCCTTTCCTCACCATTGATCCCCAGCTTTCAGTTCTGCCAAAATTTACTATCATCTTTTAAGCACTCTGTTTCTTAATCAGCAGGAAAAACGTGGTGTCCAGTGTCCTCAACTTGCAAGTCGCCAAAATGTTGATGTAGCTGTAAATTACAAAGCATATCCTTCAAGGAGCTGAGCAGTGGGGAAACTCTAGGCTTAGTTACCAGTGGGGAAACTCTGAGAGACTGAGATAATGCTATGTGTAGTTGATACCACACTACTCCAGGGGTACAACTGATTTCCAGGTTCACTTGGTCATACTGGTTTGCCCCATAATCAGCAAATACAGTTCTACCACTGGTCATGCAGCTGCACGTCCCTCTAACCAGTCGTCTTGTTCCTGGGTATTTTGCTCTATTTACAGACAGTGTCAATCAACTATTCAAGGTATTTCTCTTGTCAAATTGTGAACATATCTTTATAGTAGTATATGCTATACTTTTTGTTTGTTTGTTTGTTTAGATAACTTAATCTTCTTTTGGAAATTCCCATTTATGTAAATAAAATTGTAGTTTATGATCATCCAAACATTTTTGATCACTAGAACCATTATGATAAATAGTGATATAATTAATGGATATTAGTCCAAATGAAAGTCAGGAATGTAACTTCCACTTTAGTTTAATTTGCTGTGTAATCACCAAGTAATACTCCACACAGTGCATAAGAAAAATCAAGGGGTTACATTACTGTACATAACTAAAGCTAGTTGCCTAAGCTATCTAATAATAAATATTTATTTGATAATTTAAAATGCTCTGTTGAGTAAGAAAGTGAATTCAAATATTTTTGAGAAATGTCACTAGTTCTGTACTAATTTAAAATTCTGTTTCACACATCTGATTGTTCCTTGATTCTCTATAAAATCTATGTACCTCAGTAATAGAAAGGAATGTAGCAGAATAATTACAGATGTTCTGGCAGACTGGAATCCAATGATTAACCAATGAGAATATATGCTTAGTGTAGATATAATTACATGGAAGAGATAGTCTCAGGTGAAAAAAATTCTTTTTTATGCAATATTTAATCCTTTCTATATTCTACAACAGAGACATTGTCAATCAACCAAGTTTTTCTCCTTTGTTTTAGAAAACAAAAGACAAGGCAGTAACCATTAAGATTATGATGGTCTAGTACCTCAACTTTATAGAAAACTTTTACATACATACTTTCAGCAGATGTTTTTTTCACTCCTTTCCTTTTTTTATGTGAGCTTTATGCATGCCTGCTACTAGAAGTAGCTTCTACTTGAACATATTTCAAGACTGTGAAAATTACATATCTTGGTTCCTTGTTTTCTTTTAATTCTGCATGAACAACATAGTTGTTAGCGCATTTTCTTGTCATGTTGGCTTTGTGCCTTGTTCTGTTTCTGCAGCTGAAGTAGGGTTGAAAATTAGTGAGGTTATTTGCAGTAATCTGATATAATGCTAAACTTCATAAGGTTTCAGAAAAATGTGCTTTCTGCTAATAGCAATTTTTTTCTGCAAATGTGCTGGATTAGATGCTTCCAAGTAAGCAACATATTAAGAGAAAGATTTCTTTGGAAGACTGAGAATCTCATTTAGGTTAAAATTAATTCATGACTACTCTGGGTTATGTAGCATTTAGCTAACTAACTAATCCCTACTGACTAAGCAGGAAGACATATTCTGCTTACTTATATATTTGGATTTTCATATACATATAATTCATTTTGAAGTAAATAGCTGCTATTAAAAATTACAAATCACTTTAATAAGATAGTGTTTTAATATTAAAAAAAGGTGTAACATTTTTATTTTCTAAACTTAGTATGAAATCCAGTATATGTTGAAGTCTATTTGGGACACTATTTTTCTGTAAAAGGCGGGTGCTTCTGTTTACATGCCAGAAACAAGCTCTCCACCTGCATTTTTTGTTTAGCCCAGGTATTATTGTCGTGGCCATTAATCCTGATGTATCTTTTCAATTTGAATTTAAAACATCACTCCATAATGATGTAACAAGAATGATCTGATTTCTGCACATTCTATTATAAGTAAGTATTTTGAAGCAACTCCATTCTTGATCAAAGCTGATGTTCTCAACAGACAATTGGAAAATCTACTCAGGACAGTATTTGTTTCCTAAGTGAGGTTCCATACATCAAAGAGAAATCCAAATCCTAGTTAAATGTGTGATACATCTGATTCATAGAATTTTGAAGTATTTGACAGTTTGAATTCTTTATGCCACATTCTGATGCTATTCTATAATGCTCTCAGACTGAATTCTGTCATTAAGAAATGGGAACTTGCAGTTTTAGCATAACTAGACTAAGTCTACATATTCATAGAGTCATACGCATTTTTTAAAAGTGTATTTATGCATACTGCATAGATGACTGAATGTGTAAATACCTTTTGGCATCCAACTTTTAGTCTTGATTCTCTGTAAGAGAATCATATTCATCATATGCATACAGAATCTTACTTCACCCATAAAGATGTAATAGCAGAAGGTCCAAACATAGTTTGAATATTATTGTTTTACATTGGTTTAGTAATTTGAAGTCATGGTGCTATCTAACATATGAAGAAGTGATTAGTAGAACAAAACTCATGCTTAATTGTTAAATTAATGGTAGAGTTAAAAGAAGTGTTTTCCACTTTGACTTCAGTGACATTAGTGCCAAGACTAAAAAAAAAAATTAGTGAAACTTTAGGTCTGAGTAGGATGTTAATAAGGGCAGTCATCCATGGGACTTTAAAAATTCTTCATTAAAATGAATAGCTTCCACACTCTATTCATTTCACATCCAACATCCCCATCCAATTTGTGGAAGTCACAATCTGAAGTATGCCACTTGAGAGAACTGAACTTAATGACTAGCATTCTTTAGTGGAATAAAATAAGAAGAATAATGTGAACAGTCACACTGACAAGTGCCATTTTTAGAACATTTAAGAAAAAGTCCTAGCACAAAAAAGGCTGAGCATGAAGATAGTTTGCATAGAATTGGTTTGTTCACAGTTTTCTCAGTTTGAAAGTAAATACAAACACACAGTGATGAAATGTCAGTAATACACACACAGGTACACAAACACACCCCCACACACATAGCCCTTAGCTCTCAAGAGAGTGTTGAACAACTTTAATATAGTGACTGGTTATTTTGCATTGTTATATTTTTAATTAGTTTTATGAACTTTGTTTAAAAGCATAGATGTAAATATCTTAAAAGCAGTAGAGTTTAAAGCTTCACTACATTGATTCTTTTATGATCTAGCCTGAAAGTCAAAACCACAAATTCTATCTCTAATTCTGAAGATAAACTTAAGCTCTTGGCCCTGCTGCCTGTACTATTCACAGCTGTTGATCAAGGTTTGATCTCCAAGTTAAATCTCTCATTTCACTACACAGATGGACACTCTTTTTTAGCTCAAAACTATCCTATAACCCTTCCTCCATTTTGAGTTTTTGCTGTAAAAAAAACCGCATTTTCTCTTCATTTAAATCTTTCAGTATTGAGCTGAAAAAGTAAGGAGCTCCAGCTCTAGGGCTGATTGTACCTTCTTTTAATGAAAGTACTCTTGCCTCAATTTCATAAGGTTGCATATTTCCATTCCTCACCACCTTCTGTTCCTTTCCTTGTCATTGCAAAATTTCCTTGTTCATTAGAAAGAGCATACCTGCTAAAATAGGGAAAGTCCACAGGACCACCTTAACCACAACATTGGTGCAGTACTGCTCAGAAAAACACTGTAATTTTAAGACAAAGCCTGAATTTGTGATATCTAGAACGTGTATGAGCCATTGATGACTGCAATAAAGTAGTGGTATTTGACATTAGACGTTGTATCTCATTACTATGACTACAACTATAATGCAAACTATGCATGAATGTGTAACTTCTAATGAAAGAGTATACTAAAATATAGCTCAATTTCACAAACACTGCTATTTAAAAGCATGCTATAGCAGAAATATATGAATATAAACTGTAAGCATAAAACTGGTGAAATGAAAATCTGTGAGAAAACTTTATTTAAAACATTTGTATTCGTAAAATGTACACATTAATCTCAAGCACTGTCATAGCATCTGAATCTGGAATGTGAACAACAGAAATAACTGTAGGGTCAATACGGCTCCAAGAGCATTGAATTCACAGTATCAATGCAAACACGTTGGAGAGATGGAGAAGATTCAGAAAGAAAACCTAAAAAATATGTTTGGGGTCATACACTCCTACAGTTCAATAGGTTTTTTAACTTCTCTGGAAATTTTTTCACACAATAAAAATGGATTTGATACAAAGTTTACAGAAGAATATAATGAATAAGTTTGAAAAGGACCCTGTGAAAATCCTGTTCGAGGCAGGACTAACTTTAAAGTTGATCAGGTTGCTCAGGACCTTGTCTTGTTTAGATTTTAGTATATTGAAGGATGGAGATTTCACAAGCCCAATAATCCTAAGATTCTCGTAAAATTCAAGTGAACCCAAATATTTGTAATGAAAGTCAAGAGATTAAATCTATTTTAGGCAGTCTGCATTTCAGAATGTGCTTTTCTGCTATTTTCAAACTGTTTGTGTTACAGACTTGGGAAGAGTTTTTATATTTGACTATCTATATTCATAGACACGTTAAAGTGTCTGTATAGATATCTATATTCATTATAGAATTTTTAATTATATATTTTAAATTAAATATTTATTTATGTTTATTGGAAAGAATGTGAAATCTTTCTCAAGCCCTTTAGTTATTTGGCAATCATTCTAAGGAGAGATCCAGAGACACATGATTATTTTAGGTTTAATGGCAGAAGGAAGTAAAACTTCATTTTTAAGACAATTCCTGGAAATAAGTACTTTGTCTTTTTTCTCCATCTTCCAATCAATCACAAAATATTTCCTGGAAATAAGTACTTTGTCTTTTTTCTCCATCTTGCAATCAATCACAAAATATTTCATGTTGGAAGTGCCCTGAAGAGGTCATCTAGTCTTCTTCATTTAAGTATTATTTTCATTGAAGCATAACAACTGCACAACAAGGCAGTGTTGCTCTTCTACAGTATTTTTTAATGTAATGAGTAAGAAACATGAGTCTTCTCTGCTTTACATCTGGTTGTTTTCCTCAAGAAAAGTTTGGAGGTCATTAAAGCCTATTCATGTACAAAAGGTTGTCAGTCTGCAGTCTGCAGCCACAACTGATAGACATGAGCATTGCATGTTGTGAACAAGAAAAAATATGGTCCTTAAATTAGTTTGCCATTTTCATGTAATTGTAAAACACAGCTTTTTAAATAAAGAAAGTGTAGACTTAATGTATTCTACCATGCTCCTAAAATGACAGCATGTGAATTGTTCAAACAAATGGAAAAGAATACAATGGTAAAAGTCAGGATCCCTAAGAAATTTTTCCATTATGTCTGATTTGCTGAAACAAATTTACTCTTTCTTAAGTAGCCACTATCAGAAAATAGTCTTCCTTATTAAAAAAGAAGTTTCTCACCTCAAGTGAATCCCTGCTGAAAATTTCACTTTATACATTCTGGTATAGTGATGTAAATCTAAAATAACTGCATACACAGAGCCATGTCTTCACTGGTAAAATGAAAGGACCAGATTTTATTATTGTGTTGCTATTTTATTTTATTTCCTTTGGTTGTCATCCAAAATGGGAGGACACAACGTAGTAAGTTATATTCAGAGAGGGAAAGATTTTGGAGACTTGATCTCCCAAAAAATCAGATCTTAAAGAATAATCTTCAGAAACTCAGAGTGTTCTTTATAAGTCCCTTTATGCTTATGTATTATAGCAAAATTTGACTATTGATGAACTGTTAGATCAAATCCTACATCAATATCACAACAGGCCACATCACCAAACACAATAGCAGGAGCTATTGTACTGTGATGATTGTAGTGGAAAACACCACCTTCTACCAAAAAATAGCTTGTTATCTATATTGAATCTTATCATGAATAAAGGTGCCAATACGTTTGTTGACATCATTATCTAGTTTTAATAGATTTATAGTGATGGATAAGATGTCCACTCTGGTAAGATTTTGGTGAGTGTTGTGTAAGCGAAAGTCCTAGTGCCTTTCTGTTCAACAAGTGCCAAAGAAATAACAGGTCTGCATTTGTGTTGAGAATATTAAATGTGTATGACTTCCACTTTGAATAAAGTCTTAAAAATGTTGCCATACACACTATCCAACAGGCTTGTAACAATATTAAAAATAGCAAGCAACACAGAAAATCACAGATAAGAAGAGAAAATACATTCTCAACGGTATCACTTTATGATCTTGCTATCTCGAGGCAGGGGCAGTGTGAACAGCAATTTGAATATCTATGTATGTCAAGATTCTGCAGTTGGAAGAAGGATGTCATGGGTATTAAAGATTTGCTTTAGCCAAGTAGTTTTAATGACATTTTCTTGTATATTTAAATATTCAAGTGAATTGCTCTCTAATCGCTTGTGGCTGACTGGGCACAACACAGACATATGGCACACGTTAGGCATCCAGAATATCAAAAATGAGGAATTCTCCTTGGATAACTTCATCAAAGTAGATTATTGAGTTAATTTTCACCTGATGTCAAAGCAGAAGATTCCCCAAGACAAATGATTCGGTTCATCCAGCTGGTTAGAGTGACTTCACAGAATACTTATATAAGAAGTGCACTTGGGATGACAGTAAGGCAGAGATCTTCATGAAGTTTCTAAAGCAGACAGGAGGAGGCAGAGATAAGATAAATGATTCTGCTTTATTGTTGACAGTCCATTGTTGTTCTAAGTAAATGTCATCCACCTTATTCTGCAGTTATATAACTGCAACTGTGAGAATGTAGGACTTTTTGTCCCAACGCGTGTTCTGTTGTTTTCTCAAAGTAACTTTTGGTTCATTTTATAAAGCGTGTTTCCTTGCAAATTGATGTTGGGGGAAAAAGAAAGTTCACAATCTCATTACTTTCTTTAAAGCTTCCTTATCTAAGAAGGATATAAACTCGTCTAAAAATGTAGAGCTAACATATTAAAAACTCTAACTTCAAGCAAAACCACTCATTAAAGATATAAGGTACCAGACTAAAGCACTACCAATTTTTTAATATAACCTTAGCTGAATAGAGGTTGCAAATAAAATAGCCTGTCTTGCAGAGACACGTTGAAGAAGCAAGTTGTAAAACTTCAGTATCTTGAGAATTATGATCACCATTATACCTGAGGATTTGACCTGTCACTGAGGAACACTGAAAGAGATCCAAGATGTTTTAAATCCATAACGATGTAGGGGCGGGCAAAACAGTCAAGACAGAATCTGGCTGATGTGTGGACCAAACCACACATTGGCCACATATATTGCCAAAAATACAGCATTGAAGCAGACCAAAACCATCTTGATTAGGCGAAGATCAGCAATAGACAAAGCCCGGAACTTAATGAGCTGAAAAGGGATTTTTAATATGGAGTAAAGAGATCAACAGGAGAATGAACTTCAGAAGACTCTCCTTCCCTTACATGAGAGACAAATTTACCAAGAAGAGTCAACTAGATCAACTGGATGCTTTAGGCCAGCTAAAGTAATCAGTCTTCATTTGAAACAGGTAAAATGAGTACTTAGAAACCCTTCAAGAGAATGGATTTCCAACTGAACTGAATTAAGTGTCATATGTGTTATTGTTGGGGGAAAGAGAAATATATACACTTGTAGGCTGCTCATGATATTTTGAGGTAAACATCTGTGCCTTGAGATCAAGGAGTCCAGGGAATTAGAAATGTTTAGTAACCACAGGTTTGCAGACATGACTGAACAATCATTCCTTAAACAATCCCACTTTAATCTTGAAGGATTTTATTTTCTTGAAGAGAAAATTATTTCAGTGCTATGTCCAGACCAAGATTATATACCAAAGATACAACCTTGGAAGAAGGGATTACAGTCAAAGGAAGGAAGCAACTTGCTGTGTTACTCACACAAGCATCATCAGGCAAATAGAATTGAGAAAGATCTACACAGTGACTTCCACAATGCAGAAGACTTTCCAAGGTGTCTAAAAAGGTATTAGAAGTCATATTGGGATGAGCTGATGGTTACAGGCTGCATAGCTGGTTTGTCAGGTTTAAATTTGGAGACCAAAAAATCCGTATTAGACATACAAGAAATGTTCCAGACCTAATCATATAGCCAGCAGGGAGGAAGATAAGTAAGTTTAAGTTTTTTGTTGAGAACATGGTTGTGATGGGTCTGTCTGGGATGGAGTTAACTTTCCCTACAGCATCCCTCATAGGATGCGTTATGTATTTGTAGATAAAATATTTCCAATATTTAATTGACTGCTGAGTAGTGCTCCCACAGCATCAAGGCTGTCTCACTAATTTGCGCTCCCCCCCACCAAAGACCAGTAGGCTGGCGGTGGGCAAGACATTGGAAGGGGAGAAGTGGACACAGCCAGAATAGCTGACCCAAAATGACCAAAGGGATATTCTGAACCATATGATGTCATGCTCAGCAATCATAGCTAAAAGAAAGGAGCAGGAGGGGGGACATTCATTATTAAAGCATTTGCCTTCTGAAGCAACAACTACATTTACTAAGGCGCTACTTTCCAGGAAGTGGCTGGAATAAGCAAATAAATCTTGTCAACGCATCACAATGGTAAGTGCAGAGATATTGAGGTTGATTTTGTTATGGGGGTACTTTTGGAATAAAAAAAAACTCTTGCAAAGATGGAAAAAACTGTGAACGTTAAGAAACCCATGTTTCTGGTGTTTGAAATTAAGAAGGTTGAAAAATTCTTCAAGTTGAAGAGTGGTAGAAGGCCAATGCACGCAGAAAGAGGCAACCGCACAGCTGAAGCTGACAATAAAGTCACAGGCTGAGTAAAGACCAAAGCATAGCAGTAGTCAAATTGTAAAGGAAAAAACATACTCAATACCATGTAAAGAGAATGCAGAACTACTGAAAAATTCATTGATGTAAACAAAACTATGAGAAGGCTATTAAACCCAAGAAATCATCTGGGAAAGCTTTATTATCCTAATAGACATATCTATCAGCTGCCAGAAAGTGGTGAGTAAGCAGGACAGTGCTAAGTTAGAACATAAAGAGTGCGTGATAAACAAAATAGGCTATGAGAATGTTGATATACAGATGTATGTTGAAATGCACAGGCAAATCAAGTTATAAGCAAAATTTGTCAACAAGTGACATGAAATCCCTGTTGATTAGAAGTCCAGATATAGATAAAAAATAAGTGATTTTGAGATAATGTTACCTCTTGACCACAAAGTCTACAACGACCATGATAAGCAAAAGAGATCAGAGATATTTTGAGATTAAGGCATACAACAGAAATGGTAGACGTCACTTTAAACTAAGGATAGGTCACAGAGTACTCAAAAGAGAAAGGGTAATTTCTTATTTGGTTTTCAACAGCACAAAACCTGTGGTTCTTTGTGCTAGTGAGGGCCAAATAAGTGTGAGGAGGAAGAAGCAACAGAGAGGAGCTATGGACTGACCACAGCCCTGCATTCCCCATCCCTCTCTGCCACTCGAGGGGAGGGAGGTAAAAGAGTTGGGGATGATGGAGTGAAGCTGAGCCTGGGAAGAAAAGGGGCTTGGTTGGGGAAAATAATTTAGGTTTTGTTTTTGTTTCTCATGGTCCATCTGTATTTTTCATTTGCTATAAATTAAATGAATTTTCCCCAAGTTGAGTTTGTTTTGCCTGTGACAGTAATTGGTCAGTGGTTCTGTCTTCATCTCTACCCTTCTCCTTTTGTATCTTGTTTTCTCTCTCCTGTCCTGTTGAGGAAGGGCAATGAGAGAGCAGCTGGGTGGGGTCTGGGAGCCAGAGCAGGTCAACCTACTGCAGAAGTTCCATATAAAATTTACAAAATTTTTTCTTCATTTCTTTATTTACTTCATACACTACTTTGCTGTATATTTTTATAAAACACATGATAGTCATTAGTTTGATGATGTGTGAAAGCATTTTTCATGTTGATTATTAAAGTTATACGTATTATCGTGTACCTTTGTCTCTTTTGTATGTAGGATATATAGCATAAAAAGCTCTGGGGGCAGAGATCATTTTGTTTTGTGTAATTATACAGTATGCATTGGACTACAGTACTGATTCTTGAATAGAGTCCCTTAAGGATACTTACACAGATTAGTATTATAGGCAACTAAATGCAACACCCTTTCCTTTACTTTCCCTTATTTTGCATTACTTAAAATGTTAACATTTTAAATACAAATTTAAGACTTTAATTTTTCATTCATTTGTATATTCTATGAAAGTTCCATCTTAAAATTGCCAGAATACTAGTCATTAAAGACTATTTCCAAACAATGTGAAATAAAACAGAATGATGGAGTAGATGGCCACTGGAGGTCCCTTACAATCCAAGTAATCCTAAGAAATAAAAAGATCTCAAATCCTTATTGACAGAGAATTTTATGCTGTTATGATCAAAGAACTCAAGGGAGTAAAGAATTTCCAGCAGAGATCAACAATCTGACTATAATTCCAAACAAATAACTGATATTTGAACATTCATGTGTAAGGAATCATTCTTAAATCTGACATTATTGCCTAATGTTTTATGGACACACTTGTTCTCCTCCAAGAAAAACACCAGAAGCAAAGTAATTAATTACATACAGTACTATAGGGGTACACAATAATTACTACCTAATCTCTGGCTATCCTTCATGTATTTTCCAACTATTTCCAAAACACATGTATTCATGGACACACACATAAACACACACACAAACTTCTGAGGACTAAATTTTTTTCCAGCTTTTCCTAATTCTTTAGTACACGCTGCGTATTTTACCAGTAATCATGGGAAGCTTTGGCTAAACTATTTTGCTTTCATGTTACTTCAAATAACCTTGTTGTGTCCATTACTTCCTTTTTTTTTTTTCTTCTGAAAATACCATACGAAATGGACTAAGAAGAAGGTTCCTAAAGCAGCAAATTTTAAAATAAAGGAAGAAAAGACAGCATTTTCAAAACAGAATCTAAGTTATTTTCTTACAATCAGGAAGAAGAAGAAATTCCATGTGATTTATGTTGCCACAGCAAGAATCAAATTATACTGAGTACAAATTCAGTTAGCTCCTTTTGAATGCTGTGCAGACCGGCAAGTGACAATGCAGTGTATTCTGGAAAAAGTTTGAAATAGAAAATAAATCTGAGAAGGGGAAAAATAGCGCATTTAGTCATTCCTGACTTTGATGAATTCTTGATGAGACAAGCTGCAGTTCATAAACCTCCATTCAGTTGTTCTTTGATTATTAGGAAATGTTGCTGGTTTAATAAAACTAAAGTGACAGATGCTGAAAAATGGCAATTGTAGCAACTATCATTGACAATGGAGTGAAAAGTACAACCATCAGTGGTGACAAATCTGGGGGAAACACCAAACTAGTCAAACAAGTTGCGAGCTTACTAAGGCAGCCAGCCTACTTGCACCATTTTTTTGCAGTAGTTCTACTAATAATGAGTACTTATTTTGACAAATTAAATTCTCTTCTGTTACTGCACTTTACATGGTATATATAGAATGCATATACCTTCTTTTTGCATATACTTCCTTTTTGGCCTTCTAGACAAAACTTTAGAAAAGAGGAGTAAAGAAAGATACCATGACTTTAAAGATGATGTCCTAACATGGGTATGTACTGCGTGCACACTGTGTGAAAGAAGACTAATACTGTCTTTTTTTTTTTTTTTTTAAATAAAAGGGGAAATACCTAGTTTTCTCATACCTTTAGACATGAATAGTGTTGTCCAATTGGTATTTGTTCTTAACTCAGGAATATTCAGCCCTTATCGCTCCACACTGTATACATGATACAGAAAGATGCCCAGTATCAGCCATGACCAACACTATTTAGAGTATCATCTGTAGAAAAACAAACCCTTCTCTATGTCTTCAAGTTTGAAAGCAAATTAGCCTCTTAGATAAATCTTAGAGAAACACATATTTGCTAGATCACATATTAGCAATGCATTCTGGGCAATCAGTTGTTTTTCACTGTATTGCCTTAGAAAATATTGGCATTCTGCTACTGAAGTTTCTTCTACCTTTCATAATTAGTTTGTTTTAATTGGAAAGTTTCCTAATTTGTCTAGAGTGGGTGACATTATCTTAAAATATCAGATCAGATTTTCCGATAACTAAAACTCGTAGAATGATGACAGCTACCAGCACTTAAAAATTTGAATCTAAAGTTTATTATAGTTTCTGTTGTGTGTACATACCACACACACAGACAGAAGCACACATTATGAAATCACATAAAAAACACACATGCATATTTTGTTAGCCTGCAGGGAGAATTGTTTTAGGTTTTATCATTGGGAGTACTAAAAATTCAACATTAAATCACTTCAAATTAATAGGAATTTTTCTCTCAGGGCAGAAATAATTCTGTGTGGTATCTCCCAGAAGTCAAATAAGATGATTTCAGCCTCTTGGGAGGAGATACAACAGCTTCACAGAAGAAGCCTTTCTACTGACTGTCATTTAATTCCCAGTAGGTGTTTCATTTTCTCATGAAGACTTCATCATTATTTTTCCTTTTTGTTCAGAGCAAACATCATTCCCTTCAGCTGCAATGAAAAGGATCTAAATTCAAAGAGCTTCCTTTTTCACAAAACCTGTAACATGTATTTTTCCTTTCTAGGAGCAGACTTTTGATTCATCTGAATGATGAACTAACACTAAGGAATAAATGGGAAAAATTAAATGCATGTTTCTGCAGGACCCAATGAAAAAGAAAATGCTGAAAGATAAAATATATGGATAAGCAAAAATTCAATTTACAACTTACCTTATCTGCTGTGACACTTAACACCCCACAGAGTACCACCTGAAAAAAAATAAAATCTAAAATGAAAGCAGAATAGTTACAGCCTTATCTTTTCAGAATTTAAAAGATTGTAAACTGCTTCATAGCCACATTAATGATATTATGAAAGAAGCATGAGAGAGAAGGGAAAAAAAATTCCATTAACTCAACCAGATAGATGTAAGAAAAAACTTGCAGGAAGAAAGGCAGAGCATGAATCTTACAAGTTGTGATATGGAAGGAAGATAAAATAAAGATTGATACATCAAGAGATTATTTTTTTTTTTTATTCAGAAGGATGTTTTAGAAGTAATAAAACTGAGATTTACTCAAAATTAAACAGCTTACAAGACAAATCTTTAATTCCAAAATAAAGTATCAAAATGGCTGCAGGATATTATTAAGCACTTAGAGAGTCCCTGAGGCTAGTCATTTAAAGACCACAAAGCTAATGGTAGGAACTACAAGATGTGTGAGCTGGTTCTTAGAGTCAGAAGAGAAAAGAAAATACTAATCTATTAATTAAGGACAGATGATGGAAACAGTGTCAAGATAGCAGAACACTGAAGATATACTAAATGTATACTAAAGATATACCAGATGCCTTTGAAAGAACACAGCAGAGCTGAACTTCGGGAATGTGTCTCTCCTCACCCAACGTTTGAAGTGTTACGGTGGGATATTGTGACCTTGATAGATTCAGACTTAAAATATATCACATTTGTTGGTTTTGAAGAATATCACACAAGCGAATAAAAAGATGTCTGCATACTTTCTATTCCCTGATATGGATATCTAAACTTGATACCACCTGAGTTCCACATTCTGATGTTGCTAAGTATTTAAACTACATCTTTTGTTTAATTTCTCTTCATTTTAGAATCTGGAAGAAGGAGCTGCAGATTCTACTATAAGATGGTGTTTATATAATGATAATATAGTGCAACTAGCTCACAACTTGTAAATGACAGCCATATGCCAGAAGATTTTCTGCTGTCATGTGTTACGCCTCAAAGGTTAGATGGAGACACACAAGTGCTAAAACATGTCTTGAAAGTTGGTAGCCTACAATAGCATGGAGGAATACAAAAGAGATTCCTGAACACTAGTATTATCACCTTGACAGATCAGGGAATTTATTGTCAGTGTCCAGCTAATGGGTGTTATAACAGTGTAACATATATATAATTAGCTTCCAAATGCATAAATTGTCTGCATTCAAATAATAACTTGTTCTGAATTCAGTATGATGCTATAAAATAACCACTTACTGGATAAATATGACTATAGCTTCAACTGAAATAGATCGTTCTTGTTATTTGATTATAATTTTCTTTTACATTAACTTTGGGACGCTAAAAAATATAATTTAAATCAGTTCAGACATGAAAGGAAATCAAAGCTGTAGGAATTAGTTGGAACACGTTTCCTGGAGAAGTTGTGGATGTCCCTGAGATGTTGAAGGTTGGATCAGGCTTTGAATAACCTGGTCTAGTGGAAGGTATCCCTGCCCATGGCTGGGGAATTGGAATTAGGTGATCTTTAAGGTCACTTCCAACTCAAACCATTTTATAATTCCATGACTCCATGATTCCAAGATTCCATGATTCTATGATTCCATGATTCTGTGAACTGTTTCTAAATCTTGAGGAAGAAATTTTAAAAACAGTTTAAAAATAATGATTTTCATAATAAAAATTATGAAAGACCTTTAGCATAGTGGGGACATGGAGTATTTACTATCTAGAAGTACAGAGAGATTACCTTTTTAGAAAAGAAAGACATTATTTTTCTGTTTTAATAGACATAGATGTACACTGATACATAGCCAGGACACTTATAATAATAATTATATTAATTATATAATCTATCTTCTTATTAATTATAATAATTAACAGAGCATGAGAGCAGACATTTAGCACTTTCCTCTTTGTAGCCTATTTGTTATCCCCTTAATGCCTTCATAGTAATACCAGAGAACTGGTCTATGCAACCTACCTCTCATGGTTTTCTAGCCCCTTTTATCAAGGAATGTATAGAACCTTCTCATTTAAGCTGCATGGTCCTATTTAATTCTTCTTTACACACACATCTTTTGTTATACCTTTTAACTTGTCCAAACTTTCTCCAGTTGCAATATCAATTTTGAGATGAGTGGACTGGTTAAGAAAATGCACATGACACCCAAAAATGCAGATGGATCATGGATTTGTGCAATAATATAATATTGTTCTTAGTTTTCTTCTCTGTTTCTTTCCTACTAAATTTTAGAACTTGATTTGCTTTTATGACTATGACTAATTCTCTTCAAATGACCACAAATTACATCACTGAGATGAATTTTAAAATAGCTGTGTCATTACTTGTCCTCTATAGTACTAACTGTTAAATTAGTACCCATTGTTTTATATGTGGAACTGGGATTGGTTTTGCCCACTGTAAGGTCTTTTGCATTTAAGTGCAGTAAATTTCACCTGTAACTTTCTGCAGTTCTTGACAGTCAGCCTTTCTTTACTATCCTGAATAACTTGATATTGACAAAAAAACTTATCATCTCCCTCTTCAGTCCTTTTTTATGAGCTTTACTGTTTAATGGTGCAGGTCCTTTTGGATCCTTGTGGGACTTCCTTCATGATGATAACTGACATTTGCTTCTTCTTTCTAATCACTTCACCAATTTTTAAATTGATTTAATTCTATTTTTTAATCCTTCTCTCTCACACTCCAGCTGTCAATTTTCCTTGAAGACCTTTGGTGAGAGATAGTTAAAAAACAGTCTGGTAAATTCAAGTAGGGTATATTAAATAGATTTTGTCTTATCCACATGCCTGTTGACTTCTCCAAAGAATTTTAATTTAAATAAAGTTTGAAAAACCATATGATGTTTAGGAAGGCTATCAATAATATCACTTTAAATTAAAACACAATTTATAGAGAATTATATTGCATTTTCAACTGTATCTCTTACTTCAAGCTGCTAAAATTTAAATTATTTTCAGATAAAAGTAAAGAAGTTTAATTTGATTGGACTTCTGGATTTTGTTTGGTTTTCCTTTTTTTGTTGTTGTTGTTTGTTTGTTTGTTTCTGAAGGTCTGATACCTTATTGAGACTATTGGATTATTCTGAATTAAGAAGAAAATGAAAAGTTATCCAATCAAAATTTCAAATCAAAACAGTAACTAAAACAATCCATGTATCCAAGACCCTTGGAAAAAATACAGCTGTCAAAAGTGTAGAACAAGTATATATTTCCACTAGGTGACAATGAAACAAATTAATATTAGATACTGTTTGGTAACTGTTCATTGTTGTGACTATGGAGGAAAGTTGCTGTGTATTTCCAATTTTTTGGGATCCAGGAACATTCTCCTCAACAACTTCAAAAGTACTACCTGTGTAATAAAGAAGGAGTAAGAACACATTATCTCACTGTTAGTAACAACTAAAATAATTTCATAAACCAAGTCTTTGGTATATTGTGACTTTCAAATAGATATGAGAGGACTAAACTTTCAGTACGTATTCCACAGATGATGATTTATCTGTTTCATTCAAAATATATAATAGTGCATTAAAAATTATATTAATATTTTAGTAAATTAGTTTTAGGCAAAGCCACACATCAAATAATTCAGATTTTGTATAAAAGAATTTTATATTATAACAATATACAACCTCAAAACCATTCAGAAATGAAAGGGGGAAATGGAATCCTATGGAAATATGGGATTCTTCATTAGAAATAATTAGTAAAATGTTTTTTCACATTGTTAATAAATTTTTAAAAATAAGTATTTAATAACTTATATAGCGTTAGGTGCATTGCTTCAATGTTAGCAGGAGAATAAATGAAAGGGAAAAGATTTTTAATTCATGTTTTGATGCAGAAAGTGTTATCATATTTTTCTGAGGTTTCAAGTACTAACACTACTTTTATTTCAATTTGAAGGCAGGAACCTTTGAGAAAACAGAAGAGACTATGCAGAGATTCATGTTCACAGTTTTATAAGGTAGAGCTAACTATGGAGGAAGATGGGTGCTATGTGTGCTAGAAATTACTGGTGGGTGAGCAGCTAGTAGTATACAGAAACTTGACTGTACAATTAAATGCATACTTGTGTGCACAGAGCAGATATTCAGAGTTTTGAGGAGTGGAGACAAAACTGTCTTTCTCTTTCTCCTATTTCTTTCTTACCATAGGTTGGGAGGGTAAGGCAAAGGAGCTTAAAACAGGCAAGTGGATTGCTTGGCATACTATATAAGGATGACATCTTATTCTTTACTGAGGATTTTTTCAAGTTATATCTCCAAAAGAAACTTTAAGAACAAGCAGTTGCCTGCCCACTAAAGAACTGTGTGCTAGCTTATGGTTCCTTGCCTTACTGCCAAAGCCTGAGAGAAAAACATTGACATTAGATTCCTTTCCATCACAAGCATCACTTCTTAGAAAAATATGTTACCATTAAATTCCCTACAGTGAGTTTAGCCAGCATATGGAACTATATGAACTATACTTTCTGTTAATGCATTTTGTGCCTCTTTAACCCATAGTGTTTTTGCTGCCCAACACATTTTATGCCTCATTACCAGGATGAATATAACATAAAGCAAACAAACTTTTCTACTTTATAATTTTTTGTTGGCAGCGTCTAACATTTACATACATGGAATATTAGCACAAAGGATACAAAGTCATTATATACTAATGCTTTGCAAAGTGGAAAGACAATATCCTCAGCATCACTCTGCACTGCATTTCAAATGGCACATTTCATGCAAGTTATGCTAATTTTCATCATTTACAACACATAATGATACAAATCAGTTAGAATTCAGCACAACAGCCTCTAAGTGTTCAGAACCATGGAGAACACTGTAATGGTCTCATTAACAGTAAGTTGAGAATTGAATTTCCGTTTCTAGGCAAAACTGTTATTGCTCTACTCATGATCCTCAACAATTTTCCTGTTTCGTAGGTTATAACAGCCACTGGTCAGATGCTTCTTTCTCTTAGTGACCCCACTGAGCCCACCTAAAACAATAAAGAAAGATCAATTGTACCAATCTTACCTGAAGTGACCTTATTGTCTGCTTTCTGGCTGGTATTAGCTTGATGAAAAATGGCAATATCCAACTTCACTTCATATGCTTAGGAGTCTTAAGTATATACAGAGTTCACAGTTTAAGCCTTTGATATATTGAAAGGAGATGGTAATAGCACAGCAAATGTTTGCCTTTCAATTTGACATTAGAGTGAGCAGGATAATAAACACTGTGTTCATAAGAATAAGTATAGCTAAAGCAAGCAAAAAGCCATCATTTCTGAAGTACATGAATGTGAGGAGATATTAAAGAAAAAGGTCAACTGACTATCCAAAGCCTATCAAAAAGGCTAGTTACATCAAACAGTACAGCTAAGATATGTCCTGGATCAAGAGCAGAAATATATTTCTTTTTTTTCCCTCCTCATCAACAATTTTTATCGGCAGTTTTGACTAGAAAATTGAAAAGGACAATGATGAGTTTGATAGACTCAAATTTGTTCTGATTATATTTAAGCAAATTAGTCTCATCTCATCACAATGACAGGGTACTGTACAGTTACTGATCCATAACTATAGATATATCTCAATAATGTAAATCCTTAAAATTTTATTTGCTAAGGGAAGTAATTTATATAATGACTGTACATTTCATACTCAGTGACTATAAAGCTGGTTTTGAAAACTGTCTTCTGAGTAGTTAATATACTAGGACTACAGGAATTTCTGTGTGGCTGCTCTAAACTAAGAAGCATAACAACCTATATTAATTGATGGTATACAGTGATTAATCATCACAAATACAAATTCCTTTTACATCATCACAAATACAGATTCCTTTTACATGCACGCAGGAAGAGAATTGTATCAATGGTTTATGTGATACATTGTCTGATAGTGATCAGCACTGGTATAGTCATATAGATAGAAGAATAGCAAACAAACAAACAAACAGAAAATCTTCCAAGTTCTTAAACGAGAAAATTCTTAACTGTTATATTTATACTTAGGGTATCCAAATAGGTTAAATGTAACGATAACACCAAGTACTACTGCACTGCAGAAGCTGAAGGTATTGCAGTGTAGCAGAACTGAAATATCCTCCAGCAATTCTATAGCAGAACGTTTTCCCTAAGCAGCAGTCAATAAACTACAAGTGCTCTTGTACAATGCCACAAGGGCTTACAAACTTAAAAGCGTATAAATGTGACATTGAAAATCTACAGATGTTAAAAAAGTGTATGCACTAGGAGCTATTTAGATACTACCACTATTAAACAGTATTGTTTAACCCAAATTGCATTACATTTGGTCATCAGCAGTGTAAACAATGGCCAAATGATGAATAGTGACCTAGATAAGAGATTATTATTTATCTTGTTATTAGCCCAAGAATTCCAGGGAGGCACAAGAAAAGATATACAGATCTATTATCCCACAACTCTTACAACGTATTCTTTTTCTTAACTCCTTCCCATTAAATAAACAGGAACCCATACTGGACTTCTATTTGCCATATATACTTTTGGTGTCCCCAGTGAGTTGTGGCAAAGTGTTCTACAGTTTAACTCCATTTTCTATAAAAAGTCATAGAATCAGAATTGCCTAGGTTGGAAGGGACCTTTCAGATCACCTTGTCCAACCATCAACCTAACACTGACAAAAATCATCACTAAATCCTATCACTAAGCACTATGTCTACCTATCTTTTAAATACTTCCAGCTGGTGACTCCGTCACTTCCCTGGGCAGCCCATTCCAATGCTTGGTAGCTCTTTCAGTGTAAAGCTTTTTCCTAACACCAGGTATAAACCTCACCTGGCACAACTTGAGGCCTTTTCCTCTTGTCCTATCACCTATGCCTTGGGAGGAGAGACCAACTCCCACCTCTCTACAACCTCTTTTCAGCTAGTTGTAGAGAAGCATAAGGTCCCCTCTCAGCCTCCTTTTCCCCAGGCTGAACAACCCCAGGTCCCTCAGCCTCTCCTCATAAGACTTGTTCTCCAGATCCCTCACCAGTGTCACTGCCCTTCTCTGGACACACTCCTGCACCTCAATGTCTTTCTTGTAGTGATGGGTCCAAAACTGGACACAGTACTCAAGGCCTCACCAGTACAGAGAACAGGGGTACAATCACTTCCCTAATCCTGGTGGCCACACTGCTCCGGATACAGGACCGGATGTTGTTGGCTGCCTTGGACACCTGGGCACACTGCTGGCTCATGTTCAGCTAATTGCCGGCCGACACCCCTAGGTCCTTTTCTGCCAGGCAGCTCTCAAGCCAGCTCCCCAAACCTGTAGTCCTACACTGGGTTTTCGCGACCCAACTGCAGGACCCAGCACTTGGCCTTGTTGAACCTCATGCCATTGGCCTCAGCCCATCAATCCAGCCTATCCAGATCCCTCTTCAGAGCCTCAAGCAGGTCGCCACTGCTGCCCTATTTAGTGTTGTTTGCAAACTCACTGAGGGTGCACTCAATCCTCTTTCCAGGTCATTGATAAAGATATTAAAGAGAACTGACCCCAACACTGAATCCTGGGGAACACTGCTCATCACCAGCCACTGACTGGATTTAACTCCATTCACCATCACCATCACTCTCTGTGCCTTGTCCTCCAGTCAGTTTTTTACTCAGCAAAAAGTATTCCCACTCAAACAATGGACAGACAAGTGCTCCAGGAGAGTGTTGTGGGAGACTGTATCAAAGGCCTCACTGAAGTCCAGGTAAACAAACAGGTAAGGAACATTATTTCTTATTTTGTTTAGAACCTACCACTAGCTACATTCAAATGACGTCAACTATTTTTTTGTGTTGTAACAGAAAGTGAACAGTTTTTCCCTGTTCATGTTCTCCAGTGTCTCATGATTTTATAGATGTCTGTATCGACCCTCTAGCATGACTTCAGTGCTAACCACTTTCAACATGAAGACTGACTACTTATTTTCACCTAGTTTCCTCTTTTAATTTGTCTGATATGCTGTGTATATGAAACAACAGTAAAAATTTTTGTCATACATTTCTTGTTAAGATTGGAAATAGAAGCAACTATGACTGACAGTCACAAACCACCAAAAATAAAGACTTTCCAGATTTTAATTATATTACTTTGTGAAATAATTTTACAAATTGATGTATCAAATATTAATTCAACTAATAGCCTTTTCTAGTTTCAGTTTGAGCCAGGCATCATTGACTACAGAAGCAAGATCATGTTCTTAACATTCTCAAAATTATGCCTTAAAACATTTCCTTTATCTGTGTCTAATGGAACAAGTCGACTTATTATGACCTGGAGCAGTAGCTAATAGAAAGCTCACAATAATAATAATAATAATAATAATAAAAAAATAATCCATTATTTTCTAGTCCAGTAAAAAAATCCAACAGCAACAAAAACTCTTTCTAGTTTCTCCATAAAGCATTGTTAAATTTTACCTGAAGTTAGTATTTGGTATTAGTGTTGAAGTCTTACTTCTAGTGCTACTTAATAATATGAACAATTGTAGTGCTCTATTAAAAAAAAAAGAAAGCAAAAAAAATGTTTTCTCCCTCCTTCTGCTCAAGTTTTTTTCTGACTTTCTTGCAAGCTGTCCCATCTAATGGTTTGTATTAATATGATAGTTGTGGCTGCAAAAAGGTAAACCAATATGAAAGAGCTATTTCCATAGCTAGAGTTGGGGGTGAGGAATCAGCATGATTTACTGCAGCAAAGATTTGGGGCCTTCTGCCTTCTTCTGAATCATCTGATCTGATGAATGGAATGGTGAATGTGTGAGACTGTATCCAAATGAGACTTTGGGAGAGGGCCCATTTTGTGAGGTGAAGAAGGAGAGAAAGGGAAGAGAGGAGCTGGAGGAAGCATGATGTGAATGTGAACAGCATGCTATAAAAAGGGCTTCAGCTTAAAAAGATTTCCTTTGTGGCTCTAAAACAAAAATTCAAAAACATCCTCTCCCTTGCAGAAAAAAGTAATAAAATTCTGTTGAAAACAAACCTAAATAAATGTTAAATTTTAGGCGATAAAGGCCATACCATCTGTTACTATGTACAAACAATAACTTTATTAGATTATAAATCATGGACTGGCACAGAAGATATGGCTTCAGATTATTAGGTTAGGAGGCCTACAGAAAGACTCTGTAAAAAGTAACAAAGAATCACTTTTATAACTTAAATTGCAATCAGAAAACAACTTTATTGAAATGTGAATGAGAACAAGACAGGTCCATGCCACAGAAAGTCATGATCAGCAAGGAAATTAAATTCTTAGTTATGATTTAAAGACCAAATGTACAGATTGCAAAACTGTGAAGCTGGTAACTTCAGTCTTCAGAGCATTGGTCCCAGTGCAGTGCCCGTTGAGATACCTACTGTGAGTCAGACATAAATGATGAATGTAGTAAATAATTGTCCCTGGAACCACTCTGTCACAAATTCTCCTAAGAATAGTTCATCTTTGGACATGGTTTTGTAAGACAGGAGCAAGGAGATTATCCCTAATTGATGGAGTAGGCTTAAAGGATTTAAATATGTTTAAATACAAATAAATCCTGCAATCTAAAAATTAGAAAAAAATCACACACTATCTAAAAGAATATATCATTTGATAGATGTTAAAAGAAAAGTAAGTTTATTTTCTGTCACCAGGAGAAGAAAAAAACCTTTACAAATACAGTAGAGGGCTAGCAATGCTGTGCTTCTAGAAAAAAGGCTTACTGAGCCTGAGTGTGCCTAGTGACAGAAAATGTCAGTATTGTGAGATTGTACTGGTTTGTGTGCTGTGAATGTGTGCTTAAGAAAGCTCATTATTGAGTTATCCTAAGCCACATCAAATCTGGCACAGCTAAGAACTCAGGTATCCAGGGAACTCAGAGAAATTCACTTTATGTTCTCTGCCCCTTCTGCATGTTTTATATACTTATATCATAGAATCATAGAATGGTTTAGGTTGGAAGGGACCTCAAAGATTGTCTAGTTCCAACCCCCCTGCCGTGGACAGCAACACTATCCACTAGGCCAGGTTGCTCAAAACCCCATCCTGCCTGGCCTTCAATACTTTGAGGGAAGGGTCATCCACAACTTCTTGGGCCAACTTGTTCCAGTGTCTCATCACCTTTGTAGTGAAAAAATTCTTCCTGATATCTAATCTAAATCTCACCGCTTTCAGTTTAAAACCATTACCCCTCTTCCAACACTTCACATCTCTCCTGTAGCCCCCCTTCAGGTACAGGAAGGCTACTATAAGGTCTCCCTAGAACCTTCTCTTCTCCAGACTGGACAACCCCAAATCTCTCAACCTGTCTTCATAGGAGAGGTGCTCCAGTCCTCCGATCTTCTTTGTGGCCCTCCTCTGGACCTGCTCTAACAAGTCCATGTCCTTCTTATGTTGGGACCCCCAGAGCTGGACATAATACTTCAAGTGGGGTTGCACCAGAGCAAAGTAGAGGGGTAGAATGACCTCCCTGGACATTCTGGTCATACTTCTTTTGATTCAACCCAGTACATGCTTGGCTTTCTGGGCTGCCAGAGCACATTGGCAGCTCCTGTTGAGTTTCTCATCCACCAACACCCTGAAGTCCTTCTCCTCAGGTTGTTCTCGATTCATTCTCCACCCATACTCTATTTGTGCTTGGGATTGTTGTGATCTAGGTGCAGGACCTTGCACTTGGCCTTGTTGAACTTCATGAGGTTCTTCTGGGCCCACCTCTCAAGCCTGTCCAGGTCTCTCTGGATGTCATCCCCTCCCTCCAACTTGTCAACTGTGCTACACATCTTGGTTGTTGACAAACTTGCCGAGGATGCACTCAATGCCACTGTCCATATGACATATTCATTTCTGTCTAATACTGTATAAAGTGTTATTCAGAGCTAGCCCTCCTCATGAAATGTGGCTGTAGTCACAGATAGTATTTTGCTTGCATTGTACTGCTGCACAACTCTGAGATGACTGTGCCCCTTCTCTAAGAGTAAGGCTACATATTGTTGTTCTAGTGTAACTGAGCAAAAAGTAGCCACATTTCAAAGCTCCCAAATTCGCTGGTTTTGATGAAGCACAGCTGTTAATATAAAACTTGTCCTAATTTAACTCTCAGAGGAGGGGGACTGACATTTTGAGGGACATCATAGGGAACTGCCAAAGAAATTACCTTAGTGTATTCAGGTATTCTTGAAACTATGAACATTCACCTGATATTTAGCACGCCTCTTTCAAAGCCACATTTAGCCACAAATAGTTCCAGGTGTGACTGGCCCTGCTACCACCAGCTACACATTATGAACATGAAATATTTGCATCACTTGAAATTAAAGATAAAAATTGGACTGAGAAACTTACAGAGCTACAATTTAGGCAAGGCATTTTATATTTGACGTGAATAGTACCCAAGTTCTCAATAACAATGTGTTATGTCACTATATAGAGAAAAATTAAACAAGTTTGCACTCTACAACATTTGTAATTAGTAATATTTGTGAATTAGTTCATTTAACACTAGGCACAAGTAGTCATTATGAGCTTCAGAGTAGTTTATGCTATCTCCTTGTTGCTACATCAATCCAAACGCTTTATGAGGAGAGAACAGATGATTATTTTGCCATTGTGTATATTCATGTCTCTCTCCTATCTTTCAGACCTTGTAGAATTCTTTTCTTTATCTCAGAAAACAGATAATACTGAAAATGGTTCAGAGAAGGGTCTCAAGCATGATCAAAGGTCCAGAATGAATTCTGTATCAAGCACTTCTATACATATGTGTTGTGAATTTGTTTGTTTCTAAATCTTGAAAGAGAGTAAAATTAGAATGGGAAGAGGAAGATTTGTAAAATCATGAGCAACGTGGATAAGGCAATTAGGAAATATGTTTCAATCTCCTACAGTACAGGTAATGCCAACAGCAATTAAAGCTAGGAGGTGACAGGTTCAAAACAATCAGATGGAGGTGGTTTTCCTCACACATGGTAATTATGCTGAGGAATTCTTTGCTGCAAGATGCTATGAGTTCATTAAACAGTTAGATAAGTTCATAGAACAAGGGTTCACTATTAAAACCACTAATATTCCTATGAGGAAAACCAAAGACAGAATTTATAATGTATAATATATCTTCAAATATTTAATTTTTTTTTCAGCCTGGAAAACCTTGAGTATGCACTACTGTATGTTTACACTGTTTTGTCATCTTTTTAAGGCTTCTAGTTTTGGCCACAAAACAGTGGGCTGGGGCTTCCTTCTTTCACACATTGTATCTGTCCTTTCACCCTTACTCCCCCCTCTGTTATAGGCTATGAATGTCTCAATTTCCTCCAAGAAAAAAAGTAGTTAAAAAGTGAAAATAGAAGGGAGCTTTCTTTTGCACTATGTTGTTGAGACTGGTGTTGTTTCTTTGACCTGATACTTGGAAATCCAGGTATGTCATCACCGCCAAGACTTATGGGGAATGGATAACATCACTCTTTAGAACTTACAAACATTTTTTTAAGATGGATTGCAGTGCAATCCAATTATCTCTCTCATATATTATATAGCTTTCTTGCATTCAGGGTTTTTGAAAAAGAGTTTATTTTTATACTGGACAATTTCCATACTGTTGATTTATTGTGCTCAGTAGTGTGTATAATTCCCATTTCTTCTGAAACTTTCAACTCTTATCTTGTGCCTTCAGTGTGTTTACTGAATTTTCAATGAATTTTATTCATAGATGTAGATACAGCATGTCAAGATTAACAGGTCCATTTTTTAAGACTGTTTCTTACTGAAAAAGAAACCTTTTTGCATATAATGCCATAAAAATAAACATTCCACCTTTATATATTCTTGCAATACCCTATTTTAAAACATTTAAAAAATATCTTAAGGGTCTCTTAACTTTTATGAATTTCGAGATAATGATACTTTTCTATCAACTTCAAAAGAAAACAGGGACATCATTAGGATGTGTTATATCATCATTCTTAAACAGGTCTGGTCAATTTATGGCATTACACACACAAATGTGTTTCATTGAACAAAAAGAAAAAAATGTAAAGAAGAGTTAGTTGGCTTCAGTGGAAGTCCCAATGTGACATGCACACTATCGCAGGTTTAGCATTGTTACAGAGCAGAGATATTAATAAACCATACATGAGCATACTTACTCAAATATACTCAAAGATTTGAATATTTTCAAAATTGAATCTTTTCAGATGCTTATAAATTTTTGGCAGATAGACCCTTTTCCTCATTGAAATTTTTAGTACATTTTTTGCAGCAAGTTTCAAATCCTGGTTCATTTTTCAGCTATAGAATATGTGCTATTTGCTATTTTAAATTGCTGCTATTTGCTATTTCACTGATCACATTAATTTAATAGCAGTTTGATCTTTAAAAGAATTGTCATACTCAATTTCTAAACGTATTGTGTAGATACTAAAATGTTTTCTAAAAATATTTCTGAAACCAATAAAAACGTAATGAATTTACAAGTAATTTCTTAATTTTTTCCTCCACAAATACTCATGTAAATGAAAAGGGACCTAGCTGAATATTTGCAAATGGAGATATTAAAGAGTTTATAGATAACAGTAAAACTTATTGGCTTCCTTTTTCACTTACTTGTTTATGAATGTATTTTATTCGTTTTTTCTTCTTCCTGATATTTTACCTGTTTTTTTCTGGTTTTGTAACATAGTTACTGCAAAGTACATTTTCCAGTAATTTTTCGTTGGTAAAGCAAACCTTTACTAAGGCTATTACTGTTTTTCTCATACATCTGAACCTTTGCCTTGGGAAAAGAAAAAAAAACTGTCCCGTAACACCACATTGCTGGGGGAAAAAAACCACTTTTGCTTGTGTTTTACCACATGCATGAGTTCAGCTATTCCCTCTAGCCATTCTTTTCAGATAATCCCTTTCTTTTTCCTGTAATATTGATGCTAATAAAACCCCAATATATTTATATATATAAAAACAAAAATTGTGATAGACAATTCGATATCACTATCCATGACAAATATAACATTAAAAATTACTAGAAGGAATAGGTTTTGGTGAAGTATTGCTCTATATAAGTGTGTCTTTCTGCAAATTTCATAGAAAATAAATGTTCCACAGAAAGCTACATTCTACATAACTCATAGGGTAATGTAACCAAAAAGAGTTATCTGAGCAACAATAATAAAACAGTCATGAAGTTTCACAAAATTTGTATATGTATGTCCTGCTTAGGGGTACTACATTTCAATTTCAATATAAGTAAAGGTGTAGGCTATGCAAATATAAGAACAATAGATTAAGAAAGAGGGAGAAGGCTATAGCTCACAGCAGATAGTAGGGAGGAGCTAACACTCATGGTGGTCTGAATATTTTGGTGGCCTTTAGTGATTCAGATTTCATGTGAAACTGCTGAACCATCATTCCCTTTTGGCTTCATCCAAATAAGTTACCTTCTTAATAAAAATATTAAATGAACAAAAAGGGAACCAGTACCTTAGGAATTATATGACTGGTATATGAATATACGGTTTGAAAATATTTTCGTTTGAAGTTTAAGAAAGGTAATGTACAGGGGTATGGGTAGAATGTACGGGTAGAAACAGTAAAAATCATACAGGATTCAGCATTTTTACTTAATGTTGAATCAGTAAAACCATTCAGCAACCAAGCTGAAAATCATTCTGCACCAAAGTACAGATTCTTATTTGTAAAATTATTTCTGTAAATAAAGAAAAGTGTCACTAGCATCATGTAAATAGCAGGAAAACTGTTTTAGTCTGAGCTGAACTTTTTCACGCTGCTACTTAATGTAATTGTACACTTAGTCAACACTAAAACTTGCAATTCCTGCTATTTTCAGTACCATTAAAAGAATAGTGTAGTAACAGTATTTTTCTGGTGGAGAAGACAGTTTTGTTAATTTGCTATTTAAGGGGTTAAGAATGTTAATAAATCCTATTTACATTAGCAATTGTGCTGTGGCACATCCACAAACTTAATGTGGAAAACACCTATTACCTTATAGGACAGAGGCTAGCCAGGTGCCAGGGGAATTATACACAGATTATACACAGATCTGGAGGTCTGTGGGCTGATTATTTTGTGCACACTGAAAAGAGAAAACCGTGCTAGATGTGACTCAGCAGTCTTTTGTTACAGCACATGCAAACAGACACAACAGGATTGCATAATCCCTTCTTTTAAACAGAAAACTGCAAAATCCAAAATAAAATCAGGAATGGCAGCAAAACAAGTAGAAAGATAAGACTTCAAAAACTACCAGAAATGGAAATAGAGCTCAAGAACAATAGCATCTTTTATGAGGTTTTTGCTTTAAAGACATATATAAATTGGTCTTTATAAGATCCATGTAAGAAATGATGCAAAAATCTCTTCAATTCTATTCTCTATTCCACATCCAGGTGAACTGAGATCCCTGAAATTTAAGGAATAAAAAAGGAGTAGGAAGGGAGCTCATACAGAAACAAACTCATACAGACACAAAAATATCCACTAACCTAGGGCCAAAACCTAGTGCTAAAAGAAGTGCAAAGATAACTGCAGAAGATGAGGGCTAGGAACAACTTCATATTTCATCTTTGGACCACTAGAAATAGCTTCCTTACTTCTGTATTACAATGAAGTATGTGATGGCCTCTCACATACTGAGTGGCCAAGTCCCCAGGCAGTAAGTTTAGGTGAAAAATCACATAATGTCCTTCAAATCCCTCCCAACTTGCTGTAAGGTGACATTAACTAATTGTCTTAAGCATTGAATCCTCACAATCTTAAACAAAAATCAGTTGAAGCTCAGTAACTTAAGGCAGTGGAATACATTCCCTTCATGTCTGTCAGTTCTGAGTTGATTAATACAGATTGACAGTGCAAAGTAGATGAAACTTTCATAGCACCGTACTCATTTTTCATCTTGTTCACATAAAATATAATTGTTTCAGATATAGAAAAATCACGTACGTGTATGTAGCTTTGCATCCTTTACATTTTCTCACAAACGTAAAGGATAGTCCGCACTTTTTATATCTGTCATTTGGTACTTTAAAGGCAACTTAATCTGACAGATGCAGCAGAACCACAGACCTATACCTCCAGCTCTTTTTTCTAGTTGTACGAAATATTCTTCAATGTAAAGAACCAAAATGACTGTTGACAGAATTTGTTTCTTCTGTGGTTAGCAGCATGACAAGAAAAATCCCTATGAGGAGACAAACTTTTATGGCTTCAGCTTTCCTGTGTTTTAAGAAAAACTGGTGTCTTGTTCTTTCACCATTTGCACCACAATGAGCCTTAAAAGAAAGCTTTTTTCACATCTGTACATTTTGTACATACAGGACACTCTTGGATTCTCTAAGAGGCGCTAAAAAGTACTATACCCTATGTTAGACAAATTGAAAACTAGGTGTGGCAGTGGGCTACCACCATGGACTCTTTCCTCCTGCTCACTCTGGGAAAGTAAGCAAGACATTTTCTTGCATTAAGGCTGTGGGAAAGTAATGAAAGATTGGCAAGGAGGACTGTAAATACACTCAAGTGACTTGCATGTGGGGTGCTCAACAAGTAGAACGTCTGCGCTTAGACGTTCCCAGACATAGACCTGGGATGGACTCAGGGGCACCTTATCAAACACACCTGAGATTCCTGCCCTGCTGTTGAAGAGATCAAAGCACAGCAAAAAACTCTGCCTGCTGGAACCCTTGAAATATTCTGAGAACAATATACTTTATTATCTCTGGAGTTGTCAAGTTGCTCTGCACAACTACAATAAAAACCCAATTTATCACTATGTCACTACAGTGTTATGCCTGTTTAACTTCAGAGGTTTCAATGAATTACTGTGATACCCTGAAGAGCGCAAGTGTAAGATACCATAAATGTCCATCTGTTAGACCAAAACACACCCTCTGCAAAACAAGAACAGCTGTTGTCTACAGGAAACTATCTTAAAATCTTTTAACACTGTACTGAGTTGACTCCTGTTAAGCCGTATAACAAAGCAAAATGAGGACTTGCAAAGAAGATTTATAGGATTTCTTTAGTATACATTCCCTCTTCATTATTATGAGGCAAAACAGGCACACCTTGTTGAGCTTTCTGTTAAATTGGGAACTGTACTTCTACCTTTAAGTAAAATCCCTAAAAAAAAATTCAAATGACCCTAAAAAGAAAGCGAATGATGAAATCTGGATGCGTTTCACATCTCTTCTTCTGCACAAACACAAGAAGTCATGAGCTATGACATCTTAGCTTGGCTAGCATTTTCATTTCAGTTCCCTCCAACATCTTGCTCCAACATAGTGAAGCAGAAACATAAAAAAATCTCTTCTGCCAGAGGCTCCGATTAAAGATCTGGGGCAAAGAACCATGAATAGGTTGAATATAAAATGTAGATGAACAATCAGATCTGCAACAGAAACACCATTAGGAGCTAGCAGCACTTACATCTAGGGCATCAGAAAACCTACGTTAGTCTTTTCAACTCACAACAGAGTTCAAAATAAAAAATAAATTAAAGTCCTGTGAACAATATTTTTACAACTAAAGTTAATGAGATCAGAAGTATTTCAGTCAAGACCTATTATTTTAAGCTCCATGCCTTCTTCAAGTTTGTTGAGATTTAGCATAATCTGCACCCTGTATTTTACAAGAAAGTATGGGGGAAAAAAAATCAACTCAAAAGTCCACACATTTAATAGTTAAAGCAAGACATTCCCAGTGGTACCATCACAAACACTGTCTTTGTGCAAGCAGAGGTCAGGTTGACAGTCGTCAGGAAAGAATCGCATGGTTGGAGTTTCATGGCAGGAGTATCTTCAGGGATGGAAAACAGGCTACAGCATTTCTTCCTTTATCTCCCTATTTATTGTTCAGTCTTCCGACAAGATATCCTCAGACTTTGCCTTGTTTTTTGGGGATTTACCACGATCTCTCATGGACCACAGGAGGACTGTTAGTCTGTCATACTGGAAGATCAGAAAATGCCAAAGTTGATCAGGTTCCTAAATCTATCCTTCTAGAGTAGAAAATCTGTGTGTTCAAAAGATTTTTGCATTTTGGTTTTAAAAAGTCTGTGATAATAAGAGATGACCAAATAACTTTTAATTATTAGTAGTAGAAATTTTTAGATGGAATTTTGCAAGTTAGTTATTGTTTTGGGGTTGGATTTTTTTTTAAATGCACTTTTTAAGTAAGCTTTATTAATTTAAGGGGTTATACAGTCTCATTTAGAAAAAAAACCACCCTCTTCTACTTCTTATTGGATTATGCATAACATTAAAAAGAAGATATGTTTTAAGTCAAGAAAAAAATTACTGACACTAAGCAGAAAAAAATACAGTTTAAGAAACTTTTAAGGATAATATTTGAGTAAAAAAAGTGGTCGTGTTCTTGGGTAAGAAAATCAACGCTTGAAATTGGGATTAAGCTATATCTGTTTCTTGAATCTACATAAATTAAACTGAAACAGTAGTGTCAAGAAGACATATTATTAATTATCTGGCTCTTGAAAGTTACCTAAACCACTCTGGAAGGACATAAGTCACAGAATTATTTCTTTCCTGTCATCTGTACGGAATACATGGGTTACTACATTCTGTCAAATCACTCAGAATAAAAAAAAAAACAACTTATCAGTTTTGCATGCTTTTCTCTTGCTCTGTCCACCAGCCTTCTGCTGCATAGTAGAGATACATACAAGAGGCTCTTTGAATGACAGAGAATGAATAAACTCGCACAAGTAAATGTCAACTGGGGTAGAAGATACTTTGCCGTTTTTCAGGAAGTAGTATGATATATTCATATTTGTTTGTAGCAGTCTCTGTTTTGATACTTATTGTGGACTTGACCTGTGATTTTTTAGAATCTTACACAGATTTGTTAAGCACCACCCCCAACTACCACAACTTTATTAAAAAGTTATGAGTTACATTGTTTGAAACTCTTAAATAGTTTTCCAAAGCTTTCATTTTACACTACACAGTGTGTGAGTCGTGTAACTCTCCTTTGTTGGATCATCTTTGATCAGGGAAGTTTTATTGTTCACGGAGGCTCATGCAATTAGGAAATATATAACTTATATGCATAATGACTGAGAAGACCCTAGAGAGAAAGGAAATATGGAAGAGGGACAAGAAATATTTTCAGAAGTTTCTGTTTGTTTTCTTGGTTTTGACTAAGTTTCTTTCCTGAGGTGGCTTTTATTTCTTCAGACAGGAAATCTCTGCTGACATTTAGGTGAAGAACAAAGTAGAAAATGGAATTAATTGTTGTTTGTTTGACCATCAATTTCAAAGTTGTTGTCTGTGAATAAAAATATTTTGACACTTTTCATGAGCAATTTTCCTCACAAGGAAGCTGTAGTGTTAAGATCTAACAATTTGCTATTCTTCAGTAGAAAGGTGAACCATGTTACAGAAAAACCCACCACCACCAAAAAATCCTGGGAGCTTGATATGGATTTGTATATATTGTATATATTTCATTATTTTCTGTTTCACTATTTTATTAATTTATTATTATTATAATTAAAGTGGCTTAGTTTCTTTTTAAACTCATAAATCTCTTCTCTCTCTTATACCTTCTCACCCTGGGTGAGAGGGGGGGAAGACAAAAGACTATACCACTAAAGAAGCTCCTGGTTCTTTTCCAAATGGGTTGCTAAACTGAAATGTCATGGTTTTCTTAGATTTTTTGAGAAACTGAACCTTGTTTCCCTTAAATGTCAGTCTCTCCAACTATATTTAAAGTGCTAATTTGTTGAATGGTAGGTAAACAACAGGGTATATATGTTCTATCCTACTAAGCCTCTCATAGGAAAATGTGTAGTATATTTTGTATATTTATTTTAACCTTAACTATTAGTCAAGGGCAGTTAAAATGCAGTACTAACAAACAGGTTGTGGAAGAAACTTAACACAGATACTTCATTACATTCACAATACTGTTTCAGTTTATTTTTTTTCCAATTGGAATAATAAATTCTAATAACCTCTCTGAAATCCTAGTGCAGTCTATGTAGTTGTGGTTTGTACTATAAGATAGGAAGAGCAGCACTACACAGTATAGACAAGCTTGAAGTGCCCCTTAATCCATGACATAACTAACAGACTTGAGCTTGGTTCTTTCTATGGAGAAGTTACAGAAATTGCTATGGCAATAGGCTTCCATATCAGAGTGTGGTAGCTTCAGTTTGTCTCCTTCTCAAGAGTATACCTGAAATGTTTCTGCATTTGTAATCCTCACCATTTTTTGTGAGTTATCACTGACATACCTGTATCGATATATTCTATATGAACTTTCTTAAGAAAATCAACATTGTGTACCACATGATGTGAAACCCTTGTTGTTATAAATTGTGACAAATATGTAAGAAACCAGGGGCAACAGAGCTTTAAAATTATTGTTATGCTGAAAGATATTGATCTGTATGACATGATAGATACTTGTTTAGGAAGAGCTAGGAAATGTGGGCATTGCAAACCTTTACAATTTTTTAATATGCATGCAACAGTCTTCCATATTTTGCAGACTGCTTATTGGAAAGTGTTAGAACATAATAACTAATGTTTGCTAAACACAAAGAAGTTACCAAGACACAACTGATTATTTAACAAGATTTATGTAGGGTGAAGAAGAACGAACTGTGATATGAAGTGATCATTCAGAGGCATTCAGCAGTTTGGTGTCAGCTCTGTTGGTACTTAAGGAAAGGAGCAGAGGGTGAAAAATTGCATGAAAAATTACATTCTTTTATTCTGCACCTAATGCAAAATTTCAAAGTTTAAGGACTTTCCAAACATGATTGAATGTTAAATGAATTCAGAATCTTTATTACGGTCCTGGTTTGTGTATACTTTACAGTTGCCATCCGAGCTCTCAATTCACATTCTTCACTCTAATTCTCAATAATGTCAGGGAAAATAAGTAGTCTCTTGTTTTCACCTCTCAAATTATCTTGAATTATTTTCTTGGAGTTCACTAAAAAACTAAGGCTGGCTATACCCAAAGATATTCCCTCCACTTTCCTCACATTTTGATCACTCAAGTGCTTTCAAACAGTGCAAACTATTTATGGCTTATCTATTGCTTCCTTCAATTTTCATGGTTTTGTGCTCCAGTGATTTTTCCTGTTGCCTAAGTCTTACTTCAGCAGCCCTCACCGTCTTCTTCCAGTAATACCCCAAAATTTTATTTACATTTTCTTCTCTCCATCCTAGTCATGCAGAGCTTTATGTGCTGTCATGCCTTAGATACCTTAGGTCAGATTCCAGTGTAACCCTCGCCCTTGATATATCCAGTTTCCTTCCCTGCTAAATTTGCAGCTGTTTCTGGTTTCTCTTAGATATTTCAACAGTAGATTTTAATAAAACTCTGTATTTGCTGTATCATTAGTTCTCTGCTTTTCCAATTAATTAAACTGTGAAATGGACATTTCTGAAAATTATGTTTATGTTAGTCTTAGATGTTGATCTTCTTCCTCAATGTGTTCAGCATCCATCATTTTCTATTTATTCTATTGCTAATTATATTTTGGGATCTTATCCAAGCTTTTCAGCACAGGCTGTATGCTGAACACTTGTACTACTTGTTATGAGCAACTGTTTGCATATTCTTCATGAACCTTTGGTATTTTCAAAGTATCCTGGAGACACTGTGCTGCACTTGGTTCTGTTTGTTCCTTTAGTCACTTCCTGAATTCACTACCTAATCTGCTGAACATATATATGTATATATAATCCATCCACAGTGAGGGTGACAGAGCACTGGAACAGGCTGCCCAGGGAGGTCGTGGAGTCCCCTTCTCTGGAGATCTTCAAGACCTGCCTGGATGCAGTCCTGAATGGTGTGCTCTAGACATTCCTACTTTAGCAGGAGAGTTGGACTAGTTCATCTCTAAAGATCCCTTCCAGCTCTGACAATTCCATGATTCCATATAACATGCCTTTAAGAAGAACAAGTTTTGCCTCTTTTATACTCATCCACAGAATGTTTTCTTATTTTCATGTACCATATATTGTTGCCCTCTCATTAGGTACTACATCTTTTTCCTCTAGGAAATAAACAAGGTATATAAAAGCTAGATAACTAAGCTTAGGTATAACATGGAATATTTTCAGTGCAATAAATTTCACTTTTTCTGGCAGATGCCCTATTTTGTAGTCAAGTTGTGTATGTGTACCATACCTAATTTCAAACTGAAAATAAAATAAAAATTAAAAAACCCAAGAACACAATTTAAATACATGTATATCCTCATACTATATGTATAAGGATGAAATTTTTCCTGTCACTGTGGTTCTAACCTTTCCAACATTGATGTAAATTGAATTATCGCCATTGATTCAACTGGAATGGGCTAAGCCACTTTAAGGCAATGGCTGAGATAAAAGAGCTGTGCAGTCTGTCAGATGAATTCTCTTTCAAGAAGATAAACAGCAGTACACATTTTATTAATAGCTATTATTAGAAGCCAATGTTAAGGTGATAATGTAATTAGTAGTGTTGGGAAATGTGAAATTTCACATGCTGCATATTTATGTTTCTTCTCAGGAAATCCTTGATGCTTACTATTTCTGTCAGACAAGGTAACGTGCCTGTACATTTCATCTGACAGAAACAGCAACTCTGCATAAGCAGCTCTGGAAAAGAACCAAACTGTGAAAAAGGGGCAGACAAATATTTTTAACAGTGCTCATAAAGTAAATCCATTCTGCCAAGGAGCTGTAAGACTCAGCGTGAAGGCAGCCTATATTCACTTGAGACAAACCCGGCATATAGACACAGAGAAACAGATAATATGCTGAAAGGGTTTTCACTCATTTCCAATGACCACTGAGCTTCAAACTTCTATGTGGAAAACACAGAAGCTATTTAACAATGCTGCTGCAAATTAAATATATAAGATGTGAATTACATCATTTTCTATGACTTGTAAAATAAGATTATTAATGTGCTTTTCATTGCAGTATTTATGCACTATATTGCATTAATATATTTACCATGGAAAAAATGAAGTGTTTTCTTTGCCAGTTTACACTAGGATGACTGTATGCTGTCACAGTCAATCTGACAGCTACAAATGTCTGTCAGTCTTCAGAGTGCTGAAAGACTTAGGTGTGATGCAGAATCAAGTTATTCCTAGAAGAAATAAAAGCCCTGCCTCATTGCAGCAAACAGCCCTTTTGATGTGGTGTTTATGTAAAAAGCAACTAGACAACTATTTTCCAACCAACTTCCCACTTACTGTGAAGGCCAAGACTTAAGAAGAGGCTGATGGCCACAAATTGCATGTTACTAAAATAATGGGGAGATTACCTACTCCATTATAGCAAACATAAAATTACTGAAGACAAACTCCAAGAATCCCTAAGAGCAGTCTATCTGCAATGAAATTTTAGATTTTGCAGGAACTGCAATCTTTGCTTTTTACTGTGAATTCAATTAAGTTCTTTCTTCAAGGATCCAGTACCACACATTAGTATTCTAAGAGAACATGGTTACAGAAAGGAAAATATTATTCTTATCTTTCCCCAGAGAGATGGGGAAGGAAATGGAATTCCCAAGGAGCTGGAACAAAAGGCATTGTTGCAGTATTCAAGCAAGGCTCTGACACCTATGTACAAGCAAAGGGACGCTTTGAGAAGAATTTCAGCATAAAGCAACATTCAGAAAGTTACGCAAAACTAAAAATGCTAACAGATTAGTTAGGATGGGAGAGCTAGTTATACAATTGTATCAAGTAATCATAAAGATTATAATACCTCAGCAGAAATATGAGGCTATTAAAAAATACATGTTTAATAGAGACTGCATATGCAGGTAGAATCCTTTGATTAATTTATTACTTATATTGAATTAATGACTCAGACAACTATGGAACTTTGACAGAACCCATTATAAGACATCAGACAGTGACCAGAACTGGAGATCCAAAACCACAGAAGAGACAAGAGCACAAGATAAACTAAGGAAAAGATATACATCTCTGTCAAACTGCAAAAGCAAATTAGTCCATGTCTAGAGAGAAAGCAATAGACGGCTAGAGTCAAGAGAATGACCATCAGGAAATTGGAAGTTAATAATACAAGCAGAGAATGAGGAATTGACTGCCTAGCGCAAGCATCTGTTGAAAGAGTTTGAGAGGCCTCTGATATGCATTCTTTCCTTCTTCTTCAGACACCATGCAGAAGGGGTTATGATGGGATTGAGCACACCCTCAGTATGTTTGCAGAAGACACGAAGTTAGGTGGCAATGTCAACTTGCTTGAAGATAGGAAGGCTCTACAGAGGGATCTGAACAGGTTGGATTGATGGGCTGAGACCAATGGTATAAGGTTCATCAAGGCCAAGTGCCAGGTCCTCATGCAGCTCTACAGACTTGGAAAGGTGCCTGGCAGAAAAAGACCTGGAGGTGTTGGTTGACAGCTGACTGAATACGAGTCAGCAGTGTGCAGGTGGTCAAGAAGAACAACAGCATCCCGGCCTGTATCAGGAACAGTGTGGCCAGCAGGACTTGGTAGGTGAACATCCCCCTGTACTCAGCCCAGATTGAGGCCCCACCTTGCGTACTGTGTCTAGTTCTGGGCACATGGAGGTGCTGGAGTGTGTGCAAAGAAGGGCAATGAAGCTGGTGAGAAGACAATACATAAATATTTTAAACAACGTCAATTTTATTTCCTGATTTGCTCACCAATGTGACATGTAAAGAACCTATTTTTATGCTGACAAGTTAAAGATTAATCAGATGGTAATATAAATTCTGATATGGGTGAATAATCCAAGTTGTTTGAAGTGACATTAAATTATAAAGCACTCATTATAATTATTAGCAAAGCTTTCTTTAAAGGAGAAACTCAAGGGATATTTTGAGTTTCCTTTCAGATTTTCAGATAGAAATAAATGTGTCACTATCATGTTTAGTCAGCATCCTCTAATTGCAATAATTTCTAAAACCAGTAACAGAACTGGTTTTATTGTTAATTCACACACTTTCTCTGTTGGTCAACCAGTAAAGAGCTCAGAAAAATCGTCATGCTAAGATCAGAGATTTAGAATATGTTAGCTATGGAAACAGATAAAGTGACAGTGCAAGCTACAAAGTTTGGCTTTTTCTGAAAATTACCTTTGCTTGTGTTCTTTTTCTTCAGTCTGATTTCTCATGACTTTTATACTGATGTCTAAAGCTAGTGTAGTGATAGGACAAGGGGTTCTAATAACAGTTAGAACAAGAGTTCTAAACTGAAAGAGGGGAGATTTAGATTAGATATTAGGAAGAAATTTTGTGAGGTTGGTGAGACACTGCAACAAGTTGCCCTGAGAAGTTGTGGATGCCTCTTCCCTGGAAGTGTTCAAGGCCAGGCTGGATGGATCTTTGAGCAGCCTGGTCTAGTGGGAGATGTCCCTGCCCATGACATGGAGGTTGGAACTCAGTGATCTTTAAGATTCCCTCCAATCTAAACCATTCTATCATTGTATGATTCTATGATTCATAAACTTTATTTACATTATCATGAAACCTTTATTAAATTAAATTTCTATGGTTTCATCACCAGTATCAACATAACCTACTACATCCAATGTACCTATAAGATTATTCCACTTTTCACCATTTACACATTGTCTCAAGGTACCACAGTGAGTGTCAGATAAAGCACTGACACAGAGGTATCTGCCAGTGTCCTTCCTTCCCAGCCATGACTGCAATTAACAGCAGCACTGAGAGAGGGTGGGAGACGTTACTTCCTGTGCCCAAGAGAATGCTCTTCACAGCACATCAACACACTGTCTTATGAACCATATGCTTCACTGCTCTGAGACAACTGGTATTCTCAAGCCCTGACAGATGCTTGCTTAGATATCTTGAGAACTAAAATTGCATTTTTTACTGGAAATACTGAAAATGATGCAGAATTCTCATTCCTTCCCAGCTGACAAAGCCAAAAGAAGTTTCTGTATAGCCTCTTTCCATGGTTCTGCTAAAAAGCTTGAATTGAACTTAACAGAGAGGAATTTAATAACCTAGGTATGATGTCATAAAGGTCTAACTGTGTCTAATACATGATTAAAGTACTATAAGCATATGCCACTCTAGGCTATTGCACAGTAATTCTAAATCAGGTTAAGAATATCTTAAAGGCTTGTCTCACAGCTTTAGTAGGACTTCCAAAGTCCCTGCGACTGCAGGGACTGTGCTGTTCTGAGGCACAATGAAACAGTACAAGCTGAGAGGTAATGTAAAACTCCCATGGTACTCTCTGACAGCAGGAAGACAGGTATTTCAAATCACCCCTTCTGACAACAGAGTGGCTGAGACAGAACCAAGAGTCTCCAAAAACATTATGGGAGTAATTATTTGAAAATGGAGTAAGAATTTAAGGGTCATGACTGATCAGATAAAGCTGATGTTTTTATACTTATGGGTTTTTTATACTTGATGGATTTCTCTTCCTTATATCATCTGTCCAGCTGATTTTAGTATCTGCAATATCCCATTGACACAATTCTGCTGTTTAAACACCCCATTGTAGGAAAAATAATCTCCATTTTGATTTCAACCTGTTGCCTGCTGTTTTAATTTGATACAGTCTATTTATTGGATCAGAAGACATACTGAATAAACTTACTAAGCAATTGTTTTATTTTATAAAGATCCTTTAAAATCACTGTGTGATAAGATTTCCAAAATCCTGTATACAGTGAAGTATTTTATCTTGAGGCTGTATTTTTCTCTTGGAGGATACAGTTAATTTGGTCAAAAACCCCTCAAAATTATGTTGACATTACACCACATAATATGCTAGATTTTGTGGTTTACCATGACAGAAATATCTACATTTTCTCTTGTAACAGTCAGAGAAATCAATATCATCCATTTTTAAACAAGAAATAACACCCTAGTAAGCATATTTCATTTATAAGAAATATATTTTTTTCATATGAAATGATGGCGAATTCTAGCAGACAGTCTTTACCAGCAGATAGAATTTAGGATATATTGACAATCACTTCAGTCTAGGTGGTAATTTTTCCTTCCTTTCAAGATCAAACCAAACCAAACCAAACCGTACCTTTGTTCAAATATTTGGATATAAAGATTAAAGGGCAGATGCAATTCTAAAAGCAACAGATATGTTTATGGGTTAGGGCAATGTGTTATCTATTAGGCAGCACAACACTTTACAGGGACAAAGGATGCAAATAAAAACCTAATTCAACAACGGGAACCAGGTGGGATCCTCAGCAGCTGATCTACTGATTGTTACTGCCAATTACCCTAAAATACATTCAGAAACACTGTTAGATATTGTAGCCTTGTATTTGTGTTCTGCCTGATTGGAGCATGAATATCACTTGAGTTTCCTGCCAAACATTTAATGCTCTAGAATAACAATTTTCAGAGCATGATCCCTGGATACCATAAGTCTGTTGTGGGTGACAAAGGCCTTTGTCCTGTACACTAGAATTCCCATTTTGATACAGGAGGAAATATTTTTAGGAATGGAGAAAATGAGCAGCCTCAGGGGACACTCCTTTTGCTGGAGAGAGTGTTTGATGACATTAGATGAGAGTTTGCAGAAGAGCAGCAGCAAGAATTAAATAGGATTTCCCAGATTTCTCAGTGATCTGTTGAAAAGCAGTGCCTCCTTGAAATACAGTTAATTAATAACCAAGGCTTCTTGGTACAACAACAAAAAAGAATCCTGGGAATTAGTGATACAAAAGGACAACAAGTAACTTTAATAAAATTCAGGTTGTCATTCCAATCGGAAACAAGGTAGAAGACCAGGATATTAGCTGAGGAAGCTAATATCCTCATGCTTCATACGCTGCAAGGCCTTCTTTCTATATCTTTCAGCATAATCCAAAACACTTTATTTACTATCTAGTAGCATTTTCTTTTACTGTGATAGAATTGTTTACTTCTCCTCATTGTCTTTTTCCAGACACCCTAGCTTTAATTGGACTGAAAAATTCCTGAACCTCTGAGGGAGCAGTTTCTCGTCTGTATTACTGTTTTGATCTCTTTCTCGCTGTTTTAACTAAGTGTGATGTGGTGGGATATAACATGCAATTAGATAAACCACCAAACTGTTTCAGAGTTTGCAGATGATTTCTCCATATAACTTCCTTTCACTCCTTGTGTGTCTTTTGTATTAAATGTTAAAAGTTTGCATAAGACTTTTCACTATCACAATTACAAATAAATACAACACTTAAGGAGTATGAAAATTATTTAAAATCCTTTAATTGTAGGAGTGTCTGAAGGAGTTAGACATCCAATTTACACACTACAATTCCACAAAAAAGTGAGCATTTTACTCCTTTAAGTACACCTGGAAAATTTTAAGATTATCACCATATTAAAGCATTGTATGATGCACTTAATTCCTTTTAGAGGACAACTCATCATTTCACTCTTTCCAAAGAATTCTAACTTTCAGATAAGAAGGCCTTTTAGAAAGCCAGTTCCATGAGCATGTCAGCCTCTATACATTTTTCTGTGTTATAGTTTTTGACTGCCTCCTTTGGTCACTTTAGTTCTGCTTTCTGAAGCACTCATCAGTAAGGCCAGTCTGTACTTAAGGGAAATTCACTGGGCATATTAAATATGAAGTTATATGAGCAAGTCCTTTAAAACTGAAATACCAACATGTGAGACAAAGGCAAATTAATGGCAGACAGATCTTAGTAAACCACAGAAGAGAAAGGTATACCTGCAATTCCAAAAATAGATGACTGTGTATGAGGTGATGTCCAACTGAACAATAAATACTGTTTGATGCTCTTCCTAAATTTGATTATAGGAAAATGAAAGCATATAAAAGAGTTCTACAGAGTATGTTGTGCTCTTAATTGATATGGTCTTGTGATAGTCAGTATGCAAAAAAGGTGAAGGTCCCAAACTGCTTGAAAGAATGACATATAAGTTGGGCTGGAACAAATCTACTGGACATGGATGCAGATTGCGTATGTCCATACACATAGCAGAAAGCAAGGTTAATTCAGCCGCTTGTAAGGCTACTGTGGATTGGTTCAAGGTAACTGCTGAGAAAATTACTAGATGGACTGAAAACATAAAAACTACAACAAACAAAACCCAAGAAAGGGAAGCTCCATAGTTAAACTTCTTAGGAAGCTGTTAAGACAAAACATACTGGATTGAGCAGTATAAATCATTATTTAGTATCAACTAAAACAATTTCTAGGAACAAAGATCTTCAGTTTTGTGAATCCAAATTTCCTTTAATTTGAATTTATGTCTAAACCAAGAAATCTTTCCATATTATAGTCCTAAATGCTTTTTTATAGTGAAAAATAATGAAAGCAGTAAAGTCTAGTAAGGGTGAAAAAGACAGCAGAATCTTATTTACTTGAAAGCAGTAGTAGGTTTAACACACTAAGCTACATTTCAAGTATTGCTCTTAAAAAATGTAGAATTAAAATCTTTTTGTTTTGAAAGAAATTGTACATACATACAAAAAAAAAAATAATCCACTTTCAGTTAGATGTGCCCTTCAGGGCTGTGTTTAATTGCCTCTAGGACAGAGAGCAAGGTTATCTTGCTCATCTCATATACCAGCTGTGGTTATGCTTACAGCAATGAAACATTCCAACCTTCAGGAGAGAAATCCTTCAGTAAAAGATCATTGTTAAATGCTCTTGGTAATATTGTGAACAGGATTGTCACTGAGTGCCCCATATGACATTGGAATTCTGGCACCAAAGAATAATTTACCATGAAATAAATTACTTTTACTCCTACCAGGATATCAGAAAGATCTGTAGTAGTTGCCCTTAAGCAAAAGGGCAAAAAAGAAAAAGGGCATTTGATCTTAATAATGCCTTACTAATTCTCATTAATGAGTGGGATATCCATTGTGAATTATAACAGGAATAATGAAATGAAGGAAAAATGTATTGATAAAAAGCAATTAGAAAAAATCCCAAAGAAGACCAACTCATGAGAATATGGAGGTTGGTTTAAACTTGAGTTGTTAGAGCAATCATACACACATTTTTAATCACTACATTTTTCTCCCAGGTTCTAGATTTGCAGATGGCTATGGGACAGTTAATGAGGTCAGTCTCTACTCTTTTTTAATTCTTATTTGAAATTGCTGCAGCTGTAGCAGTGTTTCAAATCCTTTGAGAAAGTACTATGGCATTTTTTTAAAAGAGTTGATACTGGCAGAATTAAAGTATTTTCAGGAAGCTATTTGGAATTGCTTCTGAAGGAACTAAATAGTGGGAAACAGAACAAGTAATTTTTTGCAACATTACAAGCTATTGGGATTTGTGCCCACAGTTGCAGATACACGCATATTTGCAAATGTTTACAGCAATACTTTACTCATACAGTTAACATTTCTGTAAAATGTCTTTAAACATTTTAAGAGACTGCTAATTTTATATTTCCTAATAATAATACAGAAATGTTAAACTACAGAAGTCACCACCCAAATATTAGAGCATTAAAAATAAAAGTTATTTGATAACGAGAGATGGCCAATTCTACCAGAACCAGGAATAACTAGAACTGTGGTGCAAATTTCTCTGCCAACTTGTTTGTAAGAATGTGAAGTACTACACATATTTTACCCTCTGGAATTGAATCAGGCCATTGTTGTGGTTTAGCCCTTGCATCCAGCTGGGCCCTACACAGCACTTTGCTCACTTCCCTCCATTAGGATGGGGAAGAGAACTGGCAGGGCAAAAGCGAGAAATCTCATGGATTAAGATAATGACAGTTTAATAGGTAAAACTAAAGCTGCATGCCCAAGTGAAATAAAATAAGGAATTAATTTACTACTTCCCATTGGCAGGCAGAGGTTTAGCCATTTCCAGGAAAGCAGGGCTCCATCACACATAATGGTTACTCGGGAAGACAAATGCCATAACTTCAAATGTCCCTCCACTTCATCTTTCTTTCCCAAACTTCTATTGCTGAGCATGATGTCACATGGTGTGCGATATCCTTTTGGTCAGTTGGGATCAGCTGCCCTAAGTGTGCCCCCTCCCAGAAAAAGCCTTGATGCTATAAAACCTTGATGTATAATGGTACAACAAAATATAAGAAATAGCAAATATAAAACTTATAACAAATCTGGAGAAAAAAGTGCATGGGTTAAAGTTACTAAAAAAAAAAATGTTATATTTTCAACCTTACCCTGTTCATATCTTAGCTTTTAATTTTAATCCCTTCTTTTGCTATCACAAGTTTAATATCAAATCGATAATGCTCTAGCTATTCCAAAAATAAACACTTGCAAATGTTTAACTTGATATTGCTGAAAAATAATATTCAATTTTTTAAAGATGCTAATTTAAAAGATATTAAAGATATTTTGGAATTGATTGAAATTCAGAAATAATTTGCATTACTCTTTTGTATGATCAAGCCAATGAAGTGTTTTTTGAGCAGCCAGCAGTTTCAGCTATTCACTTAGGCACGTCTCAATCAAAGGGGCTCCACAAAGTAGTGGATTTCACCCATGAAACTGCGCTCCATGTATGTCATAGGATCTTGCCCTCCTCAAATGTTTATGCAATTTTTCTGAAATTTAATGAAAGAAGAGAAAGATAATGTATTTTACATCAGCGAGGGCAGACATAAGATATACACAGATGACTTAGTTGGAAGGTCTTATTTATTGAGAAATGTTAACATAATGTCTTTAAGTCATTCCAGACTAGCAATTCAATTCCGAAAGATCATGCTGTTGAGTGCCTGATCACAATCTGTAATGTAGAAAATAAGAGAATCACAAAGTTAGTTACTGATCATAGTAACTGCCTGGATGGAAAACTACTGTATGTAATGGTTATGAAGGACTAAATCAATTAAAATGTTAAAAGTTGTATTTGTTAAGTGCTGCTGATCACTTTCAAGGAAGTTTTGTAACTATTCTAAAGAACAAGGTAGAAAATAAAAGCTTCATGGTTTTAGGCTTTGCAAATAAAAATTAATTTTATTTTAAAGGTAGCTAGTTTAGGAGTTCTTTAGTGGTCAGATTTAGTGGTATCTCAGGTATAAATTATTTGAAAACTTTTAATTGAATTGTTGTATTTATGCTCTTTTTCTTGTGTTTATAACACAAATATTTTAGATTAGACAGATTTCAAGTCACATTTATCTGGCTAGGCAAATAAAGCCTTTACGTTTTCTTTAGATTATTGAATTGTGCCCATGGAGAAAAAAGAAGCTTCAAAAAAATAGTTGATGAAAGGCTGAAAATTCTAAATCTTAGCAGAATTCAGTGTTACCTGTATTACAAAGAACAATATTAATCAGCTCAGGGTAGATATCTGTGCTATTTATTTGTAACTCAGCACACATCCATAACATCCTGGTCGATATTTTAAAAAGAGATTTCAAGATTAAATCACATTTCAAATTTGATAATACTGCCATTTAGCTTATCACAACATTAGGTTTAAAATCCTCTTACTATTGCTTGCATTATATGTATAAGCATACAAAAAACAAATTGTGAGGGAGAAAAAAAAATACTGCAGGGTTTATTATTATTATAATTGTGAGTAGATTATTAAAAAAAGGTCCAGTCAGAACCACTGTTTCAACTGTTGATGCAGAGGGATAGCAAGACAATTTTTTTACAAAACAAAAAAAATGAATAATTTGAAGGGAAGAGACAAGAGTAAAGTTTATAGAGCAGGATTGCATGTGTGCACAAACAGTATTGGTGCTGGTAGAGGATGAGATGGGAACCAGCACATCACGCAGACTCTACCATAAGTCTACCTATCTCTTCCTAAACTTAACAAGTTCTTGCACGGAGTACACCTGACCTAAGCACTCTGGCAATTTATAGCAAAATGAAATTCCAAACAAGTGTCCCCAGTTCTTCGTCTCATTTGTATCTGATGTGGTAATCACAAACCTAGTGCCCTCTCGATTTACTTCTGATTATTCCCCTGATCAGTATAGCTTAATCATTTTACTGTCAGGTAATCTGTTTTTCAGAAGCTTACTTTAATATTTCTTAAGTTCCTATTGAAGCTACATTCCCTGAAAAATTGGTCCTGCAGCACCAGATTTGATGTTCAGTGCTATAATTCCTAACTCCTTGCCAAGTCACTTCCTGCCAAGTTATATCCATTGACTGTCTGCTCAAAGCCTAAGTCTTAACTAAAACCATCCTAACTCCCTGCTTAATTACTTGCTGAAGGAGTGGTGCCTAGGTGCCTAGCTTTCTTACAAGGGCATTTCTCCGTACTGCAATGCTTTTAATCAAGGTCTCAAATAATTTCTTATGATCTTAGCCAAACCTATCCAATTTCTAACAGCCTCGAATTATAGAATATTTTGTACACCAAAGCCAGAAACATGGTCAGTACTGAGATTCTGTCTAGAAGCAACAGTACATCAGTTTCCTGCTCTGATGAGAAACAAACACCTTTAACAGTAGCAGGATTCTGACAGCAATGCTTAAATGCTAAGTTTTCATTAATTGAATTCAGCAGTAAATAACCACTGTGTGTTTGACCACATAAACAAATTTTTGAAAGGTTTCTCAAGGTCTTCATAACCATGGTTTATTGAAGAAAGTTTTTTTTTGTTTTCTCAAAATATAAAGAGAAAAAAGAGTTCTTCCATGTTTTATTTGGTGGAAAGTCTTAAGTAAATTTGCATCATACATTGTCTATGAGTCAGCTCAGACACCACAAGAAAATTTATCAACCATGGATTTTGGTTTTGTCATCCATTCTGTTACACTCTGTTAAATCTAGAATGCATAGAATAGAATAATTTTGGCTGCATTGCTTCAAAAATCTGTTAAAACAACCCGTTTGATTTCCTTAGATTTCTCTCCAGCCAAATCGTATTCAGGCTTGTATATTAAAGTCCTCACGTAAGTTGTTGTTTGAAGATGTTTTCTGAGCACTTGGTATGTTTGTTTGGGGGAACAGTGAAAGAGTTTTAATATATATGATTTCCAAAAGGTTTTCCAAATATATTAGTTAATTTGGCTAAATTCAGTGAAATAATTTATTCCAGGTCTAAAAACACCATTGGAAATAAGGCCTAAACCTTTATCTTCTTTTGAAAATTTTCTTTCTCTCTTCACATTTCAACTGCTATATAATTTCACTATGAAGATAGCATTGATGGTGTATTGACAGTGAGAAAGTACGTAGCAGCCACCATTAGAAAACTCTCTGAAAAACAGAGCCCAAACCAACATACTAGCCCATCCCACATATTTCTCATCAGACTGTCAATAATTTTGAGTCATATTTAGTGATCAGGTGGATGGTTAACTTTAGCTGTCCGCTAGGGGATCAGCACAGCACCACTGATGTGTGTTGTAGTACATGTAATTAATCCTATGACTATATACATAATGTTACATCACATTACACTACAGAGATTACATTGTTTTGTGAACCTGTAAAATAACTATTGCTGTCATTGCTGAGCTGTGTTGAATTGTCAAGATTTACTGCATATATATATATAAATATAAATATGAAAAAGCAAGTAAAAATTAACCTTACCGTTAGGATGCTCTGTGGCTTGATATAGCTGGCCCCCTGTGAACAGCTGAAAGAAATATAATACAAATGATGGAAACATAAATGAGCATGTTTTGTCAAATTAAAGGATAGGAGTATATTTTCCAGGTCATGAAGATCATAATAATGATGAGTGGAAATTCATATATGACATTAATAAGAGAATCAAAATGAATAATCAGAAGACATATAACATATTAACCAAAACCTGAATTTTATTACTTTAAATTGTGAAATTAAAACAAAACCATTGAGCCTTGTCCTATCACTACAGTTCCTATTAAAAAGTCTGTCCCTATCTTTCTTATATGTCCCTTTTAAATATTGAAAGCCTGCAACAAACTGTCCCTAGAGCCTTCTTTTCTCCAGGCTGAATGACCTCAAGTCTCATCCTTTCCTTATGGAAAAGGTGTTCCATCCTTCTGATCATTTTTGTTTCTCTCCTCTGGACCTACTCAAACATGTCCATGCCTTTCTTAGAAGGTCAATGTCTTTCTTGTGATCCCCTTTTCCTTAGAGCATTGGTAATCTAATCTACTTCATTGTCACAAAGCACCTGTAAGCACTGAGAAGATGCAAAGAAATTCTAACTGAGGCCTCAAGCTGAAAGGATCTCTTGTTCTTCACAAATATGTCCACTGTTAATAATGTTCTTCCTGTATAATATTATTCAAACAGATTTTAATGAGCACTTAGAATGGGCTAATAGATACCATCAAATACCAATGACTGAAACTGCAGACATAGACTTCTAGTTTCTTCTGAAGTTTTATGGCAGCAAGTCCTCAGATAATGTAAATACTTGAACATTTACGTTGCACAAATTTGTAACAGAAATAATAAGGTTTGTATGGATGCAGAATGAATGAACTGCATGTGTGTAAGCATCAGAAAGAACAGTAGAAAAAAGTTTAAAGATGGGGTGTGCACTTGGAAGGAAAGGGCCCCTTCCCTAGGCAGTGTTGTCTCTGGTAGCACTGAGGAAGATGGATGTGGCTTATGTCAAGATGAAAAGGTCTGTGCTCTGAAAAGGTTACAACACAGATAATTTCTCAGCTGAAGCAACCCTCACACAAGGAAGATGGTAGCTAGTTTGTTGCATATGGTACACACCATTCTTTTTTTTTTTTCTGTTTGCTGAAACCAGAATAGACTATGAAAACATATTTTAACCATGTAAACACAAATGAAGAAAACCATACAATATTCATCAACTTAGACAAAGATTTATGAAAGCAGAAATCAGAAAGATTCTTAGACATACTATCTGTTCACTCCTTAGGGTTGGAAAAGATTGCCCAGAAACATTTTTGTCACCTCTGGTCAAGAACTATTTAGGACTTGATGGCATGCTTTTCATATTGTACATAAGTGATCCTAGCTGAAGTATGTGAGTGAGAGTGTGAATGTGTAAAATTCATTTTCTTAAAGACTTTGCAAGTAAATACCCTGAGTAGAGTTTTACTTCACTAATTTCCCTTTAAAGATGGTCCACTCTTTTGTCATATTATCAGAGTGACTGTGTCATTTATTTAAATACAGTATTGATCCAATTATACAATTATAGTGTATTTCTCATGGTTATTCCCACAATGAAAGAAAGATGTTCTTGCAAGTTTATGTAAAAAATTACCTTACTTAAAATTAATACTACAGTATAAAATTTTTCTTACCTTAATTTCAACCAATGAATTACTTACGTTTATGGTAAATATCCTTTGGTCATTTAAATTTTACAAGTAAATATTTCACATTTGGTTCATTTTTCTCAGGTAAAAAGAAATCACTTATTTCTGTCTGTGCAACTGTGTCTTCCAGAAATCCTATTTCTTGGCTCTATCTTTGATGCAGCTGTACTCAATTCAACACTCAGATGCACAAATGTTAGCAAGAAAATAACACGATGAATTAAGTAGATTTTCATGTGTAATTTCCCTGAAAGGCAGTAATCAGATTTAACCGTCTCAATAGGGTGGGACAGAAATTCAATGAAAATAAAAATACTGTTGCTTCAGGAAATTCTCAAGGTTTAGAGACCCAATAGTCACCATAGTTCTTGAAGAAAGGCAAATATTAGTATTTAGACATCACCATTTCAAAAACATCCCAATGGAAAACAAAGGACGTCAACAATTGTATTGCCTCTATCATTCTTTAATGAACAACTGAAAACTTTTATGCTAAAAGCTAAAGGATGAGTTGTTTCTGTGTTCATAGCTGTTTGGTTTTCTTCATTGGGTACAAAGTTTGGCTTCCCTGCAGAAAGAATTTAGTTTTCACATGAGCAAGCAAAGACATCACAAGAGAAGGCAAAATGCAGTGGAAAAATATGTAGCAAAGAGAAAGCTAGGCAAAACTCATTTTTCCTCACACAATTTTATTTTCTTCTATTACAATTTTGAACTTTGATTTTGTACAAATCCTTTCTTCAACTAGTGCATCCAGAGACCTGTTGCATGAAGTAGACATGTTAGAATGTTAACCGACATATATTCTACAAATTAGAGTTCTGTTCAGGTTCAAGACAATGTATCTTTTTTTTTTAGGTTGGTACATGTCTTCATTTTTCAAGAACTTTGGAGGGATTTCAGGAAATCTATAAAAAAACTACATCTATAGGTAGTTTTCCCTATTTCACTGTGGGAAGCTCAAGGAAGTTTGTCTTTTACCTTTTACTTCCTTGAGCCAGATCATCATCTTCATTATGTTAGAAAGACAATACAAATACTAAGATCAAAGGCAAATAGATGCTGTCCTGGATTAGGTATTGAGAACATTTAAAACATAACCACTGAGCCCACATCCACAAAACAGATATATAGTTGAAGGCTTCCACGAGAGATAATTCATTCTTCTGGACATTTAAGCTAATTTAGGATAAAAAAGACTAACATTCTTTTTAAGAATACTATTATTTTTTAAGTTAATTTTAAAATAAAATATTTGTTTTAATCAAAGTACTGTACAAATAACAGTTTATAAAACTATACCTGATGTACAAGAAATTGAAATTGTCCAAAATTTGTTTAGAAATCATAGTTATTCAGCAATGACATTGATTGGTTGAAGAAAAAAGAGTATTAAAAATAAAAAATGCACTACATATATATGTAATAACACATTACTTCTAATGGATTAAATAAAGTGAAGCTTTGCTAGAAATGACTGCTTTTCATTTCCAAAGCTATAAACAAAACTGATAATTTTATTATGATATATTTTTGAATATTACTTTTCAGGTAATTTTTTCTTTTAATGGGCACAGAACTTTTTCATTTTCACAGTGCTCCTGCCCTCCAGTCAGCTGTAACAAGTGCTTTTTCTCTTTTAGAAAGAAAATTTAATCTAATTTTCAGATGAAAGAAAACAGAAAGAATACCCCAAAATACGAAGTTGCTAATGAAATATAGTTTTGCAATAGAGTTCAGCATGTCAGCCTCTGTGAATTCCTTTGGAAGAAAGAAGATGGAGGGCATTCAAGAACACAGCACTCAGAAGATGAACATTATATGTAGTCTTACAATTTTATAACAGTGTGACTATAAAGGATCATAGGGTAATTCACATTGAAAGAGACCTCAGGAGGTCTTCAGTCTTACTTTCAATAAAAGCAGGGTCAGCAGCGAGGTCAGACCATATTACTCGGGGTTTTTTCCAGTTGCATCATAAAAACCTTCAAGGATGTGGACTGCACAACTCACAGGCAACCTGCTCCTTTGCTTAACTGTTTTCAGAGTTTAAAAGATTTTCCTTCTCTCCAGTGTGAAAACTTTTTTTGTTGTTTCAAGTCACATTCCTGTCTCATCTTCCCACCATTTACTGCTGTGAAGAGTCAGGACCCATCTTTTTGCTGGGTCTCCTTGTAGGTGTTCGCAGGCTACTGTTAAGTTTCCCTGAGATCTCCAGACATAGTCCCTCAACCTCTCCTTGCAGATTATGTGCTTCAGTTGCCTACAACAGTGGCTTTTTCTGGACTCATTCTAGTTAATTGATGTCCTTCCTGCAATGTGTGGCTATGAGGGAAGGCAACAGGCCGCAGTACTTAGGTGTGATGTCACAAATGCCAAACATATAGGCACCATCTCTTGGTACTGGCTTGGTACCTGTGAATACTGCCCAAGATACTCTTGACGATCTCTGCAGCCAGAGCTCTTTCTAAAGCCCTTGGAAGCATATATTCAATTCTTGTATCCAAATATTTACAATGTCTATATATCCACATATACGCAACTAGCACTGAAGATACAACTCCTAATACTTTTCCTTACTTTCTAGCACATTAAAAACAGAGTTTACAATAATTAATATTAATATTATAAAATATATATTAAACCCAGAGGCATTTATATAAAGATATGCACTGTATATGAGAAAGTAGACTTCATATTGACAAGCAGGAGACCGTCTATCAACACTCGTTGACGGTTATGTGAAATAAATGAAAAACAGACCAAGTTGCATAGCAGTGGAGAAACCATGCTGCCAGAAGGAAGTATTCTCTCTCTAGGAGGGCCCTTATGACATTTGTAGCAAAAAACTTGAGTCTCTCTGCCACTTTGTAACCCTTCATATTGCATGTGGTTGGTCATGAGTTCACTGTCTTGGTACACATATCCAGTCTAGCAGATGGTGATTTAGAATTAGAAATCACTGGGTGCAAATATGAGATGCTGGTGCACGGGCAAAAGGCAGGAAAGAGGTAGAATTGAAAGTAATGGGGAGGCACTAATCAATATAAGTGAAATTCAATCAGTGTTCTTCAACCCCTTTTGCTTCAACAGAAAAACTGAAACAAAAAAACAGAAGTTGGAAGCAGAGAATTAGATTGAAAAAGAAAAAACTAGGAATGCTCATGTTCTTCAAAAGGTTGTAATTATCACAACTCACAGAGATAATAGAAACTATTGGGATCTGAAAAGTTTTTATAGAGTAAGGTAAGGATTCACAGACGTGAATTTTAAAACTCAAATTCCAACCAAATTGCACACAGGTCATGGTCGCACAGTCCGGAAGAAAGAAAACATTAAATGTAACTTCAGGAAGAGCAAGAAGGAGGATCTGGGGAACTACAGCCTTGTCAGCCATCATGTTGGTCTTTGGTAATATGATGGAGGAAATTGTGATGGAGGCCATTTCCAAACACATAAAGGAGAAGATTGTGATCAGGAGTCAGCAACATGGATCTTCCAAGAGGACATTGTGCTGAATCAAGCTGATATGACTGATTTGGTGGATTAAGGGAGAGCAGTAGTAATTGTTTATTTCATTAGAGTAGACTTTCAACATTGTCTTCTGCACCATTCTCTCAGACAAATAGAAACGTACAAGCTAGATGAATGAACAGTGAATAGACTGAAAACTGGTTGAACTTCTGGACTCCACCTGGAAGCAAATTTTGCAAAAGAAGTTTTTAAAAATATTCTTTGCCAAGTTTCAGGTATTTTCATACCATGTTATTATATTACGTAGCAGGGAATGGTGGAGTTGTTTTTGATAATTAATCATGCAGGACAGCTTTTACAACTCACCAGTATATCCCTACTCATTACATGTTACCATCAAGTTCTTTCAATACTCTACTTGAGCATCTCAGACAAAATAGTTGGTCTCAAGTCCTTTGCCTAGAATATCTTTCACAGAATGTAAGCTAGAGGTTTGATACAGTTTCTGTGGTGCTTTTGTTTCTTACTAGCTTGCTAGTGGAGCTCCTGTTTGGAGATCAGGTAAGACAAAGGCGAAATAGCCACCAAATACTGCCCACAGTAGTCCTGATGGGGAGGCTATTTTATATTGAAGAGTTAGTGCTCCACTAGCAGTCAGCCTGAGTAGGTGCAGGCCTGAGCTGTGCTGTACCTGACCTCAAGGGCTGTGCTGTGCTATATGTATCCTTTGGTGTAAGATAAACTCAGCTACATAATTGTAAAGGAAGATGATTGTTAGCTGGTTCACAACTGGTGTTAGTGATGATGCCACTGGTATATCCTTGTCTTTAGCCTCAATTGGAGAAACATGTTTTCTTAAATACATCCTCTTGAAGAAAATTCTAAAAAACTCTGAAGACCACAACAGCAGCAAATAATTAAATTAATTTCTGAAAACAAACAAACACACACCCACACATAATATCAGGGTTTTTTGCTGGATTATTAGAAAGTAAACAGTTTGATGAATGTACAGATAGTTTAACCCTAAACATACCTAGGAATAACACAGATCGAATGTTATATAAGCAGGGAATTATAGTATGGGAAACTATGGTCAAGAAATGATCAAGAAACTCACACATAAAGCAGACATTTAACCATTTTTTTTGAAAGGGAAAACTTGGAGCATTGCTTCTAGATAAAGAGCTTCCAGACAGACTGTGAAAGTTCCACTAGAGAGCATTTTTAGGGCTTGGGATGTTTTTGTGGTTGGCTTGGAGTTTTTTGGTTTGGCTTTGATTGGGCTTTTTTTTTTTTTTTTTTTTTTTTTTTTTTTTTATGATCTAGAAAGATCCCTTTCACTTATTGCTACTGGTTCAAAGTTTGTGGTAGGAGAGAGCTGGAAACATGTGAGCAGTAGGATGGATCACAAGGACAGAATTCCAGCTCTGATTATGCTATTTTATTGTCACATATATTGTGTGACATAAGCATTTTTAATGCTGGTTGCTCTGTTGCTTACCCTCATGCACTTTTAATCTAGAGATCTTTATCTGATTCTGGAATGTGCAGTTTTATTTCGCTACACATTCCTAATTTTGAGTTGGCACTGAAAAGATTACACAGAATGAGAGAATTCCTCTACATTTCTGTTCTTGTTTTTTCTTTCTTTGTTCCTGTTTCATATAGATTAAATACTCTGCCATTGTCAATTTTATTTGGCTTAATAGTCAGGCTATGCTTTTATTAAGAGAATCAAAAGTAATTATGGACCATTTTAGCAAATGGAAAACAGGATAAGAAGGTTTAGGTTCATAATGTTATTAGCAGCACTGATAGTACCAGTGAATGGTTTATGGATTCAGACAATCCAATAAAACTCATGAGACTAACACTTAATTACAACATTGTAAAACAAATGTTTTCTCTTCTTTCAATGTCTGCCTTGAAAATTTTTTAAATTAACAGATACAATACTGGTATGGAACCTATCTGATGCCTGCAGAGCAAACAGATTGATCATGACATATGGGGCTTCAGATCACATCAGCAGAATCCATTTCGTAATTTTTTTTCTCAACCAATGCTTTCAGGTATCAATTGAAAAAAAATATTTTTTTTTTTTTTTAAATGGAAGTACATAAAAAAAGACCCTGAGCATTAAGGACTATATGCAATTAGATACAAAATTCTTCTGTTTCTTTTACTTGGCTATGGTGAAACTCATATTCTAAGGAAGCACATCATACAGACAAAATTCTTTGATGTATTATGTTTTTACCACATACTTTACATCATAGTGGAATTTGGGGTGAGGTAGCCACAAAAACAGAACCACGCCACTTAGTAGCATAAAATCCAAGCTCTATTTACTAAGCAGGACAGGTATAGTGGGTGAATAGCAATTTCACACATACACAAACACACACACACTGTACAGAGCATGTGCACACCATTTAAAGTCTCCAATTGAGCTTTCACCAGTACCATGGATGTAGTGGACAAGGACACTCCTTGCAGCTGGCTGAGGTGTTTGTGTCCTATCAGATCGCCTGTCCTATCAGGTCGCCTGTCCTTTATGTGTGCTGGTTCCACATTGGACCTCGCATTCAGATGCTTGTGCATGTATCCTCTCCTGAAAGGCTACTTTATTCACTATTTGTGGCTTTCTGACTTAGATGGTTCCACAAGCTACGGTGAAGTTGCTTATGAAATCACTCCTTTTGAATTTCACTATATCTAAAGCCAGTTAGCACAGTTTCCTGGGGCACTAGTGTTACAGGGATGTGAAACTGTGAAGATTTGTTTCTTTCCCACTAATACCTAAAATATTAGAGACAGCAGATGTAATCCAGAGGTATGCAGCCCATCTCCCCTTAACAATTATCCATGCTTTCCCTGTTTTCCCAGCACATACAAACATCACTTAATGACATAGAGAGCTTTTGGGAAAGATTCACCCTGTGACACTTAAAATACTAGGTCAATCTCTCGCATTCATACATGTGAGTTTTTCATGGTTGAAGAGAATTTATATATTTTGCAATAGCTTCATCTGCTTTCAGATAAATTTTTTTTTGACAATTTATGAAATATCTAGGTCTATATACCATGTATTATGTGCAACTGCTTAGATGATTAAATATTTAATTATGCTGCATGACATCAAGAGCTTCAACAGTTTAATGGAATTACATCAAAATATATGTATAGTCATAGTTTAAACAATTATTTTTTGAGATAATTACTTTTTGAAATAGTCATTTATCTTTCTTCTAAAGTAGACCAATATAGAATTCATTTTACCTAGCCTGGTATTAAAATATATTAAAGTATCCAGCTGGTATCATCTCAGTTTTGCTTTGAGGTTTGTTGGGTTTTTTTCTCCTTTCCCTTTTTCCTTTCAGTAAATGAATTTTATTCAGAACTCACAGTCTCCACTCATAAAAAGTGCTGCTAAGATATTCCACTTGGATGATATATGATTTATTTTATCATGTGATATTCCTGCTTAATATTTACACAACAGAAAGTTTTTAAAAAGCTCCTGCATGCATTTATCAGCACAAATTACAGAATACAGAGGCTCCCTGAAGCTTGTTCTATTAGACTGTGAATGTTTCCTCATTTTTTTTTGTTATTCTATAGTTATCATAAACCCCAATTCATAAGCCTTCCAGTTCTTTTTTTTTTTTCCCTCTCCTTCTGTTTTCAGATTCATAATGCAAAAAGTTCAAGCCTCAGTGAAGTATTGATATTACTAGAAGAGATACTTTTCTCACCTGAAATATTTTATTAGAAAAAAAAAATCTAAATAATTTTATGCAATCAAAAAAATACAAGAGTCTGCAACTGGGTCCTCATAGTTGAAGCACAGTAAACTAAACATTTGAGTTCTTCAGAAATTATATTGCATGTACTAAATCTCATTGTTTTAATTTGTGGGGCTCAGATTTCACCAGGGAAAGAAAGAAAAATTTTCTTATGACCACTTAGGAACTGCTGTCTTGTTTCCATTACGTACTATTATAACTCAGAATTGTTTCATTTTCAGTGCTATCTAAATCTATTTCAGCTCATGTGTGTTTTATAATATGGTACTTGAAACTTGCATAAATCCTTCATGGTACCAAATTTAATAGTTAAATCTATCTAAGTGCTTCTCCTTTTTCTTCCTGAGAATTCTATTAATTTGTTTTTAATTATGAAATATATTGAGTTTGCACATTCTGCAGATGCATTTTTGTTTTAAATGCTGTGTTGTTGTCATGACAACGACAATATTAATGTCCAGCTTGTGCATTGAGATGGACGACTACTCACTCCCTTTTGCTTTGTAAGACACTGTCTCCAGGAGGTTACAGAAGGCTAATTTTAAAAAAAAAAAACTTAACAAACACAGAAGTCTTATCATGTACTTGTACATTGTATATCACATTGCACTGGGGCACAGTATACTCAGATGCTGTGTCCTTCCTTCCCATTAAATAAATAGAGGTGAAAATGCTGAGAACCAGCTACCATGAATTAGCAAAGTGGCCAAAGCAAAGGATTGATCAGAATTTCAGGGGTTTTGATCAGAATTTCAGAGGTTGTTGTACCCCTGACACAGCCACAGCCTGCCTTAATACTTTTTTAATTTGCAGGAGCTGATTCTGCTTCTTCAGCCTTTGCTTGTTTAGTATAATCCAAGATTGAGGCTGTGCATTGTTCACTGCATAAGTTTATTCATATTACAATATAATGATGGGTGTGATTGCTGCCACATCTCTAGAAAGAGAGCCTTTAGACATGATTTGCTGCTTGACAAAACTTGTCTACACTTGCAGGATTTCGTGTGTCTGTGTGGCGTCACCTACAGGTTTTGTTGAGCAGTCACACTGGTTCGAGGACAGATGGAAGATACTGTTCATCACTAGGACCTGTAATTTTATACTTTTAAAGGAAAAAGGACAAAAGTGTGTTTTTTTCTGCAGGATTCTCAAACAGAAATTTGCTCCACTATACATCTATTACACTGCTTTCTCCATAGAGCGAAAAATATTGCTTCATTTAAAAAAAAAATAAATTTCTGTGTCTTGAGCTTCTAATTCATCCCAGGACCAAGAATTAATATAATCCCTTTCTCCCACTGCCTCTGATTATGCACCTTTGTTTCAAATGAATAGTCAACCTTATTGTTAACAGGTTCAATTAAACAGTCGTCATTCTACTTCCTCACTGCCCTAGGCAGTATGTCTTAATATTTCTCAATTCTGAATAGTAACATTTCAATGACGACATCTCAGATAGAACAGAGGGAGCCACAAGGCAACAACAAAAGTTAATTTATTTTTCAGTAACAATCATCAATCTTTTTACTTTTTTCTTTTTTTAAAAAAGGTGTCACATTAACAAATTGCACATATATTTGATATCTACAATTGATTTCCAGGAATAAACTGCATTAGAAACAATATTTTTTTAATCCTTCACAAAACCTGACATAAAAATACATTTCTCTTTTTTAATAAAAACTAATTCTTTCTAGTTTTGAGTTACAATGTTTGCCTCATAATCTCATTTAACTGCTTAAATTGTCACCTGACATATGCTGCATGTAGACATAGAACATAAAACATCTGTTCAAAGTTGGGCAGAATAGCATTTTGATTAGAAATGCTAATTAAAACCTACAGAGTTATTGCTGAGGGGGAAAGGCCCACATCACATCTCTAACATCAGGCTGCACTTTAATAGAAAGAAATAAAGAGCTTAATCAGAAGGTGTCCAAACACACTGTCTGTAAAGGATACCTGCAAAGTTTCACCTTCTATCAGTTGCAAAGCAGGTGCTTCTGAGATCTGCCTACAAAACAGACCACAATAGGAATGAGTACATGCTCAACTGTGTCTTCATTCTGACCTTGTGTAAGGAAAGCTTCATCAGCATTTGGATTGCCCTTCAAGCTGGAAGCCAGTAACCAGTGGTGTCCCCCAGG
>BJBW01003068.1:0-94937 GCA_004320125.1 Scolopax mira
GTTATCTTTTTGTTTAACAGCTGCAGGTATCCTGTTTTGTGCCTGTTCTGCACATCCTTGTTATCTCCCTTATATTTTTAGTCCCAGGCCAGGACGCCCCCGACAGCCCAAGGACTCTCCCACATTCCAGTCCTGGGTCAGGATGTTCACAAATCTCACTACAGACATGCTTGACAGTCCAAGGACTAGCCCCAACACTTCGCCTTCTCCTTCTTCAGATTCCTTTTCTTTTTTCTTGTGTCAACAAGATAATGTGCTGTGTCTTTTGGCTATCCATTGCCAACTCTTAGCAAGGCTGGGGAATTAATTTTGCTTCATTTTTTTCTGTGCTGGGTCATTGGTTTTCAGGGTGTGCTGTTGCAGGGCTTGTGTGAAACCTGGTACCTGAAGTAGCTGCCGTGTACCTTACATCGCCCTCTCCTTTTTTAACTATTCTCCTTCTGTGTGTGTTGTAGAGAACTGGAAACTTGTCAATCTGAACTAGCATTGTCCTATCTGTCTGCCTGCATTCATGGCATAACATAGAGTAAACACTAAGGAGTTCCCCAGTTACTGGTGAGGGCATTATGGAATTTACTTGGTCCAACCTTTCCAGATCAGAATACAAAATGAGTGCGTTTACTCAGGTTTGTTTTGTTTTGTTTTGTTTTTAATCTTCACGCCATTTTATCTGCCTATTTATCTAAAATATTTATAGAGCAGCTTAGATAGGTATGTATGAGTGCTCAATACATATTACGAATATGTTCGGCTTCTACATTATCATTCAGGCAGGAGTTTGTTATTTGTCCTGATTTGTCTAGTAACCCAAAAGGCTGCAGATTTGATTTCCCCTAGCAAGTGTTTGAATGGCTCTGGATATAAATGCACACATGAAGGGTGCATTGCTGGTATTATTTGGCAAGCTGGGGACTAACTAGCATACTGAGTGTTTGTCTGCAAGGTGATGTCCAGACTTACGCTCTGGACCGAAGCATCAGAAATGATGCTTTACATCCAAGGGTAGTGAGACAGAAGGCTCCTGCTTTGTCTTCTTGCTCAAAACCCTTCCTGGGGTCTACCTGGTGTGAAATGCACTCGCCAGCCCTGGAGGCATTACCTGGCCTCGCTACTCAGTGTAGTGGTGCAGAGCTAACTGTCTGGAGGTGGTTTATTGCTGGTAAAATCTCACAGCATATGATTTCCACTTACCTGTCAAGAAAAATACAGGTACAAATGAATTTTAGAGCCACACTCATGTATTATTAATTTTATTTGTGCCTATTAGATATGGGCCTAAGCAGCAAAATTGAGTTTTCTAGCTTAGCTTTCACTTAAATGTGTGGGTGTCCAGCTCTGAACTACTGCCACCTTTCTGAGGATCAGAAAATTCAGTTTTTTGGCACACCTAAACTCTGGATGCCTGTAAACAAGGCAAAAGACCCATTGTGATATCATGCTTACTTTTAAAGCCCGAGGTCCTGTAATCCTGCAATTAGGTGAAACTCATAGCTTTGATTCTCCTAAAACTAAATTTCATCTGGTAAAAAGAAACCAATCAAAATATAAATACAAAGTCCTTTAATATTTAGAAGAGTTAGATTCATAATTTTAAAGCATGTATTTATTATTTTAAAACTAATAAATAATTCATTTCAAATAATCTTAACTAACGAAACTAATTTATTAGAAAATAGTGTACGGCAGAAAATATCTGTTTCTTCTCTTAGTATCATTTTCTCATATTGATTATTATTCTCAGATTTGCAGGTTGTCTGCCTGAAAAATAGTCTGCGACGAGTACAAATGAAAAGAGTTTGCACACTGAGTCATGCTAAGCTTTTTAGCTTTATTTATTTTGTGTAGTTTATTTACTTTTTTTGGTTTTGTGTTCATACATTTAAAAACATCAGCTATGTGAAGCTCTGCGTATCCCAAACGTAAAAATAAATAAATAATAAAAAATTACAGCTCCTGAAAAATTAAGTAACATGCTGGTCAACTGATCTGCGTAGTAATCTATCAGGAGGATTTCTTGAATGATGGTCAGTTATTTCCTTCAAACAAGCCCAGTGAAACCAAAACAAGCCAGGGTCAGAGACTCCTTGCTAGCTCTGCACACGCTGGTGGTGCTTGGATGTGTCAGTGAAAGATCCTGCTCGTGCCCTGGAAGCAATAGGCTGCCTTAGGCTGTGCCAAGGCTCCTGTTCTGCTCAGTTAGCGCTGCCCATGGGCATTTCTGCTCCCCACTGTGCAGTATACCAAAGACGGGTCCTTTATCTCCCCAGGTTCAACTCCCTCATCCCCATAGCTGCTGTGAAAAGCCCCTGTCAGCCCTAGAAACAAGCGGGATAGCTAGATCAGATAGCAGGTAGGCAGATACTGGAGTGGTGCTGGAGCCCTTATAAATGGAGAAGATCATTTCCATGTCCACAGTGCAAGCTTTGGTGTATCCTAAGGACTCACTGCATTTAGATTACTGCAGGCTAATGGAGTTGCGTTCCAGGAGCAGGTCCTTTCCTTCCTTAGAAAATCAGCTTTCTCTGGGATGAACTCTGCTGGCCAGAGCTGCAGGAGTATATCACAGAAAGAGGGGCATCACCTTTCTAATGCGTGTGCCCATGTCCTTTAGTATTTCTGAGGAAAGAGCCAATTCTGTCTTGTCAGCCAGCACCACTCTCTGCATAGGCAGCCTACTGTGTCTGCTCCTTTCCTCTCTGGCTTAAGTGTGTATGTCCACTGATAGGACCACTCTCAGCTGGGGCACATCGCAGAGGTCTAAAAGAGGGCTAATGAAATGACACTTAAGAAAAAACAATCACAACTTGATAGAAAGCTAAAAGTAGAAAAAATCCCCTTCATAAGTCTTTCCTCCTCTTCAAACTCAAAGCCAACTCGGCTGGTAGAAGTAGGCATTCACTGCCAGAAGATTTATTAGCATAACCATGGCCATCTCTTCTGCCTTTCTGACCCAGGTGGCCAGCACTGCTTGCAGGGTGGGTTGGACTGGAGGCAGCTGTCTCTGCCCAACTCAGTTGCTAACAGATGCTGATACTGTCCTCTCTGTGATGGGGTGAAAGCATGAAGAGACTGCTCTTATTACCACCTCAAAGCATTTTGTGCTGCCTCAGGGCATAATGGATACTAGTGAATCTTTTCGTTCACTATCCCAGGCATTTTTGCTGGGGTCTGATGAGAGGAGCAAAGAGGGGGAAGGATCCACCAGAAGTGGTCTGGTCCTTCTCCATGCAGTGAGACAAGATCAGCTATACAGTGGCTGCCCGCCCTTTTTGAAGACATCCTGTGCCTGCATTGCCAGTGCATGGCCATTATTTCACTCTGCTTGCACTTGGAAGGCTTTTATTAACATATGATCCAAATTGATTTTGCTGCCAACTATTTGTGGTCCTTCCAAGATACATGGTGGTAATTTCTCCTCTTCCTCAAAACTACCTTTTATCTGTTAGAAGCCCATTGATCCCTGTGGCTCAGACCTCTCTAGTTCAGCGTAACAGGCTCACTATTTCTCGTGGGTCATATTTTCCAACCTTCATTGTCATATGTATTTCACTACTGTCTGATTTGTCTACTGTCTGATTGGTTTCCTCAAGTGTACTGTCCAAAACCAAAGCAAGAGTTCCAGTTGAGGACTCAGTCATGCAGATTAAAGTGCCAGTCATTTTTTGCATATCATGCTTCACTTACCTAATCCCAGAATGAGATGAGATTTACCTTTTAAAAAAGAGCACCTCATTGCTTTCACTTATTTAGTCTCTCTGCTGCTCTCTAACCCTCTGTTACTGGTCTGCAACACAGTCTGCAGCTCACTCCCCACTTCTGTGTTTGAGCATTAATTGTTTTTCTCCCCTTCCAGAGCATAGTGCTTTGTGCTCGCTATTGTTGGATGCCATCTGGTTGGTTTCTCCATGGAGACCACTTCTTCAGTTTACTTACAATCCTGGTCTCCAAAGTACTTGCAACTGCCCCCAACTTGGTGTCATCGACAAAAGTCAGGTGCCTTCTTTCTGTTCCATTCTGAAGGTGTTAATTAAAGTATTGAAGAGATCAGGGTACAAAGGTGGACTGTGGTGGCAACTCACTAAAACTCACTCCATCCCAGGTGGATAGCGATCTGTAGATTGCAGTTCTTTAAAGCATCCTGATGGTGATTTAACCTCCACCATGTTCTCCTAGCTTGTTCAAGAGACTGTTGTGCCTTCTGAAGTTGAGAAATATCACATCATCACACATACTGCTCCCGCATTATCTGCTATGCCAGATATCCTACCAAAAAAAAAAAAAAGGGAATGAGGTTGAAGTGACATGATACATGCTTGCCAAAAGTACATTGCTTATTTTTTCCTTTACTGTATTATTATCCTCTAGGTGCTTATAAATGGGATGTTTAATTGTTTGTTTCAGTATGTTGAGTGACTTTTTCCAGGAGAATGAGTCATAATGGGGACACAAACAGTGGCTGCTCCTCTCCCAGCATTACTTTGGGTTCTTGTTCTTTTAGGGCTATATACTCAAGCCCATCTCAGGCATTAAATATCAGTGGGGAAATCCCAATAGTCCTTACTTGTCTCATCAAGGTCACAGGCACAAAGGCAGAGCGATCTTAACAGACATGGGGTTTAAAAGTTTCAGGTCCAGGTCAGGCTACAGGAATAACCCTTTCCACTAGGAGCAAGCAGATGGTTGCTGTATTTGCTGTCCAGAGTCTTTACAGCAAGTCATCATTGTGAATGGAGATGGTTGGGAATTGAAATCACTGGCTTTGATTTCAATTAACATTTAATCAGGAAGTTTTTACAGGTGTGAGGTGCTTTTTCTGGTCAAAATTGTGAGGAGAAAAAGGTATAGGTATATTGTCACGGCCTATATAAAAGCTACAGCATTCAGCTGAGGTATGGAGAACTCATATTTGCATTTTTGGTCGGAGCCTGGGACTCCTGCAGGCTCGCTAACATTTCTTGTGATTCCCAGTTACTGGCTGTTTGAAGGACAAGGACTCTCCCTTGCTTTAATGTTTATTTCATGAAAAAAAATCAAAAGGGCTCTGTTATTTTGGCAAAACAAAAACAAATTTGGAAATATCAGCAGCAAATTTTCACAAAGAGGAGTACATGTTTACTGCCCAGCCCTAATCACAAACTCAGAGTTAAAGGTATAGCAGCTAAGGGACAAATCCTATGGTTTTCTTTCAAACTGTATGTGAAAAGAACCACAGGGTGTAGCCTTTCTCTATTATGCATTGCCTTTGTAGGGCTCCTTGCTTGCAAAGATTCAGACTGGCCATTCATTGTTTCAAAATGGTATAGGGATGTATTTGTGATTGCTAGGATTTAACAATAGAAAATTTATTACGAACTCTATGTGGTATATTAGGGATGCCCTCTCTCATTCTACTCCCCTGAAATTAAAGGGCTTTGTGCAGGTGACTGGTGAAGCACCACGAGAGAAATCCTTCCCCTGGAAAGGTGGCTGAGGCCAGCCAGGCTTCCCCTGTGTCAGCACTGCTCTGCCAGTGAACCCCTTGGTAGGAGCCAGGTCTAGGCTGGTGTCTACCACCCACTCAGCCCTTGCCCTCATTGCTGAGGACAGCAACAGGGAAAGATTTTGCTTCAGACTTCAGTGCTGTGAGAAGGGTTTCTGAGCAGAACTGGAGCAAGGCACACAAGTGTGTTTTATAGGAGCCTGAAGACAGGTATCAGGTGAAGCTAGCTTCTGCTGATCACCAGCCTCGGACCAGAGTCAGTAAGCCAGCGTGGGGTTCATCTCATCACTCTCTACAACTACTTGAAAGGACATTGTAGAGCGGTTGGTGCTGGTCTCTTCTCACAGGTAATTAGCGATAGAACAAGAGGGAATGGCTTCAAGCTGCAACAGGGTAGGTTTAGACTGTACATTAGGAAAAAATTATTCACAGAAAGGATGATCAGACACTGGAATAAGTTCCCCAGGGAGATGGTTGAGTTACCATCCCTGAATGTGTTGTTTAGATGTGGTGTTGGGAGATATGGTGTAGGGGAGAACTTTGTAGAGTAGGGTTGATGGCTGGACTCGATGATTCCAAGGGTCTTTTCCAACCTGAATCATTCTATGATCTCACCAAACATAGATGTTATCTCTGGAGGTGGGTCATCCTTTGTGATTAGTGAAGAGAATCAGGCTCTTTTCAAAGTCCAGTTCATTCTAAAGTAACCATCCAAAATTCATCAGATGACTTGACCAATGGAAATGTCAGTTGTGGTTGTAGAGGCGAGTCCAGGGTGAGAAGTCCACATGGTGCCATGCATCCTTTTAGTCTTTCTAGACCCCCTTTCTGCCAATCTCTGCTGGAGTTTATTCCCTGCCAGAATAAGGGATTGGTGGCTTGCAGCAGCTCTCTGGGAGACCAGAGCTGGGCTGCTTTTGAGCTCAGCAGAGCCACGGTGGGAGCCCGTCTTCCCCTGGCACGTCTGGTCTTCCCACCCCTTTGGCCAGCGCTGGAAGCAGAAGCAGTTTGAAGAGAGCTGAAGCTATTTTTCCTTTGCTAGTCAGACAATAAGGATGTTGGAGTCAGATGCTGTTCTCCGAGAGATGTTTGCTTCCCTGCTTTGTGGGCGCAGAGCCCAGAATTCAGAGGGATCTTTTTGAGTGCTAACACTGTAGCGTTTTCAATTCCAGGGAGCCTGCAGTAGGTAAGAACAAGCACAGACCACTTTGTCTTTTTCAGGACATAGCCCCAGTGGGAAAATGACAGTGAATTTGGCATGCTGTTGCAAAGAATAATGAGATAACATGGGAGTATGAATTTTCTGGGAGGAAGAAAAAAGATCATTTTACTGGGAGCAGTGGGGGAGAAGAAGAAAAGATTGGAGGGAGGAGATAAATTCAGACTTCTACGGGGACCAGGAGAGACAAGACTGGTGTGCTTAGAAGTAAATGACAGCGGATCAGTTTGATGGAGAAAATAAGCTGAGAGAGCAGGGAATCCTCTTGGGGATCTGAAGCATGCTAGATCTTGCTGCCCTCCCTTCGGCTGTTACCATGGACTGTAATTTCCTACGGGCAAAATAATTCCAAAATTTCAGGCACATGGTAGTATGGGTAACAATCTTTCTAGGTTTTCTGTGCTGGTTTGTTTTGCCCAAACTCATAAATTGCAGGAAACTGCACCTGGTGTTTCATAGGTTACCAAAGAACTTCCTGCTGCTTCCCATCTAATATTTTTATGGCTTCCCCATAGTGTCCTGATGCCTCCTAACTTCTGTTTTCCTATCTCCAGGCATGGCTGGAGTATTACTATGCAGCATTGGGTTTGGCTCTGTTATATAGGTTGGATCTCAGCACTTCTTAGTGCATAAGTCAGGAGGTTTTTCTGGAATACTTTGGTGCTTGCTTTGCAGGTGCAGGCAGGAGACAAAAACAGAGTACTTCAAAAAATGCTTACTCATTTTGGAGAAAGAAGTATTGCATAAAATACATGGAATGCTTTCCGATGTCTGGGAGGAAGGATCTTGATATGATAATCCAACTCCTGAGTGATATAAATCAGCTTAACTGGAGTGGTCTCTTTAGAGCAATATCAGCTGATTTTTTGCAGTTTTGTCTGATCAGCTGATTCTAGATTCGGACCAGTGCTGTGAAAGATTTTGCCTTGTTATTTTTCTGTCTGATCATCTCAATCTACTGTCCCAGGTCTTAGACTGAACTCTAAAACAGTGGATTAAGGACAACATTTTTCTCTCTTCTCCAAACACAGCAGGAACCTAATCCCACCACCAAGTCTGCTAACCCTTGAGAGAGTGCAGATAACCATTAACTGTAAATCCAGGCTTGTTCCTGCTCCCACTGCTGAAAAAGCAATGGCCTCAGTGGCACAACAGTATTGCCATCATCTGTTGCAAACCTTGATATATAACCCAATTTGCCTACAACAGGATAAAGCTCCTTGGACATTCAAAGTCATAGATTCCCATTGCTTGCTCAATCTGTGATGGCCAGTCTTGACAATAATGAGTGAATGGGGTTTTTTTGCCTTATCCTCTTGAGATCTTTTTGCAGAGAAGAAGTGCTAATATAACCAGGAATAAATGTCTTTTTCATTGTATCTTGAAGGGCTGTAACTGCTTAGTAGCTTGAAAATTAGCAAAAATGTGTTTTAAAAAAAAATTCTCAAAAAGATCTGATGTGGAACTTTTGATTTCTAACCTAAAATAATGAGAAAAGATATACAGCTAATCTCCACTTGAAACTTTAGTATAAGCTTGTCTTTTTACGTGTAATGCCGATGAAAGCTGAGATTAATCGTGCTCTACATTTCTTTGTCTCAGATCAACCTTTTCCATAGCTTTACTGTATTTTTTATTTTCTTCCTTTCATTTGAAAGAAATACCAGGTTGAAGTTAGCCAGGTTTGTGGTTCGCTCAGTTGAGTTTTTATTATATCCAAACCCTAAAGGTACTGGGAGTAGCTTGGCTTCCTGAGGAAACAAAGTGTGTATGGGTTTATTTGTATAATTATGCCATTCGCCTGTCCCTCTGCTTGAGGGGGGCTGACTCCAGCACCCTTCATACCTGCTGTGACCTTGCCCCATCAAGAGCTTCTGCCCCTCAAATTCTCACTAGTATACCCCAGTCTCCTCCTGCATCCCTTACAGAAGGGAGGCATAAAAGACTGAATGGTTGCAGGTTGGTTTGGACAAGGTAGCGCAATCAAGCTTGTGGGTGCCACCTTGACTAAAACTGGTCAAGAGCTTTGAAGGTTGTCCAAGGGATGAGGCATTCAGAACTTAGGATGTGTAGTTGTGGTAAACCAGGCCTTGCTAATTCCAGTGTTTGTGGAACAGTGTGTTCCTTTTGCCTGTTTTTCTTACTGCACTGGTGCCAGTGGAGTCGATACTGCAAATCTGCCATGCTCAAAACTCCATATGGTATGAAATTCCATATTCCTGAAGTCCACCAACTCTGTGTTTTTGGCTGCTGTGTTACTATGTACACTCATTGTAGCTGTGTGTTAGTGGATGAGAATGTGGATCAAAATCTTGATTCCACTAAAATTAAAGGGAATTTTGCTTCATTGGAGCCAAGATTTCATCTGAAATTGGAATTGGCTAGAAACAGATTGTAAAATAAAGCTAAATTGAGCCAGCAGTTCAAAAACAATAGCAAGGCTTGTAGAAAGAAACAAATTTATTCCTTACTTTAAAAGCTTTTGATTTTACTATTTAATGTGAATTAATTGCAGAAAGAAAGAAATGGCATTTTGGGAAAAGGAAAAAGGCGATAGTATTTCTAAAATGAAATTGCCCTTTGAGAAGTGACTTCAGGCTTTGAAGGGTGGGGAAAGGCAGGTAAGCACAGTCTCTCTGCTGTGTTTTCCTACTACATCCTTGTGTCTGCATAGTGCATACTGACCCCAGCTGACCCACGGTAACCGTGTGCTCCCACCATTTGTCTCTGTCCAGTTGCTGGCCCTCATCACTCCTGAGCAGATGCATAGTCTGTCTTGTCAGTGTGTATGCATGCTATGCCTTGTAGGATAAGCCTCCAGCTGCTTTCCACAAAAACAACAAATGATAAATTTTATTAAGTAATAGGTTTTCAGGGTTTGGATTTTGATAGCTTTTTCAGAGCTCCAGCTCTTCTTTTTATCTTTAGAAACATTGGAATTGCTACCCCAGTAGCCGCTCCTTGCTCACCAGAAAGTGAAGGAACATTCTGAGAAAATAATGACTTAATATCACATTTCCTGTATAGCCACTAAAATGTCAGTAGTCAGTTGCTTGGAAAAAAAACCCCTCCAAAATAACAGAATAGCAGCTTGGTTTAATAAAGCCTGAGATGTGATAGTTAAGGGGAAAAAATAACTTGCCAAATGTGCACACAACAAAATAGACAAAAAAGAAACAGATACTTAGACATATGGCTTCCATTTACAGTGTATTCAGGCAGGGAGCACTTTGTCAAAACCCCACCACAGCTTTTGAAAATGTCTTTTAAAAAAACAAATATTAGGTTAAAAAGTGTTAATCCCCAACAGAAAACAAGAGAAAGGTTCTTCCTGGGAAGGAAATAAAGGCTGGCGTGGGCAGTCTGAGGGAGTGGAAGCACTTGGCCACACTCAGCAGCAGCAGTGGGTCTCTCCCTGTCACAGCTCAGGCTGTTCAGTGGGCAAATCTGGGGCAGGAGGAACCAAGCTCTGCCTGAGAATTCATAGTGGTCTGTGATAGGTTGAGAATACGATCAAGAGATCAGTTTGTTTCTCACAGACACATCAAGAGCGCCATCATTTGTCTGCCTGGCTTTTGCTGGAGGACCCTTTGGAGATTCCCAAATGGGTTTTGGGCTTTCTCAGTTCTGATACCAAAAGGCTAAGGCTGATGAGGCTTGGACAATTTTAAAATTCTCCCCTTCTTCATGTATCAAGTTTCCTTTAGATCGTCTGTTTGCTGGCATGATCTTCTTCAGTCTTCCACAGAATCTTCTAGGGACACCTTCATTTATTATGTGGACACATATTGGAATGAGGAACAGGTCTTGAAAAATTTCATGTCTTCTCAGACAGAAAAGTAGACTACAACTGCATTTTTTTTCTTCCTACTCCATGAAGGTTACCTTTTAAAAAAAAAAATGTAGAGAAAAAAAAATTGATAACTAGGGAGGTCCTCTTTAATGAAATGAGAATTGGATTTTGGTGATAAGTTTTAATTTAGGGCAAATAATTTAATTGGAATGACTCATTAATTTTGGGGTGCGTAAACTGGGCCTCTGGCAGCCTATTATCTTCTTTATTCCTTTCTGAGTCTTCTCTGTCAGCAGTATAAGAAAAGCCTTTTGCCTTTAATAAGCTAAGGAGACACTTTCTTTGGGTGTGTGGGTAAAGGACTCTCATGGTGCAGTGATTTAAATGTAATGGCATTTCACCTTTGGGTACCCTCAGTTTATGAGCCACTCAGGCTACAAGACCAGTGAGTTTGTTTTCACAGCATCCTGGCATATGGATACTCAGCTACACAGAGGATACAGGTCATGTGGTGGGCCTGGGGTTGACTTGGGCATAAGAGATTAGTAGCACTCTGCCAGGAAGGTTGGTCATGACTAGTTGCACAATGCATTGACAAAATTGTCTGCAAGGAGACCAGAATTATGTCACCAGAAGAAGTTGACTGTTGGGACTATAGTACTCTAAAATGTACTCTGACTCAGTGGGTGAGTGGGACATCTACTCATGAGGTTCAGCTCACAGCTCTGGTAGGCAGCAAGTATATCCATTAATGTGCTATGTGCAAACAGGCAAAGGATAACGCATGGAGTAAAGAGCCTTTCAAAGGAAGAGAAGTGAAGAAGCAAGATCCTAAACCCAAATTCCACATGGCCCTCAAGCAGGTGCCACAGCAGCAGCTGTAGTCTAGAGAGTCTCTTCAGAATGACTGTCCCCTTGTTCAACTGATGTGAATGTCACTTTTGGGTATGTTCCTGTTTTGAATGAAAAAAAAAAATTGTTGCAAAGAAGTAGGAAAAATATTCACAAATAACCACAGAACAGACTTTGTGAGGTAGAAGCCTTATGACCTTGATGATGATCTTAGGGATTATGAATGCATAGAGCTCCCAATTCACGATTTCACCAGAAAGATTAATCCACTTGTTGACCTACAGGAAAGAGGTTAAGAACAAAAGTTCATAGGGTGACCACCTCTCACTAACCTGTTTGAGGGGAGTGTTAGCAGTTTGGCATTGACTGCTGCTCCTACTGTATTTTTAACTATTGTGAATATGTTTCTCATAATTCATGGCATGATTGTGTTCCAGGAGAATATTTACAGCTGTGCAAAGCTTCTGGACCATCTTTGCAACTGAGGTTGACACCATGGTTATACCTCTACTTCCCCTGTGGATAGTATTAGAGAAAGTGCTGGACTCCAAGCCGGATAACAGAGACTGGCTGATGTTCATGCTACTTGATGGTACTACCTTTTGGAATGGATAGATCATGTCCACACTGCATTGGGCATTGATGGGGTCCTGGTCTCCTCTGCTCCCTGTGGCGCCCCTGTGGCCCTGAGGGAAGCATGCTTCTTTTTTTGGTTGATTGATTTGCTGTTTTCTGGTTAGAAAAGTCTGAAATGATAAGGCTGGGACACAGTCTGACAGACTGGTGTCTTTATAACCTCATGCCAAGAGTGTGTGTTACATGGCACAAGAGCACATGGAGGAATTTGATAGCCCAGGGCCTGGGGAGTTGGTGTTGGAGTACTTCCACAGATTGAGGAAGCCGAACTTGGCGTTGTCTGCATGTCTGGAGTGGGTTGTCCACGCCAGCTGTGCCTGCTTCTCCTCTAATAGGGTATGTACTAGTTCATTCCAGGAAAGAGCCTGGGAGTGGTCTCACGTTGGTATGCACGGCTGTCCAAAGGACTGGAGCAAAACTTAGAGCCTGTGGTTTGGTCTCTGGAGCAAAAGAGAACAAACCACATTGGCAGTATCGACACAGCTATCCAAGGTCATAAAAGGTTTGCCTCATTTTCACAAATCCAGGGTGTGTACATGGTTCTGCTGGACACCACCTGCACAGGTGTCCTATGAGAGGCAGGACTGAAGTCCAAGTCCAGAGATATACACCTCTTTTAAGTGTAACTCTCTTAAGGTGTTGCATCTTGTGTCATGCAAACAGGAGTGGTGTACTACAGGTGAGATTCACTGCACTTAATCTTAGACATTTAAGTGTTAATAGCACAAATCTAAGCTACTCGCCTGGCCCTCATTTGTAGTCTGTTGGGAGAAGTTGGCATCTTACTCTTTCTGCTGCCTGCCTCAAGATAATGTGATGGATCATCCTCCAGAAGTCCCTGTTTCTGTTTGGGCTACAGGAGGAATGTGAATGACTAACGTAGATTTACACTGTAAACTTTTCGAGGTCTAAAATTTGGGGACATGAATCCACCTTGTATATCTATTCAGGAAAGATGAAACCATGTAAGAGACTAGTTCTAGAGATTCCATGTGACCCACGATGTAATACTGTCTCCTTGGCATCCTTGACTGGCCTTGACTCTTCTCCCCATAACCTGGACTGTGTGATTTTAAACAGTATAACAATACGCTTTCTTTTAGGCTGTAATCTGTTCTACACTGGGTAACGCTTTCAGTTATAATCCCTGGTATATTTACTCATCCTTGCAATGGGCAGCTGCATTCTCTTCCAAATCTCTCTTAAGCCTGACATAAATTTGTGCAAGCTCTCACACTGGAAGGTTGTCATCTTCTTCTGGTTACTCTTGCCTGCTGTTTGCCACTGAGCCAGAGGGTAAGGGACTCCTCTGAAAAGACTTCTGCACTTCCTGCTCCCAGAGCTACCAGCCCAGCAGAACCCTGAGGCACAGGCTAAATTTTTCACTAGATGAGCAATGCTATTCTAGCCCAAATTATTCCAGGGTAGTCCATTTTTCTCCTGGATTTCATGCTGCCCCTGCCTCTCTAGTCCTTGAACTCCTTTGAGGCATCACTAGGGTTAAACCCAAGTGCTTCTTCCTTTCTTCTTTCTTCTTCCTGAAGGGAGAACCATGTAAGATTCAAAAACAAAACTCCAGATATTTAGTAATTTTCATCTACAGTTCTTAGGGGCTGCAGTGACTGTTGTGTTTCAGTGTTGGATGCTGCCGTGCTTGTTTCCACCTCTGGTCCCACAAAGTCCATTACTCCCTGTGGATTTCACAGTGTTACTTTCTTCTTCCCGGAGTTCAAGAGCACATTTCTATCTGGACTCCCTGCCAGCCCTTGCCGCTGTCTTAGAAAAGCAAGCAAACAAACAAACCTCCACAAAAACCTCTACATCCCCATTTTTCTAATCCTATTGGCTTTGTGGGCACGTTTCTGCCAGCGGTTGCAGAAACTCCCGTGTCTGCACCTGAGCAGCAGAAACTCTCCTCTCTTTGGCTCCCAGATCAAATCAAATTGCTGTTTATTTCATTGCCCTGATAAATTTTTTATTAACTGTGTTAGAAGTCTGTGAGGAGGAGAGAGGAGGAAGAGAAAGAAAAAAGCTGTTGAGGAATGTAGACTGGGCAAAGTGCCCATGATTAATGGGGTAGCAGTGACCAGCGGGTATTTGAAAATTCACCAGTGCCAACTGCCAGGAGGTTTTTGCTGCCTGTGACAGCTGGTCATCATTATTGCACGACTGCTTCTGTGTACATCTTAGATCTGTGTCTTTGTAAGTCTCTTACCAAGTCACTCTCAGTTTCTGTTTTTCAGGGACATACTGAAGCAATTAGGGCATGTTGGATGATGGCAGGGATGAGTGAACAGTGTTGGGTAAAATATATAAAAAAATGCAATTTCTCTTCTGCTGTAGCCCTAATTTCCCTATCTCAAGATGAGCTTAAACCTCTGTCCCAGAGATAGGCCTCCCTCAGCATTGCATGAACTTGAACTGCAGCTTTGCAGCTCCATGCAACCACTTGATTATTCCTTATTCATCATTGCCACAGGGCATTTGTCCTCTTCCGAGATCATTAAAGCCCATTCTGACTCATAGGCCTCTTTAAGGAAGCAAATCTCACCTTTTGATGCACCATATATGTTGCTACCTGTCTGCTAGCTCTCTAATGAAATAGTGAACACCTAATCTTGATGAAAGGTTGCAAACTCAGATGATTTCTACTGCACAGTAGCCACTAATGAGGACAAACAGACTGATGACTGTGCCGCCCAACCTAAGGGAAAGGATCTTTAGGGGTAAATGCCTTGGATGTATCTGCCAGGAGCCATCTAAGAGACATCATGTCTCCTTGGGAATGTAGTGAATCCAGCAAACAGGCCAAAGCAGAATAATTGATGTAGAGAATAATTGTACAGAACAGAAGGGTTAAGTACAATGCAGGCATGTTGATATGGGAGTGAAGTGGCAATAGTGTTCATCTCTCTGCAGAGAAGTTAGGGGAGATAAAAGCCTTATATCCATTCTCATTGAAATTTTTGATCTGGGGTCCCCTCAAGGGGCACTTGGTTGACTACATGTAAGTCTTGGGTGTGTGAAGACTTCTTTAGGATCTCTGACAGGACTCAGAGGCAAAATGCACCCATGGTGCCTGACATAAAGGAAACACGTGAAACAGGAGGTTGTTGTGGATGCTAATCCTCCCAGGTTTTTGTAGTTTCTATTCCTCCTTCATCTGGTACACTCAGCTATTGGCCCGCTCTGGAAGAGGAAGCTCAGACCACTGATCGAAGAGCTATCCTGACCTCTTAGGAGATGTATGGTCATGCCTTCTCCAAAGCTTTTCAACCCAGTACTATAGAGCTAACAGTAGAGTGACCTGATTTTTTTTGAAAGGCATAACTGGGGCACATTTGACACCATGCAGGGAAAGAAGGAATGTAGGTTTTTTGGATGAATAGCTTTTTCTTTTCATGGCAGCCGCAAAAGCCTTGAATAGGAAGAAATTATGAATCTTGGGATAGTTTTGTCATTCAGTTAGAGAGGAGGCTGAAGTGCATCTTGAGGAACATAGTTCAGCCAGGGATGTTGAGCTTGGGAAATAAAGAAGATAGCAAGTCCTCCAGACTGAAGCTTCTGTGGGACACAGCACCTCAGCAGGGAAATAGAGTAACAGCATTGTTTACTTTCTGTAAGTATGAACAGGTATCGATGCTGTGAACATTTTTAGGTTTTTTAATTCCACAACTCTGCTATAAAATCTAGTAAAAATTACTGTGCCAAAACCCAAGTACAGAGGTTTTCCAGACTCTGTCCCCATAAGTCATTGTGAGGGCCTCATGAGGCATTAGCTGGCAGAGGGAAGGAGGAACTCTGTAATTGGATCCAGGGTGTTGTAAATCAGTGGGAAAATGCTTCTTGTAACTTGACTGGTATTTTAGTTTATCATCAATTAAGGTTGCCTCTTACAAGTTCTCAAAGTATGCCACAGTTCAAGTTCTTCAGTGATTTTGTTCATTAGAGGACCAATCACTGAGTTGCCTGCCATGGTAAAGCAGGTATTCTTGTCATACATCAGTTTTCTTCTCCTTCACTTTTCCTGCTACTGAGTTCTTGCCATCCCCATCCTGTCTTCGTTTCATTTGTTCACAGTGACACACAATGTCTCCTGCCTGAGGTCAATCTCCCTGTGATAAAAGTCTTCCACAGAATTAGTCAGGCTGGAAGACAGGCAGATATCAAAAACTTAAGCCTTCGGAAAATGGTGGCAGGCTGTCAGTTCCTATTAGCTAATGCTACCTGGGCAGCCTGCTGACTCCTCACCATTGTAGGTGGGAGAGATGAGTTTTAATGAGAAGCAGAGGGAGTGGAGAGGGGGGAAAAAAAAGAAAGTAGTTTAGACTAGAAGTGTACTTTTGGTAATGTATGACATATATATGTGTGTGCATGCGTGTGTCTATGCTACTGTACAGAGGTATCAAATTGAAGTGAGCAATAACTGTGTGGCTTGCCAGGTGTCTCCAGGAACTCAGTCACACGAGTGATTGCATCCTGGTCCTTCTTTATTCAGTGGCTTCTTTTGTCTGTTCTCCAGCAACATCAATCAATGTAAGTAGAACTGCAGTGAACTGCGAAGGCAAATATGCTAAAATTTAGCGAGATCAAATTTAGCGAGATCTGTGAATCCTGGTTAAATGGTAATGCAGTGGAAGATGAGTGTTTGAGAGATGGTTTATATCAATTCAACTTCACTGACTTCACAGAAGTTGCTCCTGACTTGTTCCAGGCTAGTTCTGGGGTGTGCTGGATTGGATCTAAGTGCAAAAACACCCCGCAAACAAGTATCAGGCTAACCGAGTATTTAAGGTTGTGTGCTTCTCTATGGAGGTCATAGCTAGGACTAACAAGGGCAGATCAGGAATAGGATGTATTCAGCTGTGAAATAGCCTCCCAAGGGCAAAGGTAGAAGAGTCATTTTCCAGAAACTTTAAAGACTAGTTGGTCAAAACACTATTAGATATGCAGCAGAGAACAAACCTGCCTTTCCGAATGCCCCCAGCTCTGGAAGATAGAATAAGTGTGCAAATGATTCTTCTGTCTCTAGAGTATGTGAACATCTGAGATCTGAATTGCTGCAGGTCCCATTCTTTTCCTTGGCATTCAACCTACATTTAAATTCTAATTGACTTAGAGTGAAGGCTTGTAGGCTTTCTCTTTTTTGCCCAGATGCTGAATCCTCAATGAAAATATAAACTGTGTCATTAGGTATTTGGTGGATATTGAGCGGAAAGGAGCTGGTTTAAGCTGAAAATTGCATAGCTTATTCCAATTAGTCATTCTGCATTTAAATGTTCATACTGACTTTACTTTTGGTAGGGAAAGACATTAGTATAACTAAATACATCCTCACTGGATATTTTTCATAAAACAAAAGTTGATGCTTGGTTAATGTTGGAGATGTCATGTGTACCATTTAGTTTTCTGGACAGCTCCATCTTCTTCCTGCCTCCTGGGAGCAGCTTCTACTTCTTCAGGAAATGCATTCTCTGCCGGGGCCTGGAGTGTACTAATTAGACCTTCATCAGTCTCACCAGGGGAATCTCTCTACCCTCTGACAAGGAGCTCCACATAAATTCAGGCCTGTATCTGTGTGTTAGCTGTACCTGTCTCCAGCTGTGTTTCTGGTACCATCTCTTGGACGGAGCTTGGACCTGTGTGATAGGCAGCTTATCTCTGGCTTTGTCTCTTGCCTTGTCTTCCTGCATGGACCCTAGATCTGGTTCAACATCTCACCATGTCTGGGACTGTTTGATGAACTGTGATACCAGCACCTGGCTTTGCCCACACTGGTCAGATCCTATGGGACTATGCCCAACTGATGAGGATACTGCCATGGTCACCCTCAGCACATTGTCAGTGCAAGCTGTGTGACTGCAAATTTTGGGTGGGATTTACCTCAACCGAACTGTATCCTTCTAATAGGTATCTAACCTAAGGTAGTCTTGGAAATGCTTGGAATGAATGGACCTCTCAGAAGGTCTGTAGGGCTAGATTAAAAAATGCACTTACATTAAATGTCTTAATTTAGGGGAGTTCACTGAGGTCAACTACCACCACCACCCTTACCAACTTAAACTTGATGTGTAAGTTGTACTCCAGTTTGTTTTCTTAAGAAAATTGTGTTTACACCTCTACCAGTCTGATTCTGATTGTCTCTAGGAAAACAAATGAGGTTATGTTTGTGTAAGCAGGAGGAGAACTGGATTGGCATTAAAAGTTCCCAATAACCTGAGTCAAACCAGCATCCTCCTCATTACAGTCCATGAGGTGCTTGTGGCCCTTGTAGTCCTTCTTTGGCTGAACATTCAAAATATCTGTTCTGGTTAATGCAGAAATTGGAAGCTTGTGTAGAGGTGCAGCTTGCATCATGTATTATTAGGAATTATTAGAAGCATTTTCCTCTGTCTTGTTGTCTGTCCCCAAGGGTTTGCCCACTCTCCCACTGCATATTTACCACAGGGAAGGGAATCTAGCATGCTGTTGTGACTTGACTCAATGCTGAAGGCCAGGGTAGAAATTAGGACTGTAATTCTGTCTTTTGTGTTTAAAAGGATTTGGGTTCTTTAGGTAAGAATATGGATCCCCTTGCTTGAGCCAATAGAGCTCTCCACAGCTCAAGGCCAAAGAAATGATGCATCTTAAATAGTCAGCCAAACCCCCTACATACAGTAGAACAGTGTTGGCAGTAAGTCTCAGGAATGCCCAGGAAGATAGCTCCCCAAGCAGCTCCTACAGCATGTTTACACTTTCCTAAGAGATTTGGATTTGGTAAGGCTAGATCTTCTGAGGTTTAAAAATAAAAGGCTCCCAATCCTGTTTCCTTATTCTTTGGAGCTGGTCGGCCTGAGAGGCTTGAAATCTTCCTTGTTTGTGGTGCAAAGGGCACACACATATTTGGGGTTGCTCTCAGAACCATTGCAGGCTGACTACCAATACAAAGAAGAGAAAGAAGTAAATCTCTCCTTGTGTTAGGCTTGCCTTGGTGTGTCTAGTGTGTCCCAAGAAGACTGCTGGGGACTTTGACATTACTGTTGACTGTTGTGGAAGATAGTCAGGTACCGTGACAGACAGCAGATTCAAAGCCTTTAAATAGGTTAAAAAAATAGGTTGCACCTCACCCACAGGGGAAAAAAAAAAAAAGTTGCATTCTCCCTGTTCCTCCAGAGCAAGTAGCTAGTTGTTGGCAGAGTTGCTGTGCCTGAAGGCATCACAATAGAACGTGTCTCATAATGGCTGCACACCACCTGCTGTGAGCTGTGGGATTTGGAGAAGAACAGCCCAGGCTGGCCAGGAGAGCAGCACACACAGCTGGCTCCGAAGCTGCCCATGTCTTCCGATGACTTGGCGCTGCCTTCTCATCAAGAGTGAAGGTGAGGTAGGGCTCCTCTGGCAGCCAGGCTGTCCCTGGCTTGTCCCGTTGTGCCAGCTGTGGGTAGAGCTTCGCCTCATTGCAAGGCAGGAGCAGAGCAAACAAAACGTGTGTGACGGGCAGCACACTTCCCACTAAAATACTCCATGGGGATCTGTGGTGGCCACTCCCAAGACAAGGGAGCAGGAAAGCCGAGGCAGTCCTGACTGGGTGATGTGAAGGAAGCAATAGGGAAATGAGGCTATGCTCTCCTTTGGAGTAGAGAGGAAGGGTGCTCCAGTGTTTGGTACCTACTGGGGGTATCTAGTCCAATCCTATGCTGTACATCAGGCTTCCCAAGTAACTTTGGGGGTGTTTTTTCTGAGCCCCAAATCTTTACTTGTAAGGCTGCCTGCAGAGGGCTTGTAGACTCGGGGTGTGGACCTTTACAGGTTCTCAGAAGTTATCCCATGTAATCATAGGCAACTGTAATGCACATTCAAAGTTCCAGTGCACAAGGAAGTGGGGTTTTCTGCTTTAACTGTAAGGCTGTAGCAGAAACCGAGGGCTTTGATAGCAAATCTCCTCCAGATTTCATCCCAAATACTAATCTCTTGTTCTTGATGCATCCTATCCTTTATTTCCAGAGGGAATCACATTGGAGGAATGTCCCAAGGAAGCAGTGCTAGTTACCTGGGAAGGAGGCACTGTGTGATGGTGTAGCTTAAGAAGGCATGGGAGGCTAGTCTGCTTTGTGCACCAGGAAAACCCAGCCAGAGTCCCTGTCATGGGGAGGGTCTGGGGACAAGAGGCAGAAGAATCGCCTTGAGTGCAGCAGGGCAGAGGAGGAAACCTCTGCATTTCACAGAGTTTAATGAACAGGAAAGGGATTCGATAAGACATCCTGTATCACTGGTGTGCTGTAATGCTGGAGAGACCGAGGCAAAGCAAGCAGTTTGGGGGAGTGCTTTTCCCTCTCCTGCTGATGCAAACACTCCCGAGAAGACTCCTGGCTATGTAGGAATCTGCTTTTCCAGAGGAGGTTAGCAAGGAGAGGCTCAGCTTTTTACCTCGCTCTGTTTCCTTTAATGAATTGGGGTCTTCCTCCACCATACACAGGGACGGAGAAACAAGGGAGCGTGTGCAATCAGTTCTCACTCAGCTAGCCAACGAGATGTGAAATAGGTTCCAGGGTGGATGATACCCTTGAACGAAGTCACACTGACTTGTTTGCTGTGATAATGTATGGATGGTCCTTCCCTTAAAGTCTCCTGTGTAATTGAGCCCTGGCGCCTGGTAACTGGTAGTGAGTGAGTAAATTGTTGCTCCATAATGGAGGTTAAACGCTGCGAGCCTTGTTCACAGCATCTTATCCAATTGTCCCAAACACTCTCCTTGCCAATGGAAACACGCACTTCAGGGAAGCCCTGAGGCATACAAATGTCAGAGGGATTTCTGCCTCCTTTACAGGCATCCCAAATGCAAAATGTTTTCTGCTGTGGAAGTCACGGTAGGCCACTCTGGCTATTTCCCATTTACTTTGGGGCATTTTCACTCTGCAGCTCAGGCTGTCACTTCCATTTCTTGCTTGGCATGCAGTGAAGCAGCCCTTTTTTCATTGACAGCTTTCCTTACTCTGTGTGCTCTCTTCTTCTCTGCCTTGTGTTTATTTCTTCCTTTTCCTTCTCTCTCTTCCCATTGTCCATATTTTTTACTTGTTTTATTTTTTCTCTTTCTACTGGATATAAGCCTGGGGGTGTTGTTGCTGGGTACCCTTCCTAGTGTGTCATTCATTCATATTGCATGTGGTAAGTCACTTCCCTCACCCTACCTCATTAATGCCTCAATTTCTCCATGGATATATTTAGGATGATAATTAAGTGTTTCACCAGTGCAGGAATTACAGGACTTGAACAGATGATGTTTGAGTATGCTTTGAGGTCCTTGATACACGCTGCTAATGAAGCCCATGCAGTCAGGCTGTGGGAAGACACACAGTAGAAAAAAGGCTGCCCCTGGCACCGAGTAAAACAAACCCCATTTTCAGTTCCCTTTCATGATGGAGTTCATAGACTTTGGTAGCCATGGTGTCCAACTAGATAATGCAAGGGGGAGTAACAAACCCCAGACTTTTCCTCACATTACTGTTCTTCGAGCAGCCACTCTTGTCAGCTAACCTCCCCTCCCCCCCTGCCTCCCCAACCAAAACCTTTCAGTTATGCCCAGAAAGGGATCTATAGGAAAAAGAGGGGCAATCCTGCAAGATGCCAGCCTAGCCTTACGCCCCTGATGGTGCAGAAATCTGTGTGTGCTGAGCAGCTGCCAGGAAAGCAAAGCAAATCTGGGCAAGTCACTGTCTAATTGCACAGTTTTATGATTCCTCTTTCAGCTCTTTCCATGTGCTTTCCGTCTCATCAGAGGATCAAAGCCAGTGTGCTTTTGCAGCAGTTTGCTGGCCTGAGAGCTGTTTGCCTGGTATTTTCCAGGGAGTCACCCCTTTGGTGTGGGGGTATCAGCTTTTATTTTCCCCTCTTGCCAGCACCCCGATCGGTGCTTTGTTACTGGGCTGGAGTCTCTCAGCTGGCAGATCCTTGCACGAGAGGGGTGGTTTTGCAGAGCATTGTGCAAATGTTTATGCTTCAGTCCTTCTCTTAATTGGGAGTGACAAGCCTGTCAAAGACGAGCAGAGCACGGTCCCTGGGAAGGTGTGGGAGCAACTCTGCTAAAGTCAGCTAAGCTATGCCAAAGCAAAAACAGTGTGAGGGAACAGAGGATGAGACTCACTGTGACCAAGCAGAGGTACTATGCACTAGATGGGACGGGGACGGGGACAGCTTCATTTTTCACCCTGTGACTGACAGGCTTACCTTCATCTCTATCATCCCTATAATAGATGTTGACCCCTTCACTCCAGCAATGGAGTTTCAGTTGACAAATCCTGCCTCTCTCTCCTTCCCAGGCAGCCTGTGAGAGAAAAACAAGACCGTTTCATCAACTTTTGGCTTGTTGTTTCCAAGGAAATTAATATTACAAGGTTGTGGTGACTGTCAGTCTGCTGAACCCAGAAGCCTGTTGGCTAATTTCCACCACAATTGGTGGAGTAAAAGCCTCAAGGCTAATAGGGCTCCCATGTGTTTTGTGCAAAATATGACCCAAAAGGAGAGAAAAGCTCTTTTATTACCTTCATGTAGCAAAAACATGAAAGAATGAGCTCAACTCTTTTCCAGCCATCAGCAAATCAATACGGCACCTCCACCTTTCGCAGGAAAGCTGTGGGAAACCAGAACTACGCTCAGAGAAACTTGGCTTTATGCTCTTCATCTTTACCTTTGCTTCCACATACATGAACAGATATAACTCCAAATAATTCCTTGCCAAATTATGTAGAGCCCTGGCATAGCCAGGGCATGCTGCCAGGAGAGTCATGGCACCTCGTACGCTGCAGAAACCCAGCAGCAGCCACTCCTGATGGGAACCTTGTGTTGTGGGATTTCAGCTGGGGAATTGCTTGTGCAGGCTGGATGTGGTTTGAGCACATGCCTCCATATTGCTGCAGTGCCCATAGGCAGAGGGTTTACGTTGTTCCTGAAAAAGAAATAGTTGAGTAGGAAGAAATTATGTTTTCTCACCAGCGGACAAACTAGGCTCTATCAAGTGATGGTTCTGGTGTGCACCCAGTCCCAGCCAGACTGAAATTATCAAATCCCTGAGCTGATAGTGTCAGGGTTGGTAAAAATGAGCTGCAAAACAACCCTGAGGAAGGTTGTAACTGTTGGTTATTGGGTTTGCTGACGTTCTACTATCTCCCTTCTGTCCCATGCTCCTAGCTAGTACATTTCATATAGTTCTGCTTCTCCAGAGGAAAGACTCATCACATCTGTAAAGCTTTAAATATAGAATATTTCCAGAGCAATCTGACACTGTGCTGGTGTGAGGTGAGGGAAGAAAGGTCATTTTCTTCTCTTGTCCCTTTCTTTTATCTCCGAGACCTATAATCTTAACCAAAGCAGCTGCAAACTGCAAGAACATAGAAGAATACACTTTGGGGCTCCTCAGGGGAGCTCTGGCTTTATTGCCTCTGTGCTGGTGAGGACCAGGACCTCTGGTATGCCTGTAATGCCTGTAAATGAAAGGGGCGTGCTTGTAGCATGGGTAAGCGGGTGGAAAATGTGTGACACTTCAGTGGGAATGCAGCCAGCCAAATCCTTCCCCTTTACACCAAGCTCCTTCCAACTATTCCAACCCTGCACAAACATCTTCTCCCTCTTGTCCTTCCTCTCACTTGTTCCAGCATCCCAAACTAGGGCCTTTGAGCTCTGCCCCTCCATCTAATCTGTGCTTCCCTATCTAATGACATGCGCTAATGTGTGCTAACAGATGTCTGAGCGAAAATTAGCTGTGGTGTCCAAATCAATTAGACTGGAGAGGCTATGCAGGAACAATTGCTCAATAGGCTGTGTGGGTTGCTTTTTTTTTTTTTTCCCTTTCCCATCCCTTTCTTTACAATAGGTAAAATTTTGCAGCCAAGCCCTTGCCTGCCTCCCTGCTTTGCAAAACTCCACTTCCAAGCAGTCTACCTCTGTGCTTAATGGGTTCTGATCTGGTCTCCAGATGGAGCTGGCTTCACCAGCTGCAGGCAAACAGCAGCTGCTCTCCGAAAGGAGAGGTACATGCTTCTCCAGAGCCTCACAGCATGGGTACAGCCGGCACGTCAGAGGCAGCAAAACGATCCTGGCGTTTCTCATGTGTTTGCCTGCTTCGCAGGAAGAGCAAATTAGTTTTACAGGATCAACCACTTGCGGAGCAGCATCTTACAGAGAGTTCAAAACTCTGAGAGGTTCTCAGAGAGTCCTGAAATGTCGTTCCCAGGCTTCTTGGGCAACCAGAGATCAACTGCTGAGAGACATGTTTCTTTGTAGCTTTATTGTGTCTTGTGATGGAAGTCTTTCTTTTCAAGGATCTTGCAGTAAAGCTCATGATAGACTGTTATGGATGCCCCATAGAAGTTTTACTTTTGTTTTCAATTAAACGGGTTTCTCTTGTTGCTTGTCAAAGAAATTCAGAGTCATGGGTCCAAACAACGGCAATGTTGTTCAGAAGTGAAATACTGAGGTGCTCATAGAGATCAGTTTAGGGGCATGCAGAAGTGACTTCCCCAGTATTCACTGTCCCATCTGGACTATCTTCCTCATAGCTATTGCTGACTTGGTCTACCTTGGGCATTGGCCACAGTTTTGAAGGTAAGATCTAGCCATAATGCATACAGTTGGCCAGGAAAGTCTAATGTCCATAAAAGCCAAGTCTTCTGTGCAAAAGTTTCTAATTCCATAGGACTGAAAAGAGGAATGTGTCTGGGTAAAGAATTAAAAGAAAAGAAAACAAGCTAGTTATATTCATTTGAAGGCAACTTAGTAGCACATTGAAGGCAGTTTTGTGTATATTCTCGCACTGCTCCAAAGACAATGGGTAATTCCAGCTTCTGCTGTGTGCTTCTGAAGGCTAAGCTGCATTTATGAGGATGCTCAGCAGTGTCTTTCCAGGCTGAACTTACCTCGTACATGAAAAGCAAATGCATGACTTGCAATCACCAATAGAAATAAACAGTGGACTCCAGCCATTCCTTTTGGGAGATTTGTCTAAAAGCACGTACCATCAAGATTAAGTATATACTTAACAATAACTTCACAGAAGTCCTTCTGAACTTGTTCCTGGTTTCAGCTGCCTTTCCTTTAGCTGCATCTACTGTTTGAGAACAAATAACCTTTATGGGTCTACAGCAAAATACACCATCTCAGTCCCCTTAGTTTTAGCACAGGTAATTCTTCATCTCAGCTGCTGATACCGCTCCAGTGCATTTCTGTTTGCTCCTGCCTTTACTTTTTCAATATGTTCCTTGTAAGGTGGTGCTGCATGAGGTTGCCAATCAGTGAACCACAGGAGCATTTACTTTAAGTGAGCAAGTACATCGACCAAAGGAAGTGGCTTCAAATCATTTGTGTGCTTTGCTGAACTGTGGCCTAGGTGCATTTAGTCCTGCTCAAGCCCCTTTCTCATTTCTCTGCAAGCTTGCGTCTGATTTCCTACCTACTCTCACCTTTAACTCCATTTTGCTATCACAATTTCCTGGCTTCTCCATCTCTCTCCCTTACCCATGGTTAAGTGTCTGTGTTTCAAGAAATGTTTCTTTAGTTGTTCTAGCCTGCCTTTTTCCCAAACTGCATCTTGGTTTTGTTTTCTTCTTCCCATTTGTATGTCGCTAACCCCATTTTGCTCTCAAATCTATCCCAGAGCACCGCATCTTTCCTGTTCAACAGAACCCCTGCCTCTGCTCTCCCTCCCGCCTGCCTCACCCTCAGCCCCATGCTGTGCCCACCTCTTGCCCCCTTCTGTGTGTGCAGCGATGAGCTGTTGAACACACACCAGCGTTGCGCTTGGTTCTGTCAGATGGGCTTCCCAGCCACATTTATCAAAATTATCCCACAGTTCCTTGCAGAGTCGAATATTAATAGGGTTCATTTAAAAACCAAGAGTGTTGCTAATGCTTTTTTTCCTATGAGCTAAATGGGAGGAAACAAGAGTTACCCAAACAACCATGAGCACAGAAAGTGGGGCTGTTGGGACTAGTTATTAAGGCAAGTGAAATTGTTGGCAGTGGAGACACAGCACAGAGGCAGCAGGGCACACGTGAGCCAAGCGCCCCAGTCATTTCTCCCAGACCTGGTGGCAAGGCTGGTAGAGTGTCCCTCCGGTGCCAAGGTGAAGTGGTTCTTCCTATCTGATGGAGCACTGCTTCAAAGCTGGGGGAATCCTGGTGCTCCCTCTGCTTTAAAGGCCATGGGGAGAAAATTGGAGGTGATCTCAAGGTGGAGTTGAAAGGAGAAACTGTAAGATTAGTGTTAGGAAGTGTGCAAGAGCAAAAAGATGTCCCCATGCCATTCATCCTTTTGTCAGAAGGCCTTTCTTCAGAGCTACTGCAGCCTTTTGCCATTCCCCAGGCACAAGGCCAGCTATGAAAGGTGCTGAAATCCTCCTGCTTTTCTGGTTGGAGGTTCCTGTGTGTCAGACCCTGCATCCTACTGTTCATCACCGTAGCCCAGCAGCCAGAACAGGCTCATTCCAAATGCCTCAGTGCAGTTCAAAACTGAACCTACAATGGGTTTGTAATAGAGAAAGTAGCCAGGATCACATGCTCTTCTGGAAAAGACTTAACACACTTTCAGGAGTTCCTGTGGGTGCGTACCACGCTGCCATCAGACTGAGAACTACTGCATTATCTTGCCAGCCTTATAGCAGGCAGTGCAGGCAGCCATCAGTGCCCAATGGGGACAGAGAGAGAGAGAGGAACGAGCTGCATCTCCATGGGAATACTGAGAATTACCCATGCCAGTGAGAGTTCTTCCAGCACTGCTTTCTGTCCCAACATCCCATGTCACAGACCAAGGTACTCTTCACTCCCTGTCAGCAACTCACCTCACTTGAGCCTCCACTATGGCTGGCCAAAGTCAGCTATGGCAGCCCCACTCACTTGAAGAAGAAGTATCATCTCCTATGGCTTCTAGGAGGCAGCTGCTTCTCACATGCCCTCCCAACTCAGGAGAAGACACATATCCTTGTGTCCTAGGAATACCCTACAGTTTGAGAAACATCTGAGCTCTTTGGTTCCCCTTATCTTCTCCAAGTAAGCTGGTGTCAGACACCCTGGATTTTTTTCTCTTACCTTCACTAATTCAGAGACCAACCATGCTTAACATGTTCATAAATCAATCCCCCACTGTTCCTTTGGTTCATCTCCAAATACAGCATCCAAGCATTTATTTAGTATTGTGATATGGAGCAGTCAGGGAACTTAACTCTGTGCTGCTGTGGATACGAGCAGAGTTTGACCCCGTGCCTTTTGGGAATGGCCAAATTGCTGTGATGGAGAGAGATCCCTGCGATGCTCTGAGAATCCTTCATGCTGAGCTCTCCCCTCCCTTTTTGTCTTCCTGTATTGACCTTTGCTGCTCTACCAGCTGTCATGCTTAAAACAGCCTAAAGTGCTTTGTGGTTCTCACATGGAGATCTCCAGAGAGAGGCAACTTAGGCCAACTGCTTTACCCAGGTTTTTCCTTGCTCTGTTCTGTCAAGCCTGGGGAGCCACCCTTGGCTTGGGGAAATGGAGGATCAGAAAGAACATCTCAAGTACATAAAAGCACAATGATCGGTACCTCTGTGCAATTAAAAAGGCTGGTCCAGCTTTTCGATGCTACTCTTTATAGTGGCTCTAGCAGTAATGAAGTCATAAAAAAGCTGGTGTAATTGGCATCAGCACAGGCCAGCTCAGTGCTGGGAAAAAAGTGTGCATTCCTAGGGAAGGATAATACCACTTCTGCTATCTCCAGCCTTTGACATATAGAGTGATAGGAAAGGGAACAGGGATTTAGGGAATGCCAAGGAAGCCTAGAGAAAAATGTCTGCATTTAATTAAAGACTGCAAGACATCTGGGGCTTATGAGAGGTTGTCCAGTCCCACGAAATCAGGAATGTCAGAGCAATATGTGCTAGTGAGTAGTCCTGAGAATGAATGAAAGGGTTGGCATGAGTAGTCCAGGGAAAGATGGTATTTATTTCTGTGGGAAACAAAAGGAAGAGAAGGGAGGCATGAAGATCAGGCTTCACAAGGGAAAACGGCAAAAGTGGGCATTTATTACTGATATGAAAGTATCTGGGAATGTGTATGTAGGAGTAGAATGAGAAGAAACAAACAAAAAGCCCTCTGACTTCTGGAGCAAAACCAGATCTTGAGCAGAATTAATTTAAATTTGTGGTTTTATAGGTGCAATGACAATAAAGTAAATCACTTAAATAGGAGCAATTGTGCTCCCCAGTCTACCTGCCCACAAGTCGGTTTGTAAAGGGAAGGACATGATGATTTTGATGCTCCTCGTTTCAAGCTTTCCCAACAGCAACCCCCCTGTGTCTCCTTCCAAGACACCTTCATGTAAATCTCCATCAACTCCATGGTTACATCAAATTTATACCTCTGCAGCTAAGACTTAGTGGCCTCCTGTGCCACTGCTCCCTCTCCCCTGTTGAGATGAGTGTTTTAGGTACATAAAGCTATGGCTTTTACACTCCTTTTCATATAATGCTGTTTCCAGTCAGTTTTACTCTTGTTTGGGAGTCTACTAGGATTTCCAGAGGCTATTTTGACCAAGTAGAACTTGGTGGGGGGAACAAACAAAACAAAATACAAGACCTTTCCTGCACAGTCGTTTCACAAGAGGACAAAATTTAATTGCAAAGTGAATTGGGGAGATCAGAGCAGCAGTGGCTGCAGGCAGTGAGAGGGAAGTTCAGTGCTAATAAATGAAATGTCCCTGATCCAAGGAGAAAAAACAATCAGCACAGCTATAGGATAAACTTGGGACATGACACCAGGAAGCAGCACCTGTCAAATTAATAACACCCCTTTAATTTTGTCCTGCTATCTTATTAAGCCCTTTTCCTGTAGCTAGATGCTGTGAGCCATGTTGACTCGGGGTAAGGAAGAGACCTGGTACAAAAGAAGGAGCTCTGGAAGGAAATTTACTACATACAGAGCATTTTGAGAATCTCCTTAGTAATTTGTTGTGTGCCAGGTGGAGACGCTACAGTCATTCAGCCATCCTTGGAGCTGATGCTGGATGCTGGGACCCAAGTATCTCAGAGCCCTCTGTCAGAAAACTCTGCAGCCGTGCTGCCCTGAGGGAAAAGTGCTCTGCAGCTACTTCTGCTGTAGTTTTGTTGTCAGAGATCTTGTGTGGTTGCACTGCTCCTTGGGAAGCCGTGTAATGCCCATTGCTCTTCTCCTGATCACTTGCAGACAGGGAAGCTGGGCATTCAGAATGATGCTCTCTTTCCCATTTTCTTCCTCCCAGTTTCCCATGGCTGATGGAAGCTGAACTGCTTAGACTTGAGAGACACCCACGCTCCTGTTGGCTCTGGAGACCAGTGCAGTGCTCCCAGCCCCCTGCCTGCCCATGCACAGTTGATCCAAGGTGCTTCTGTTGTAATATTAGTGGCAAGTGCTGTCCTTTACAGTGGGATCTCCAAAGGCTCTACTCCTCGTATGGGGAGAGATGAGAGCAGTTCCCCAAGACACTGAGGGCTGAGAAAGCCTTTTCACACGAGTTCTGCCTACCCTGTTGGAACAAAACCATGCACATAGCAGTGCATGCTTTTTCCTTTCTTTCTTCCTTCCCTAACCCCTTCTCCATTTTGTCATCCAGTGTGAGAAGACTCAGACCTCTGGTTTCAGATACCTGAGCAGGAGAAAGAAAGGACTGTATGATTTTTTTCAAGCTGCACATAACATAGCAGTAGCCTTGAGCACACCTGGTCCATGAGTGGGGGGCACAGGGGCAGCAGTGGGAGGTCAGGGAAGGAACAGAGACATGGGCGCTGGGCACTGCTAGTGTAATTGCTGGCTTGCCTTTAGGTGAAAAGAGTGTTGCTGCCATTCCCACTGGGGCCAATTTGCTGTTGCTGCTCTTATCTCTGATGTTCATCAGGCTGCAGCTACAAACCTCCTTTGTCCAGGAAGTCATCTGAACCCTCTCTCGCCTCCTCCCACCCTCAGCTAATGATGGAAAAGGGGACAATGCACATTCGCCTGACAGGACAGGGAGAGCTGTTCTGCTAAATTGGAAATCTGGCTTGAGAAGGAGGAGAAGGAAACCTTATATATCAAAACTAGCAGTCCACCGACTGCAGCTGGGTGCTCTATGGAGGGCTTATGTACCTGAAATCTGGCCTCTCTGGTTAGGTTCAGAATTTGTTATTGGATATTCTGTGTGTGCGTGTGTATTAAAGCACTCAGTTCACAGCATCACGCTTTTAATGTGTCAGAAGTCCTTCATATCAGACCCTGTGACCCTGGGATCTAAGCTCAAAATTGAAAATATGAGGCCTCCTGACAAAAGAGTCATGTCCTTAGTGGTATTCAGCAAGATCCTTAAATTCTCTGGGCCCTATTACTTCTCTCTTCTTCACTTCATTGCCTTTAAAAAAGGAACTATGCTAACCTACCTCAAATAATGTTATTTTAAGCATCCTGCTTATCATTTTCTGAGGGAAAAAAATTACATCTCAAGTTGAGTCACCATGTTTTATTGAAGCCCAGTTGCATTTTTTTAGTAAGTTTTTAATATTTAATTTTGCCATTTTGCAGTGAACACCATGCAGAATTAAAACCACACTTTTGCAAGTGAACTAATACTTCAGATTTCTTGTTTAGCTCTTAACTAACTGAAAAATAGACTTCTTTTTTAACTTTACATTTGGTATTTGTATGGTACACACTAAGGAACGTAATTTCATTTTGCTTATTACAATTAAAACTAGTATGCTGTCCACGGGCTCTAATAAGTCTTTATAAGGGAAGCTTGCTAACAAAAGCTGAGAGATAGTGTCTGCCCTGCAGAATCTAAAATGGACCAGATAAAAAAGGAGTGGTACAAAAAAAGCGTTGCTACTCCCAGTGAGCTGAGGCGTATGGAATCTTGCCCAAAATAAGAGCAAATGAGTGGCAGGGCCTGGTTCTGAACTGCTGTAATCAGTAGAATATTCTATTTTTGATAACTTCCTTGTCTTCTGTGTCCCTTGACACCCCTGTCCATTCAGAATTTTTTAGCATACATAAGCATACAATTTTTAGCTTTTTTACATACATTTTTTGCTTCTCTTTGCCCAGTTAAGTTTTAAATACCTTAAATTAAGGAGTTAGAGTATGCACAAATGGACCACAGGTGATGGGAAGAAGGGACAGACAAAATTGCTTGCTTCTTTTCATTCCTGATAAGTTATTCTCTTTGGATTGCTTATTCTGTTTTGCCTTCCCTTACAGTTGTTGGGTTTTTTTAAATACAAATACTAAATATAAGGGAACACAGCTGCCATAGGGGATAAGATAGTCTTTCAAGTATCATAGTCCTATAATGGGAATACAAAAGTTGCAAGGATTCACAACCATGAAAAAGTTAAAACTTTCAAATGCCTTCTTATTTCAAATGGAATTATTATTGCCTTATGCATGTATAGTAAGGACAGCCAATTCTGGCCAAGTTTTCAGGAGCGTGGGGGAGATGATACTTAATCACTGGGTGTGCTAGGGAGTTAAATACCAAGCTCTTCTCTGGATAACAGCAAATGGTATAGATCAAGCTCAGAGGAAGGCATAGCCACATCATGGAATACCATGGGATGAGTATTGATCTAGTCTGGTCTTCATATTGAAGTGAGGTGTTATGCAGGAGCTGTTGTATTGTCCTTTTATGCTTGGATTTAGCAAGCCAAGGAATGTTTTTTTCTATATCTTTTGGGTGCTGCAACAGACCTGAATGACTTGTTCTATTGAATATGTAATCTTAGCAATGCTAAGGAGGACCATTTTTCCACCACATGGTGCCTTCATAATTTGTATGAAACTTTACTCTTCTGCCATGTAAATTATCTAGGTTGTAGGGACTTTGCTGTCACCCATTAGTGCTTCAGCATTACTGTTAAGCATATTGAATGCTTGAATTTCAGTGTTCTCCTTCCCTCTTCTTCAGTGTGGTTTATTTGGCCCCAAATGAGGGAAGCATTGTATCTGAAACATTATTTGATATATTTTACCCACCTATGAAGAAACATACAGGCTGATATAACAGATGCATTCTAGATTGGGCCTTAGATGACATTTCTATCTAGTTAATAGCAGGCCCAGCTGCTTTTCCATTTACTCATCTTGAGTTTAGACAACCCACAGTTTAACATTCTTCAGTGCTTTGAGAAATCTGATCCAGAGTTGACCACCTGTTCTGTCTGAAAAGATGTGCAGATCTCTTCACCCACCATGATATTGCCTCATCACAAACTTTTTTCTTCAGTAGAGCTAATTGTTCCATTGCTTTCTTTCTGCCCCTATGCCTAATACCTGCTTATCCCTTTATATTTATCTGCCCTGATGGATGTTTGCAGCTCCTCCCAGTTTGAGCATCATCCACTACTTTCATTAGTAAGCTACTTCTTCAGGCATATTAATGAAGATTTAAATGAAAGCAGACCTCACATGGATTCCTACAGCACCTCACTTACACACCTGCTTACAACTTTGCTCTAACATGCCCCTTGTCATTATCCCTTGTTTATGGTTCTTGAGGCAATTTCCAATCTGTGACAGTGCTCCTAACCCAAGACAGATTGAATTAAATTTGCTAGCAGGAGTTCATGAAGGACTGTATTAAACATTGCATCCTCTGAGTTCCCTTCAACCATGAATTTTAAGAATAGTCTAAAAATAGTATCATAGGCCATGCTGGATGAACACACTGGACTCTCACAAGTTGTAGAGTTGTGGTTTGAAACTAGATGATAATATTTGTTAGCATGATTAATCTGGAAGACTGCCCTGGCTCAGGTCTCATCATCTCCAGAATTGACATTGCTTTTATCATAATGTCAGGCTTGAGCTACCTGATTGGAAGTTTTGTCTGGTTTAGAAGCCACGCTGGTTTTCCACTTTGAATTAATAATTCAATTGCTGGTATAAGCAGTAAGTTAAATATGTGCTTAGCACTTATCCTTGTTCCAAAAGTGGGTTCCAAACTCAGTACTACAGTGCAGGGTGAGAATTGTACTGGTGAGGTTCCCATCATGATCTTGTTGAGGGAGAAATCATGCTTTGGTACTAATCTTTCCCTGGTGATCAATTAATTCATCGTTACTATTTATTTATTGTCTATATTTCCTACAGTCTGCTGACTGACTGTCCAAAGGCATGACTTTGAAGGAGTCCCAAGGGGTCAGTCTATATGAAACGAGTAATCCTAATGGGAGAGAAGAGCTAGTCGATACTCCTATGACCAGTTTCCTATGTGGTGCAAGCCAAAATGGAAGTGGTCAGGAACCTCTTACTGTGAATGATGATTCAGAATAAAATTGTGAAAGCAGTGATCAGAAAATGTGAGATAGCTTCCTATTGGAAGATCAGTTCTGTTAGCATCAAAGCATTTTGCAGGAGCGTGGTGATGCAACAAATTTTTTTGACAGATAAGTGTCACAACAAATCATTTTAACTTTCTAGTTTCATTTCACTAATGTCAAAATGTTTAACTGAAATGAGGTAAAAAGGTTTCATTTTGACTGTACCATTACATTTAATTTTGTTTAGATTGGCACGTTAATTTTGATACCATATATTTATACCTAATGTTGCAAATTGTTGCAAAGCAGTGGGAAAGAACCCCCCTTTCCATGCTTTTGAAATACAGACTTCAAGCATTTGCAGTTTTAATCAGCAATAGTGACATTCTCTCACTGTGGCAAGTATCCTACCCCATGGTTTTCATCAGCAACAGTGATATTCTATCAGCGGGGCAAGTGTCATACCCCAAATATTTCTACCTGTGCTGTTTTCCTTTGAGCTTCATATGCTTTTGGACTTTTGTGTGCCTTGTCACATATAATTAGCAGCTGTTGAGTGAATTGATCTGTTAATTTCCATCTCACACTCAGATGCATTTAATCCATTAGCTGATGATTTGCAGAGATTTTTCTCCTGAACATTTTCTCACCTGTGTTTTTTCAATAGTTAAATTGATTGGGTCACCATTACTCACTGCTTGTCCAAACCCTGTTTCTTTGTTTGCCTCCTTCCAGACCACGTGGTATATTAACAAGCAGTTGGCACCTCAGTCATTTAAATGTCACCATGAATGTCACTTCTTTTCATTTATTTATTAATCAGCATACCTACTATTGAACGGTCTTTCCAAGTAAAAGTCGTTCTTCCTTTCTGTAGCCTCCAGCATGATCCCATCTCTGCTTTACAATACTTTTATCTGTTCCTTGGCTAGACACAGATAAAGGCAAGCCACCTTTGAGGTGGCCTGGGCTCCTCAGCTGTTCCAGGAGAGCAAGTTGGTCATGGTTGGTTTTAAATGGCTTTTTGAGGAAGGGAATTTTTCTGGCTAATAACTGTTTCCTCTGCAAGCTATGTCTACAAATTAGATTTTCTAAAAATAAGCCTATAATACAGGACTGGTCTTTGCAAAAGCACAACCCTGGTCAAACTGCAGGGTGGTGAGTCTGAAATTCTGGGCTGTTGCTTTTGTATTGTGACGGTATCTCTCAAGTGAGACCCAGGGCACTGGTGTGTATGCACACACACACAAACAAAGAGCCAGGTCAGTCCTCGGTCAAAAGACTTGGAAAAGAGAATGGGCAGGAAAGGGAGGGGAAAAAACAGGTAAAGAGGGGTGAAACAAGTGGCTCAGAGACACATGATGCTCATGGCAGAGTAAGAAGCTAGCCTTCCTCACCCTCAACTCAGTGTCCCACCGATGGACCTCACAGCCTGCTGCCTCAGCTGTGGGCCCCTCTGTTCCCTTGGGCAAGTCACATTGCCTCTGAGGTGCATCATGTTCCTTTCCTGTGACACTGGGATCATGATGATTCTCATGAACTTTTAATGTGTGACAAACGGTCCTGCATTCCCTGAGAAGGAGACTCTCTGGGCATGATTCTGAGTTCAGCGCTTCCTCAGCCTGGTGAGCCTGAGTGGAAATCATTAACAGATGTACCTTCCGTATACATGTACCTCCTCAGCTGGACAGAGAGGCTGTCCAAAGCAAAATTTTCCTGCTTGCTTCCCAACTTGGCCATATCCAAATCCCTGCTTAACTTGGCAAGTGACACAGACCCCTGACAGCTGTCAGCATTGCCACCAGGGTCAATGCCCAGGTGGCCAGGACACTATTAATGGTGCAGGTGTGGTTGTACCCACTCTGCCATCCAGGGGTTTATACGTGCATCCCAATGCCTTTCTTTTGTGGGAGGGAGCTAGTGCTAAGCACTGCAAAGAGTCAGTGGTGCACTGCTTCCTGGGAATTCCTCACTTTCCAGCCTTTACACTTTGCCTTTTCCAGGTAGATAGACCTCCAGGTAGATGCTTGAAGCTCTCTGTCTCCCTCAGCTAAGGTAGTGCTGCACTGTGCAGCTTAGGATCTCTGGGTGTGACAAGAGCACAGGGCAGCCTCTCATCAGTTTTTATGGCTTCTCTTAGCTCATTTCAGTACCATCTCAGTACTTTTTTTCTATAGGCAGCCTTGCTCTTCAATTCACCCTTCTAGTTCTCCATTCTCTCTGTCTGCCAACATCATCCTAGCAGGAACATAACTGTCTTCTTCCTTTGCCCAACTTCTCTCCACTTCAAAAAAAACCCAAACGAAAACAACCAACCAAATAAACCCCACTTGCCTTTGTGGGGAAACTTGAATAGCAGAGGAGATGGCCTGACAGGTACCATCAGGACAGAGAAAAATAGAACTGAGATAGAGCAGACTATTGCAGTTGGAAGGGACCTACAACAATCATTTAGTCCAACTGCCCAACCAATTCAGGGCTGACCAAAAGTGAAATCGTGTTATTAAGGGCATTTTCCAAATAAAGGTTTGGGGCATCAACCACCACTCTAGGAAATCAGATCCAGTGTTTGATCACTCTCTCAGTAAAGAAATGCTTTGTAATGTCCAGTCTAAACCTCCCCTAGTGCAGACTTGAACCATTCCCACGTGTCCTATCACTGGATCCTGGGAAGAAGAGAGCAGCACCTCCCTCTCCTGTTCCCCTCCTCAGGAGGCTTCAGAAAGCAACGAGATTGCACCTTGGCCTCCTTTTCTCTGAACTAGATAAGTCCAAAGCCAGCTGCCATTCCCCACAGGACATTCCTTCCAGCGCTTTCACCAGCTTTGCTGTCATCCTCTGGACACACTCAAGTACCTTCACACCCTTCTTATACGGTGGGGCCCAGGACTGCACACAGCACTGCACACAGGCCCCACCAACACTGAATACAGTGGAATAATCACCTCTTTTGACCAGGTGGTTGTACAGTGTTTGATTCACGCCAGGATGCGGTTTGTGGCAATGTCATGGGGAGGATGTGGTATTTCCCTGAAGGGAGTGTGGTGGATGTGGATGGATGTTCAGCCCTGTCTAAATTAATGCTGCAGGTTGCTTGCAGGCTCAGCTGAGCACTAGACTACCTTCTCACTCCTAGTCCCTTCACTGGGTCATCTTCCCACTTTGGTCTGTGACTGCCAGGAAGTCTGTGGACTTCAGGAAAATCAAACCTGTTGTCAGGAGAGTTACATTCATCGTATGGTGCCTATATCGTTCCTGGGAAATTGCAAGGTGCCCTCAGAATGAGAAAGGTTGGTTTAGGTCATTTAAGATACACGAACCCAGTGATCACAGCTCCTGGAAATGTCCACTTTACTTGATTGAGGGACATAGCAGTAATTTCCCAGTAGGCCAAGCACAGCCTCCACTGTGCAAATAGTGAAGCAGATTAAAGCTGCCCTCAACTTTAATACAGTGCTACAGCCCGAGGGCACTACAGCTGATCTGATTTGGGGACCAGTCAGATCAGAATGGAGCTCGGCTCAGTGAGATCCCTGTTCTCATTTGATATCAAATTGAAGGCAGCCAACAGAGCTACACTGCCCAGCTCAGGGGACCCCAGTCAAGACAGCTTTGTCATGGCTGTTTGGCAGCTTAAAAACCACCAACCAAATGAGAGCTCCTGGAGATGCTGGGAGCTTCAGGAGCAAATGGCAGTATATGTGTATGTGCATATACGAGTATGTATGTATCTATACATATATATTTTACATGCATATACACACAGAGATATGCACGTACAATATTTTATGCCGTATGTGTTATTCCTCTGCATGGAGTTGTCAAATGCTACACATGTGCGCACACACTTCTACCCATACACTTCAAATACCCTGGACAGTTGTTAAGTCTTCAGTGTTTCACTCAAGCTGAAAAGAGAAGCTTCTCTGCTTCTGTGACTGAGTCAGAATTTCTCCCTGTTTGAAGGAAATACCTCTGGTACTTCTGCCCAAGGGAGGGATCTGGGTATTTCTTTCCTCCTTACTTCCCTCCTCTCTGTCCAAGCCTGGGGCATCAGTGGAGCAGGCAGCAGCAGAGGCTGTAGGAGGAATGAATCTCGGAGCAGGCAGTGTCCTTCTCTTTCTTGGTGTGATGCCGGCCAGTTGGTTGAGATCAGGTCATTGCAAGGAAGGTTCAGTGGGCACATCTCATCACATAAATGTAAACATCTTTGGATGGCTACAAACGAGGTTACAGAGAGTCTCGGTTTGCTTTGGAAATCAGCTTCTGCAACTCCTAGGTTCCATGGCTGATAGAAGAGAGGTTTTGGCAGGACGTAACCATCTTCCATGAGCACAGGTGTTGCACAAGTTCCTGTGTGGGGAATGATGGGCTGGGGGAAAGAAGGAAGGGAGTGAAGAGGTAGATGCATTTCTCAAACAGCTGGGGCTGATGCTATTAAGTTTTGGGGGTTTGAAGAGTAGGGGGAGAGCAAGTATGTACTTCCCCCTTGTCTGGGTGGCTTCAGGCTCTGCATTCTGCTACAGGTGAGGTGAGGGCAGGAGCAGATGAGGACATCATACCCTTAGTTTTCCCATTCCTCAGTCACATGCAATAGACTTCACTGGGGTTTTGGGGAATACAGGAGCCTGTGAGCTTCTCTTGTAAGAAATGCACAGGATCCTTTACCAAGTTAGTGACAATCTCCTTAGCTCAGTACTTCCTTGATACAACCATCCAAAGCTGTGGTCTCAGTGCCATGCTTCCAACTTCAGAGTCAGCAGAGGGCTTTATCTCCCTCCCAGCTTCCCATTGTAGCATCCCTCTGTACCAAAGAGGCTGTTTCCATCTCTGCTTTCCTTCACTGCAATGCTGACTGTGAGCAGCACCCTTTGCTTCCTCTCACACCAGGGGTATTGGCTACTTGTTCTCAACATCTTCCCTCAACACCTCAAAGGATGGCCCAGTCTGTCCTGTTCCCCTTGGAGCCCGTCAAGCCTCTCCCCTGCATTACTCCTTCTTGAACCAGATCTCTCTCTCTGCCGATCTCTTTACCTTCTGGACTGTGGCTGGGTGGACAGCTTGAATCCAAAACAAGCTTTCCTGCCCCGTGTAATGGGAAAGCACCTCTCCTTCCCTGTGGTGGCTGCTTCTCTCCCGAGGTAACTAATAAATTGCTCTGAGCCTTTAAATGGGCTGTTATTTCCTCCTTCCATCAGCACTCTCACTCTTGACTCGCGGTGCAGAGCTTCGGCTTCAATGAATTTATTGGCATGACAAGGTACACAGGTGATGCCAAAGTTGACAATTTAATTCATCAAGTGCTACTGTCTTTCTCTCATCTACACTTCTGTCGCTCCTTTCTTCTTTCCCTCTCCTCAGCTCTCCTTTCTTTCTGTCTGTCTGTCTGTCTGTCTGTCTGTCTCTCCCTCTCTTCCTCCTTCTCGCTCTAATAGTTTCCCCAGGTGATAGTTAGCTATCTCACACTCAAGATAGTCTGTCTCTCTTGACAAACAGAGCCGTCAATCAGAGAGCTCACCAGAGAGGGAAAGGAATTGGTCTTTACAGCACGTTGGCTATTTTCTTGCCTTTGCAGCATGTGTGGGGATGCAGGTTGAGGGCAACAGTCTTCAAACTGACTTATAGAAGCCATGTTTGCTTTAAGTTTGGTTTGGGACTCCAGGAGAGTGAGCTGTTGTGTCACAGGAACAGAGGAAGGGAGAAAAGCCCATCAACCCCAAACGTGTATAGGCAGGTAGAAATATCATTTAAGAAGAAATCCAACATCTTGACAAAATCCCCCCAGAGGATAAAGTCTCTGTTAAACAGAGTAGCAAATGATCTCTTCTTCTCACCCCCCAATCCCATAATCCTTTGTTGGCATGGCAATTGCCAAAGTATATAAAGAAAGAGACAGATCCCTCAGGTATCTGTCAGCACTAGATACAATCTACCCAGGACAGTGTGTGTGTGGCATTTAATCCTCCATACATCAAGCGTATGCCCAGGATATAGTGTCACACTGTATTTGCGCTGCATCCCTTGTGCCTATTTGTCATGAGTGTCTGCGCCTGATCCAGTGGCAGGCTGATCCATAGGGTGATGCCATCTCAGTTATAGCTCTGCTTTTCCTCAGGCTTTGGCAGAGTTTTCATCATTGCGTTCTGATGCAAAGTTTCTTTTTCTTTTTTTTTTTTTACACTCTTTGTACTTTAAGGAAATAATTTTCACAGACTCCAGTATATCATGACCATCAGAAGGGAGAGTATATGAGTGTATCCCTATCATCCATCAGTATCCCTAACTATATTGATTACACTTCTATTCCTTTTTAGTTTGCACAATGTTTTGCGAGTCCTGCTTTTTCCCTTGGGCTGATGAACCACCAGGCTGATTCTGTCCTCCTCTGCATTCTCTTTTATGTAAAAGTGTTTTATCTTTACTTTATACCAACAGTGAAGAATCTGGCCTGTTTTGTCTGCTTGTGAATAGCTCTGCCATGATTTGCCCTTTTTGCTTTGCCAAGGAACTTTGCAGCACAATAACTCCTCATAAGGAACTCCCTTAAAAAGTCTGAGACTTTGCAGATATTCCTCCCCTGGTCCTTCTACTCACCTGTTGGAGCTGTAAATAGTAAGGCATCGTACCCCTTGTGACACCAGTTGGGTAGCAGTCACTGGGGATGTCATACATATTGCACACAGTAGTCCCTAAGAGTGAGAAGTGGAAATGAGCCTTTAGAAAGGTGGAGTGACTTACTTAAGGTTATAGCATAAGTGTGTAGAATAATCACTGAACCTGGAGTACCAGACCTACTGATTCCTTCACAGAGCCACTCCTCCCTTCATTTTCGGTGGTGTTGCTTACCCTGGTAACTGTGATATTACAAGTCCTCAGTCGTGGATATGCTATTACAGCAGAGAAACATGGCTTATGTTTTCCACTGGACTTGGATTTTGATCCCCTGCTGCAGTGGAGCTATTTGCAATTTTTTATTAGTGTTCTTTGTTGATCAGCAGGGGGGATCACCTCATTCCTGCTCTCCAGCCAGTAGCACTGGATTTCTGGGTGGGGAATATTTGCTTGCAGAACCTTAGATGAAAGTTGTCTGTAAAGCTCTTGTGCCATTCAACATAGAGGTGCTGGTAACTTTTTCTGGGTGTAACCTCATCCTTCTGAAAGAACAATGCCCACCTATTTCTTCTCAGTTTGATACTCAGTACGAGTATCTGAAACTTCTTACGATATTTGGCTGCTTCATTCTTGTTGGCACCCACATTAATAGCTAACCCTGGACATCTGACAGGTGGCCATCTCCTGACCTCTCAGGACAATTTGGGGTGGGTAATGCATCTCGGCTCTGGCAGAAATGAAGTACCTGAGGCTCTTGACCACTGCATTTCTCTGGAATCCTAGCATATAATTTGCTAGAACTGAGAGACTAGCAGAAAATTTCTGTCAGTTTTGGAGAGAGCAGACTTGAACCTCACTGGGGACTGAAGAGCAGCCAGTGTTTTTATGTGTCTTGGTAAAGCTGCAGGCTACAAGGTGTAAGCCTCATGCCTGGCAGTTTGAGAGAGACTCTCCTTTAATTGAAATGGCACCAGTAATGTGTTTACAGAGCAAAGCTCTTGGAATCCATCCCTACCCTCCCTTGTGGCTGTCTGCACATATATGGCACATCTTTACCACATGGCAATGCTGGGAAAAGGAAACAGTGGGAAACTTCCAAGAGGTTAAGGTGCTGCTGCACATGGCTGAACCAAAACAGAGAGTGCTCTTTTGGCAGGGGACTTTGGACAGCACAAACTCTCCTCCCCAAGAAACCTTGGCTCTTGGTTGGTTTGTGGGAAGGAGATCACCACAAACACATCTCAGCTCTAGCCAGCTGCTTACTTTGTTTGAAGTAAATGCCTTTACTTCAGGAGTACTGCATTTGTTTTTTTCCCTCTTTTCTGCTGGATCAGACTTGTGTATGAGCATTTCTGACAGAAGGGATTCTATGCCTTGAACTCTTTGGCTTTTCCTTCTTAGATGGCTGATGATAACACCCTGGCCTTTATAAAATACGCTGCTGCTGCTATCACCAAGCTCAACAATAGCTAACAATTGAAGGCCTCACAGCTGGCATTTCATAACTGCGTGTGCTGGAGAAGGCCACCATCTGTGGATCCAGCAATAGTGACAATGCAGGAATGTGCTGAGCAGCCCAAGCTGAAAAATTGTGGAGTTGTACTTTCAGCCTTTTTCACGCTCAAAATTTGAGGGTTTTTTTGAGATGGGGATTTACTTCAGGTTCATTTTTTTCTTGAAATGTTTTTGGTGGGGCTTTCAGCATCAGAAGAGGCAGCTGCTCTCTACTGAGACATTAGTCTTCTGATTTCTGATATGACTACTCAGTGAAGCAACTATGGTGACTTGTATTAGATCCATCACTTGCTGGATTGGACAGAATGAAGTCCTCTTTCTGGGGAAACAGCAGTGTTTTCTTACCAGACAGTTGTCCTAGGCCATGAGTTGGAGAGTTATAGATCAAGGACAGTGTGCAACACTTTACACTCGTTTCCAAATCTGTGCACTTAACACAAGAGTGAATTTTATCCAAAGCATGCAAAGGTCTGAATATGGGCTTATTAGCTTTGTTCCTTATACTTTTCACTGGAAGCAAACCCAGCATTTCCAAAATGCTACACTAGCTTTCTGCTCCCATAGAAGCCTAAAAGCAAGCTTGAAGGGTGCAGCAAAGCTGCATTTTGCTCATCTCAATGCATAAGGAGGGACAGCCCACTAATAGAGGATGTTTTACATGTACCACATGCATTTGATTTGAGTGAGAGGCTTGTCACTGAGAAGCTGTCTGTCTCAGTTGAAACTGAGCCAGATCCTTGGGTATGTGGTATGAACAAGACACTTGGAGCATTGTCTTCACTGCCCTATGGCTTATCGCAGAAGCTGTGGGATAAACCATGGGCAGCCAAAGGAATCTGAGAACAAGGTTTGAAGAGAGCTGCATTTTCTTTTCAGCTTGCGTATGGATGTCCATCAAGTGGTTCATGAAGGCTGTTCTGTGGGTTATACCATCTGTCCCTAATAAACTGAACATAAGCAACAGCACAAGATCTGAAAACAAGCAAACAAAAACTTTGCTTCTGTTTCTCCTGTGTGTAAAGCTATAATGGACCTCATTTTCATCCAGAGTGGAGTGTTAGCAGAAATTAACTTCCTCCCCTCCTTGCCTAATGAGGAAAATCTCAGTCACCTTCCTAATGCCTAGTAACCCTCTCTGAACCTGTACCTCTTGCCCTGGAATGACATGGGCTTTTCTCTGTGCTTTCTTCTCACACCTGGTCTGTGCTCCCTTGCCTGCTTCCCAAAGAAAGAGTTAACAGGCAGGAGCCAAGAACTCCTGGGAGCCCATTAAAAAAACATAATCTGTATTTTTACTATATATTTTAATAAAGCATCCCTCTTCCAGTTGCAACACTTCCTTGAAGCCATCACCCATTCGTCCAAAGGCCATTAATATGAAAGGAGGAACTCCCTGGGCTCTGAATCAAGCCCTAGAAAGGGTGCATATCATATTAGAACTCAGCTGCAGACCACATGGATCCAACATGCTTAATGTTTCTGTGAAAAAGCTTTTCTTAACAAAATTCTCAGAGATGCCTTTGGGGGACCTGGACACTAAGGACAACTTTTCTCACAGAATTTCTTTTCCAGGATGGCTGATTATATCTGAAAAAAAAAAAAAAAGATTTTGTATTGTTTCAGTCCCGTAAGTAAATACTTGCCAGATTTAAAAAATGGGAATGGGAATATATAAACACACTTGAACAAAGACCCAAAGCTGTGTACATCTGTAGTCCTGAAAGTGTTTGGGATTAGGCAGCATTCCAAGGGTTAATCCCTGGGGATTAGCATGGCAAGCACTTCTGTTGTTGTTTACAGGGGTCCTGTGAACAAGGCCCTGTTTTCACAGCAGGCCTCTCTAGGAGGGTTAGCCATAAAGCCTTGCAGACAGTTTCACAAGCAGAAAGAACCGGAGCAACATGAATGACAAATGCACGGAATTGTCCTTTAAAGAGATGAACTGCAGATAAGTGGATCACTGCAGTACCGGCATAAATTTGATATGTTAATATAAAAGAAAAAGAAGTTTTGTAGCAAAGAACCAATATTTCATATCCAGACGTCCAAATCTGGTGATAAGGGCATATCAGGTATATGCCCAGCTTATGCTTTGCGCTTTCAGTTACGTGCTAAGCATGCAACTGAGAACCTGCTCTCCTGGGCAGCATCAGGATCCACAAACGTGGGTTTGTGACCTTGTGCTTGGCCAACGTGACACCAAAAAGCCCCTCAAGGCTGGGGCTCAGGCTTGTAGCTGGGACTGCTTTAGGGTAAAAGGCTGGAGTTTGGGTTTAAAGTTGAGGTGCTGGTCTAAGAACAGGAGTGAAGCTGCTTTTATGCCTCTCCCACAAAGTCATATCAGTGCACTGAAAAGCAGGGTTGGCTTGAGACTTAAGCTAGGCTTTTTTTTCTCCTCTCTGTTTCTCTCTCAGTCAGGAAGTGAAATAATTTCTCTCCTGACAATTTCATGGAGACAAGTTTAAAAAAAAGTGGGAATCAGTATGAGAAATAGAGCCCAGTTCTGTGCTGCCTTTTCCAACAGCTCATGGATGGATCAGCCTAACAGGTTTGTGCTCCGTGCTGCTCTCTGCTAAGAAACAATGCACTGGAAGTGTTTGCCAGGTGATTTTATGCAGAAAAATAGTCCAGACACCCAACTGTATATTGGATGAGGCTGAGCCTTCCTTTGGAGAAAACAATTTGACTTGTAAGCTCTTACTCTCTTTCAAATGCAGCTAGCTCCGATGTGCTACCCAGCTCAGCAAACTGGGAGAGCTTTCCATACAGCTTTGATTTACAGCATCCTGACTGCCTCTCTGCCCCTAGTCAGTGCAATACGTGTGGTCCCCATCTGGACTTAAATAATCTCCTGCGTGGTGGTGTCTCACTGGGTGAGGCTCAGCTGCACCGTGGGGGAAGTTCACCAAGATGCAAGGCCCAAGCTAGCAGCTCTCCTGCCTCCTTTGGCCTGGCCTCTCTTGGCACCACGCAGCAATGTTTGCTTGGGTGGAGGTCTACCACATTGGGGCAGAGCGATGTAGGGGCACATGTGGGTTGGGAACTGCAGATCTCTTCAGTGGTTTCCATACTCTGGCTGGGATAGACCCTTCCCTAAAGGCCACTAGGGATGGATGTGGCAAGACATCCACTTTCAAAACATAGAAAGAAGCAAATTTCACACCTCAGTGTGTTTTGAGAGGTTTTGGGTTCCCAGGGGATTAAAGAACAAAACCAAGCCTTCAGTGTTTGCCTCTACTTCACCAGAAGCTTTAAGACCAAGAGAGGCACTGGCAGGGTAAACAAGCCTGGTAGAGAGGAAGGTCAGAAAGATGTTTCAAGAGCCTACTCTCTTTAGTGAGGTTCAGCAACTTCACTCTGCGCTCCCACCCTGGTGACCGCTTCGTCTCCATCCAGTTGAAGCTGCAGCGTGAGTACGACCATGAAAAACACATCTCGAGTCTCATGTAGTATTTCATCTAAAAAGTGCTTCATGCATTAGCACGATGCATCCCAAAACGTGTCTGGATTTTACTTTCCAGCCCTCGGCTTGCTCCCTTTGCGGACTTTAGCAGCAACAAGCTGTTTCTTGTTACAGCCGTAAAGAGCTGCCATTAGCCTGCTGCACACATAAGAGGGAAATTAAACCATTTAGTTGTGTTTAGCAGCTCAGCCCCTTCTTCAGGCCTTCACTCTCCCCTAAACACTTTAACTAAACAATGACTAATGAGGCCAATTTGCTGTCAATTAATTGCCCCAGGAAAGGACCCCTAATTGTGGTGAGCAGAGGTGGCAGCTCTAAAGCTTTCAAGGGCCCTGTGATGGTCAGCATCCCCCCTGCCTCTTCCTTGGGGCTTATTAGCTTCTTTGTGTTTGTTGCAAAGTGCTGTTAATTGGGAGCTGGGGACAAGGAAATGAGAACTCTAGAGGCTAATTGATAGGCACCTGCAGAGGGCTTTAGTGGCTACAAAGTTCCTTTGACTTTGGAGAGAAGTCCTGATGTTTTCTTTTTGCCCTGAAAGCCAGGGTTCCCTGTGGATTAGTGGGTGGGAGTCTTAATTTCCTACAGCAGATGGGGTTCCTACTTACCAGTAAATAGACTGGAGGAAGTAACTAACTAATGAGGATATATGGAAGGGGTTGTGGAGACTTTCTCTGTTTGTATCCAAGGTGTCCTTCTTGGGACAAGCAGTTAGAGCACTTAAATGGAGTTTATGGGCTTTCTTATTTTCAGTACTGTTTGTTTCTGTGTCTTGGAGGGATTAAATAGCTTTTCTGTGGAGTCTGTAGAGTAGAAATAAGAGCTCTTTTTCATTTTTTTAAATGTGGGGCTTTTTTGTGACTTATTGGCAAATTACCTGACTTGCAGTAAGTCAGTTAAGCAGTCTTGTGATTTCAGATTGGGTTGAACTCATACTAGTTGACTGTATCTAAGGGTTTTACGGAGAGATCTGTTTGCCTAAAGAGAGCAGTCTCACCAGCTGACTGTGAACTTCATGTGAGTGGGTTTACAAGGCTCAGAGCCATCTTCCAACTGGATCTCCACATCCCTCTTTTCAAAGTTCCTACTCCTATACTTCCTGCCCTTGTCTCACAAGCCCACTCTCCTCCTGCACTGAAGTCTTACGTGAAGCATCATGAAAGTGGAGTGTAACCAACACAGGAGCCAGAAACTGCTGCCCCGTGTCTGTAAGTACCCTGTATCTAAAGGGTATCTAAAGTATCCAAATACCACTTACACTAAGCAGTGGTTCCTATTCATGTGACTTTGTGCTGAGTTTAGATGCTCTTGTCAGAAGGCAGGTATTGGAATTGTTTGGGAGCCGTAGCACAGCTTCCCGTATGAGTTAGGAAAAGACCTCTAGAAGCATTGCTGGTTATACCCTTCAGCAAGGGTGGCCCTGGTGCTTTCTTGTTCCATTTCCCATTGCAATCCTGGGAAGGTATTTAGGACCTGGCCTCCTTGATATAAACTCACATTTCTTGACCACTGGCCTGACTCATTTACTAGGAGATTAGGGGTGAAGCTTCATTCCTTGCCTGCTTCCATAGCCTTGAACGATAAAGCTGATCCAACCCGCTCCCATGATCCCAGGTAATATCTCAGGAGGAGTTTTGAGCCCTGAAGGGTTTTTGTCATAAACAGCAAGGATAACAACAGCAGATGTTTGCGTGTTCTCTTGTTTGTGGTTTCCTTGCTGTCTCTTGTATGCGGCCCCTGGTTTGTAATAACTGCTATAGCGGGTGTTTTTGAGACATGGTAATGTTTTGTAGAAACAAATCACTTGCTTTCATCTCGAGAGCAACAGTGATTGCGCTGGGGGAGTGTGCTCTATTTTTCATGTCTCAGTCTTTCTTATTATTTAAATTAATGTGAGTTGCAGTTGTCAAGAAAGTGAAGGATTGACAGCAATTAAATAGAACAGGCTTGGTGCAAGCAGGTTCTGTGCAAGCCTGTCCCACCTAGCTCTGTCACTGAGCCTTGCCTGGGACTTGGATTCCTGCATCACCTTGTACCCCCTTGTACCCCTCCTGCCCTGCAGCTACCCCAGCTCTCCCAGTCCAGATCACCCCACAGCATCTCTGTCCTTGCCCTACTCCTGCCTTGCAGGCCCCCTGCTCCTTCCAATGTGAGCTCCTCGAGAAGAATGACTAATGCTTACTTTGAGGGTTGTTATTTATTGTCGGTGACATGCAAGATGAGATGCTGAGCTGGCATCAGGCTTGTCCTGTAGATGTGAAATGTAGAAGAAACAAATAAGTGAGTTTCAAGCCATTCATCTCAGAGCTCATTTCTAGCCCTCCAGAATCTGTCCCTGGCATGGGTAAGGCACCCGACCTCTCTGGGGATGGAGCAGTGAGCTTTCACATCAGTTCCCTGCCCCATCCACAGGGATCCTAAACACAAGGTAGTGGATACCCCATATTACACTTATGCTGAAAAAAAAAGGAAAAAATGGTCAGTTTTATCTTTTTCAGCAGTACCAGAGAGTCTGGCAATGCATTCCTGTGGTCCTAGGAGCCAGAGGAGTCCAGCACCAACCTGGTCTCCTCTGAAGGGACAAACTTAGGCTGGATATGAAAGCACCTGAAAGTGCTGTTTAGCTGTAGTGCTTCCCTACTGTGGGTCTGCCAGCTGTGGTTTTGCCTGTGCTAGTGGTTTAGAGAGGCCAGACACAAAAAACATTCCAGTTGAGGGTCAACAAGAGATGGCTGGGCAAAAGGAGGCTGTGACACCCAGAAGATCCTGGTCCCATGTGGGAGGTGGCTTAGTCACAATCCCTGGAGGTGCTTAAGAAATGTGTAGATGTGGCACTTCAGGGTATGCTCTAGAGGCCAAGATTGTAGGGGTTTTTTTGTGTGTGTATGGTTGGACTCCGTGATCTCAGAGGTCCTTTCCAACCACGATGATTCTGTGATTCTGTCCCTGTCTGAGGTTTTATTCTCAGCAATCCTACCAGCAGTCTGGGAACTGTGAAAACGTAACATAACCCCCACATGGGAAAAAATAATAAGGTCAAAGCTTCTCATTTTAAGATTGTCCTAAAAAGGTGTGTGCAAAGTAATGACAAGTGCCAAGCAGGCAATGCTAAATGTTGCTGGTGCTGACAGTTTTGTCATTTTAACACACTGTCTTGACACCCTGAAAATTAAAAGTCTCTGACTTTTTATCTGAGTGAAATTACTGTCCACTAAGATCCAGTCATTTTTAATGCTAGCTGGCTTTGGATTCTAAGGAGATGAAACAAACCAGGTTTTAAATTCACAGGGAAATTACTTCCTGACTCCTTTCAGCCTTCCCTTGCCCTCTAGATGAAAGTGGCATCTGAAAGGAACCAGCCATTACACTCCTAACAGGATTTCAGCCTTGGATGCCTTTTTCTCCCTCATCTGAAAAAGTGGCGAGCCAGATATGACCATCTGGACACGTCTCTTGGGCATTTGGTCTGCATGGTCAGATCTGTTTGTATTTGCTGAGTTTACTTGATTCTGTGCAAACTAAAATAACTTTACGGATTTGGAAAGTGGCAGGGTACACATGTCCTAACTGCAGTTCTGTTGCTGGTGCTCTATGGTGGCTTTTACTGCTCTCTCCTCAATTGCATTGGCTGTCATCACACCATTCTCCTATGGCCTTGGACTAGCCTACAGCTCCATCTACTAGTCTTGCTTGAACTCGGTCCATCTTGGTTTGTTGTGTGGCTTTTTTCCTGGTGCAAATGTTAATCCCTTGAGGTTAAGATAAAAGTCCCAAAACATGGTTTAGCCAATGGCTCTGCTCCTGGGCTCTGCTTACCCATGTTTGCCAGCACACCAGAGGATCTGTGCTGAGGATGCTCCGAAGTCACCACCCTTGTGTCGCCTCACAGAGCAAGCTAGGACAAAACTCTTGCAAAAACAGCAGCCCCTGTTGTTCTTTTCCAGACTAAGCCCCTCTGTCCTCTCCAGAGGTCAGAGGCATGTTGGTCTCAGATCTGAAACACAGTATGTACTACAGGTAGCTGTGTTGCTACAGGGCTGACACGGCCCTTGGAGTTGCTTTGTTCCTTAGAGTAACAGTTTGGATTTCTGCACCACAACTTACAGGGGTCTCCCAGCCTGCAGCACCGCTTGCTGGAGCGATGGGTCTGTCCCTCCTGAGCGATGAGACAGGGGACTCCCTCATCCCGTGGGACAGAAAGAAGAAAGAGAAAGTGCTTCTGAGTCCTGCCGTCTCAGTGCTGAGCAAGGTCTCAGCGTGATGCAGCAAGCTGCTGCTCTGCTTTGGTGTGCCATGAAACACGAAGCCACAAGTGTTTCTTGGAGGAGGCAGGGTATTTAGTGGCCCAGCTGGGGTATTTCATTTCTGCTGCCCTTCATGCAGTTCCAGGTTATTGGTTGACAAAGGCATTTGCAGAATGGGTACGTGATAAAGGGGGTGGAGGCACAACATACAACTGTAGTAAGTGAAACTCTCATGTACCTCTTGATATTGTGGGATCAAATTATTTGGCAACATCAGCATTCTCCAACAATGTTTATTTTGTTTTGTTCTGTTGCCTCCTACGTCTTGCTACGTGCACAGACACACTGCCCATGGCTCGCAGTGAGTCACCGATGTAAAATGTAGCAGAGCTTGTGTTTGTCAAAGTATTTTGCTTTGAGAGGAAGGGGTTGATTTTCTGCTATGCTGTGCTTTACCCATTATTGTGCTGCTAGGAGGATGTCCCTACTCTAAAATTCCCTCTCTCAAGAGAAGGGAAACCTGGTGCAGTCAACCATTCCCCCAAAGTGCCTTGCCTTTTTTGTTTCACCATGAGCTGATCAGCCATCAATTCTGGCTCTTGAACAGTAAATGTGCTTTGAAGTCTCTTCTCCATCCTTTCTGGTACCAGTAAGAGCAGGTTGTTGAGGGCCTCATCCAAGTGAATTTTGCATATCTCCAGGGATGGAGTTTTCACCACCTCTCTAGGGAACCTGTTCTTATCTTTGACCTCCCCAAAGAAAAAGCTTTTTCCTCTTTCTGAGTTAGAATTTTTCCCATGTTGCAGCTCATATCTGCTGCTTTTCACTGTGCACCTTTGAGAAAAGCCTGCCTCTTGTTGTATCTGCACCTGCACCCACTAGCTATTTGTAGACATCAATAATATTTCTCCTTGTATGTCATGTGCTGTAGCCCTCTGACCATCTCGGGAGCCCTTCAGTGGACTTGCTCCAGTATGTCGATGGCTGCCAAAACTGGTGCAAGGCCTCAGATGCTGTCTAACAAAAGGAAAGGGTAGAAAGGGATATAATCACTTCCCTCAACTTATGGGACTACACTGTTACTAATACCACCCAGGCATGCTTTGCTGCAAAGGCATACTGCAAACTCGTGCTGAACCTGTTGGACCTCCAAACCACCTGGACTGCTTGAGCCCAGCACTTTCACCCTTCCAGCAAATATCAGGGTGATTCAAGTCCCTCGCCAGTGTCTGTGATTGTGAGGCTTCTTCTATCTGGCTAAAGCAGTCTGTCCACTGCTTCTTCTTAATCAAATGGTTGTTAGCAGACACCAACCAACACTGTAATATCCTCTCACCCTTACACCTAAACCCCCAGCTAGTTCACCTAGTGGGTGAACCCTTACCCCTGGTGGGTGTGCTCCAGTCGTTCCTTTGCAGAGAGCACATCTCTTTTCCTTGCCTTTCCAGCCTGTCTTTCCTGAAAAGCCATACCCATCCTGCACAGCACTGCCAGTCCTGAGAGCTGTCGCACTACAGCTCTGTCATTCCAAGGGGTTTATAGCACTGCAAATCTCCGTGAATGTTCCTCTTTGTTTTTCACCATGACACTTGCATTGGTGCACAGGCATTTGAAATGGGCCTCCAGCTCTCCTCCTTTCACGAGGGGAGTGTGAAAGCCTTCCCCATTGTGTTGGTCCCCAGCTGCTTCCTCACTGCCCTCCTTGCTGTCACTTCTCGCCAGATTATGGCAATCCTTCCCCAATATGCCTAGTTTAAATCCCTCCTTGCCTAGGTGAGTGAGCCTGTTGGCAAAGACATCTGCCTCACTTTGACCAGGTCCTGGTCCTGCTCAGGAGACCCTGTTCTTCCAAAGGGGTCCCATGGTTGTAGATGTTGAAGCATTGACCATGAATTTGGGGCGTGCAGGGAGGGGCTAATGAGCTGTGGGTTGTAAACAATATTCCTATGAATCCAGCAACACAGCTGGAAGTGGTGAGTTGCTCTCTTCAGGCTTCATTTCCTTTTCCCCACCTAGCCCATGAGCAGCTTTGCCTCTAAAGGACCATCAGCTGCTTCTGCCAAGGAGGGGGGAAAGGAGGCTGCTATCTGTTTATTCTGTGGTAAGCAAAGCAGAAAATGATGTTGTTTCATTCCTTGCTACACATAAATTCAGAAGATGAAAATATATTAAAAGAAAAAAAATAATTAGACGATTCCTTTTTACTAAAACTCCCTCACCACCTCTGGGGTGTGAAGTGTGGAAGCAAGACACGGATATGAGTGAGGAGAGACTGCAACAGCCTGGCCTGTTTAGAGACAGATACACCAGCATGCTCCATGTGTGAAGGTAGCTGTTCAGGTCCCAGCATGGTCACTTTGATCCCACAACACAAACTCAGTTAGCCTGGAAGCTCTTTAAGGAACCATGATGTGCCCACATCATGGCTGGTCTTGTGAATCTTTAAAGACCCTACCATGCTTTTGGTGCTGTGCCATGTGAGGTGCAGTCAGCCAGAAGCTGCCTACTGTGGGCAACCCATTGGGATCCGTCTTGGATGAAAAATGTTGCAGAAACCTTCTTGCTGTCGCTGTTGTGCCTTCCTTCAGCAAATTCCCATTAGCTGGTGCTTATCCCTGCTTCACCTTGTCATGCAGGCACAACAGAAATGACCCTAACAGCTCTCTGGTTCAATTCCCCATGAGCATTTGGTTACAATGAGCAGCAGATCAGGGTCCTGGCTAGCAGCCTGAGTTTTATCTGCCTGTGGGAGGTAACATTAACTAATACACCCATGGAATCAGTGCCTTGAGGCCTGGCACCCTGCAGGAGGACGTAGAACTGTATCTGTGACTGTTTGGAGGGTAAACATGAGCTAGGACAGTGCTTGGAGCCTGCTGACTCCGTCTGTGCAGCCTTGGGGCAGTCAGGCAAGTTCTTAGATGTTATTTTATAAAGGTCCCCAAATGTGCCCAAATAAAAAGCATCACGATTGCAGCAAAGGCCTTTTCTACGTGCAGATCCTTGAAGCAGTGGTACATGTTATTCTGATATAATTTCAGAAACCCAGGTAGTATGAGGAGTGCAGCCTGTGAGAGGAGTCTGTGGCTGCCACAGGTTAATATGTAGGTAGGTTAATGAGTCAGACAGGCTGCCCTCCAGAAGTCTGGATAACGAGGTCAAACTTTCTTTTGTTTTCACAGTTCCACCAAAGATCTCCAATATCTCCTCAGACATCACCGTGAATGAGGGCAGCAACGTGACTCTGGTTTGCATGGCAAATGGGCGTCCTGAGCCTGTCATCACCTGGAGGCACCTCACCCCAACAGGTAAGAGACTGAACCAGACTCAACTGTGCTGCTGATTTGTGAACTGTACAGTAGTTTCCTTCTCTTCCAACATCAACAGAAAATTGCAGTAGCAATACAGGCAACTGTAAAAAAAGTGGCAAGAATCTTAAATGCACAGCAAGCTTGTTTTGCAGTGTGATTTCCCAGGCACAGTAACCAGGTTGTCCAAGCGAACAAATAAAATTACTTCAGTAGGTGCTCTACAGAATTGGACCTGTAATTCTATTTAGATTTGGTCTTCATCTAGTTGTCTCAGTCTCTGCTGCTGGTAATGAACAGCATGGTGGTGGAGATAAAACACTGGTGGCGCCAAGAGAGAGGCAAAAGGGTTTCTGTTTAGATACTACATAGAAGAGGTTCTTTCTGAAAACCGTGGTATTTGCTTCCCACTGATTTGCCTTAAAAGGGAGAGGCAAACAGTGGCATAGATGATTTCATATTACTCTCCACTTTGGCAGACAGTCTTCCTATGTCTTGTGAGGTGAGTAAAGAAGGCATTTGATCTGCAATATGAGCGAAGATGAGGGTGGGGACAGAATAAAGGAGAACTCACCAGCTTTGTTCTGTTATCTAACTGTGCCTTCCACGCTCGAGGACGCGGTAAGCTTGGAAGGAGAATATCCTTTCAGTAGTCAGACTCCGTGGGGTTAGCAGCTTGGGTTGCAAAGAAACCTTCACCCCCTAAAGATTTATCAGTAGGATGGAAACAAGAGGTAGGTTTCTCTTCTTTTCTCAAATGCAAGATACAGAAGAAGAACTCTTCACCTGATTTCTTTTGCTGTCAGTTAGTTTTTCATCTAAAATGTGTGGGGAAAGCATTGATTAACTCTATAGGAATAGTATTCTGTGGTATTCACATATATGTAGAGGGTTAATGAAGGCTTGCAGTAGGCGGAGTACAAGCTTTCTTTATGTGCTACATAGACAGCCAAGCTATCTACTGCAATTCGGCAGCCAGAAAAGGGGAGAGTGTTGCAGAAAGAAGATTGGAAAGGTAGAATGACACATTGGAACAGAGCTCAATCCAAGGGCTGCATCCAGGAACCCCTGGATATGGGTCCTGTGCTTCAGACTGGCGATACTCAGATTTCCTGTCTCATCCCTTCAGCCAAACCAAAGTCCTCTTGAGCTTTCATGTAGAGCAGAGATGCAGCTTATATTTCTGGCCCATTTCTTGCAGTACCAAAAGAAGGAAGATGGGGAAGGACTGCCAGGAGAGGTGGGAGGAGCAGAGCTGATGAGGGGAGCACTACTGCTCTATGGTATCATTGTCACTACCCGACTTTCCTCATCTGCTATTTTCAGTATAAGCATGACTGTGGCCATTTGCATATATAGGGGAACAGAACCTATTTTTTCACCTTTAGTTATGTATATAGAATCTTCTAGCTCTGTAATTTCGGCTTTTAAGATCAAGATTTATTTCATATCAAATCTTCCATATTACTGATGCATTAGTCTTTCAGTCCTTCATCTAACTCTTTAGTGTATTCAGATAGGAGACATCCCTAGTCATTTCATGAGCACAGCCTAACATTGTCCAATTTGAAGGTGCAACAAAGATGCTAGCTTAAATCATCATGAAAAATAAGGCCTAGTACATACAAGATGTGTTGTTCAGAGCAGTAATATGAAAATTCATGTCCTGACTCATCACTTTGGCTTCATGTTCGTGCTTTGTGTTTTTTCACAGTTGTACTGCCTACTCCATTGTGTCAGACACAGACTTCTTTTCCCACTTTTAAAAACTCTTCTCACAGCAAATCTTCATGCTGGTGAGGAACAGCACTGGGGAATCCCATCCCTGCTTTGGTTGCATGGTCAGTTTTCCTGGGACTGTTGTTCAGTTTTCCAGCATGCCCCTTCACACTTTTTCTCCTGTGCTGTGTGTCTCAGAGGTGTTGCCTTTGTTGGCACGCCTCAGCACCATCTCACTGACCCCATCCAATCCATCCTTAATCCTCCCCTCTAGAGTTAAGCCTGCCAAGCACCCCTTCCTAACTGACTAAGAGCCAGGGATGAAGGGCAGGCAGTCTCCAGTCTGTCACCTCCATGTCTCACTGCTTGCTGTTCTCTCTCTTTTTCCTTATCTCAACCCATCTGTTATCTTTAACGGGTACAGAGGAACTGCTTTCAGGCAGACATCAGGTCTATCAGCAGCATGTAGCTCCGTAAGGCAGTTGTCCCAAATGGAGGACAGAAGGCCTTCTTTTAAATGTTTTCCTTGAGGCTGACAATTAAAATAAATTCCAAATCTATTCCAGAGCTGCAGCAGTTAGAAACACGTCTTATCTTGGAATCTCCCTTTTCCAGAACTGTAAGGCATTTTGGCTCCATTTATGCTAGTTTTGAAGACATCTGCTATGCATCAAAGAGCTATTTTTGATCATTGTAAAGGTTTCTAAAATATATCTCTCTCCTTGGATTTTTTTGCAGCTAAACTCGTGACTGCAGAACTGGAAGAATGAGTCTTATTGAGCTTGTGTAGGAGGTTTTGAATGGACAGGTTGTGAGATTAAACCAGCATTGGGGGGCGAGAGAGCCAAATTGCTTTTTCTTTGTGCACTCTCCTCAAGGAGTTCATTAGCAAATCTTTCTGCTATTTCTTTCATTCATTGACTTCACCAGTAGTGTTTGTTGCCTAATTAGCTGAGTTAGGACTACAGAAATTATTTATTTCTTGATGGCTGGGAAGTGGAAGATAGAAATGCAAAGGGAAAGCGGTGTTGCTACTTGTACATAGAAGGCAGAATGATAATTCATTTAAATGCTGCTGGGCCTCAGGAGTGATCATAGCCCACTCTCTGCCTATCTGGGAAGTTAAAAAAAATGGCTTTATAAAATGCTGTATGAGTTCTTTTGCTGGTCATTTGCTGAGCAGTTGAACTCAACATTTTTCTCACATGAACTTTAAGTCCCCAAGCCTTGAAGCAGCCCATAGGAAAAAACCCTCTCCTTATCATGTGAGATAACTAAGGTGTGGCTGTGGACAGTAGCACTGACACCTGGGAGGAAGGAAGGTAAGGGGAAAAATACATTAATAATTCTGATGGTGAGTGACAATGCAGATCAGCTTTAACTTAATGAAAGTACGAATGACATTCCTCAGAACGATGCAAGTCCTTGCTCTCCACTTCCATTACTCTTCAGATGATTGACTGGCTTTTGGCAGAGCAGGTGGAGAGAATTAGCCAGACCCTTCCTTATCTGAAAGGCTATTATGCTGTAGGACATCAGCAACCTGCTCAAACTAGTTGTGGATAGTTTAATAGGCATTGCCTGAGAGCACAAACAGCTTCATTAGCTCTTCTCCTCCAGCCAGCAGAGCTCTCTTCTGGGATTGCCACACTGCAGCTTCCAGCAATGGGCCAGCACCTCCCTGCTCACAGTCTGATCCCTTTCCTGTGATTCAGGACATGGCTGCAGGTTTATTAAGCCTACCATGCCCTGTGACTTTTGCTGTCCCAATTTGTGACTGTAAACTACGGAAAAGACCGTAGCAGCCTCTGAACTGGATTTGTCAGGAAACTGTGATTTGTTCAGTTAAACTGTGGATGAGTATTGATGATTTCCTACACAGACTACATGAGTTAGCACTTGTCAGCTATTAGAAATATTTCACTAGGGGATGTATTACACTCATCTCTTGAAAGGGACAAACCCCAGATTTTCCCCTCTGTGATGTTGTATGAGGAGTGGGTGTTATCCAAGGTATAAATTATTTTTTCCTTACTGAATCCGGTCCAATCAAACTTCCAGTAGTTGCACCACAGCCTGGACAAGGTCCCAGCACAGGGCTATTTATCATTTATCACACTGACATGTTGTTATGTGTAGGCTACCATAGGCAGTTTACCCATCTATAGCTAGTTATGTTAGGAGGTGCTCTGTTTTCCCTGTATTGTGCACAAAGATAACAGCTAGCACAGCCAAGAAAAAATTCTGTAAGATAGTTTACAGATGGTAGGCAATGCCCGCTTTTGAGCTCATCTTAGTTTTACTTCATGTCTTTCTTGACTTATGTTTATTCAAACTCATGCAACTTCTCCCTACCTGTAAGCTGTTGAGATCACAGTCCAGAGACTTTAACATTTATAATTCATCATCTCTCCATTTTATTCAGGCTAAATGCCTGGTTGACTGAAAAAGAGCTTCCTGGGAAAAATTATTCATATATGTTCATATTCTTATCAATAAACTTCTCAATGGAAGCCCTGAAGAGTGGCCTCTTGTGGTTCAGGTTAGCAGCAAGATGAACATGGACAGTTGTTGCAAGGTCTTTGCGTTACCAGAGATCTCACTGCCTGGATGGGCAGACAAACACAGAAGAAAAATGTAGCTCCTGTCCTGAGGAGCTTGTACTCCAGTTAACAGAAAGTCCTATTCATGTTTCTGCTCATTTCCCACAAGACGTGAGTGGTTGAAACCTACCCAAAGGCCTTGCTTGTGAGCACTGTGCCGAGTGCTGCAAGATTGGTAGCTATGTGTGGTGGTAGTCTGAGAGGTGGTGGTACGGACAACAAAGCTATATCAATCCCTATTGGCCCTCAGCTCAAGGTCAAAAATTTGAGGCTTTTACTGGTTGTGGATAACCAGTTGAGGAGTGAACAATTCAGTTTTCCTTGAGCAGTTACAGAGCATGAAACTTGTATAAAACTACCAGGTATCTTATTCCTGATCCAACCAGCCCAGCAGGTCTTTTTGATAGAGAACAGTATGGATTCTTCCAAATTCCACCTGACAGTCTAAAGATACCCACTTTGGCTCAACAAGGAGCTTAGTTATTACAGTGGTAATCACGGCATAAAAACCAGTCTAGAGCAAAGCAGATAAGTATTGATTGCAATACCCAAGTTTCATGTCACAGCATAAGATGAAAGGAGATGGGAAGGCTTGTCAAATATGCCAGTCTGATTTTCCCTAGAGGGTGGTAGAAATTCTCATTTAGTCTTAGAGAATTTACCATAGCCTGGGAAGTTTAGGAGGAATAGAGAATACAGAAGAGTGCCTGCATGCTCTGTGTAATTGAGATGGTATACATATAATATGTTTATAAACAGCTGTAGAACTCATTGCCATGGAAAGTTATTTAAAGACAAGAACTTGGCAAGACTCAAACAGTTTATGTGTTCCTGAGGATAATGTGAACAAATCTGGATATTCTTGTTATTCACAACAGAAATATTGAAAAGGATGCTAAACTTCATGCTTTGGGGCTCAATTACCAGAGATCAGGATAAGACGTAAACTGAGAGAGACATTATCTCACACCCCCGCTCAGTCATGTATCTTCCTTCAGTGAATGCCAGTCTCCATGTAGGGCTGAACACTGAGCATGAGGGAAGCAGAGCTCTCTGAAAACATGAGATTCAAGATGACCATATAGTTCACATGGGCAACTTTGATCTTTGTGTCTGTGTTTATTTGCCTCTCATTGCTGTCTAAGCCCAAATCCTTGCTAGTGTGTTTTGCATGCACAGGAGAAGCCAGTTTATGACCAAAGAAGATAACAAAAAGTAATCCCTCATCCAAAGTCACCACAAGTCAGTCCTGTAGGCACTAGGTAGTCATGAGTGGGAAGGAGATTTTCTGGTCACCTAAACTGTTTGGATTTAGCCCACCTCTCTGCTGCACCCTTAAAACCTCAATAAAAAGATTGTAAGGAGGAGGAGTGTTGCCTTGGGAGGGTTTTGTGGTTTGGTTTTTGGTGGTGGTGTTGTTTGGGCTTGGTGGGGTTTTTTGGGGGTGTACTGTGCCAGCTCTTTTCGTATCACATCCTCCTCCCCCTCTAGCTGCTTTTGCCTGATCAGAAAAGTTAAGATTTACAAGGTACCTTTTTTGCCCTGCATTTTAGGATGTTGGGAAGTAACTGATGATTTTTAACCAAGTCTCTTTGTCCTCCTCTTTTTTTTTTTTTTTCTCTTGCATCCTGAAAATATTGGCTGGCAAAAATGTGGTCATGCCTTCCACGGAGACCTCTTACTTTGCCTCTTATACTCTCCCTTTTTGTTTTGGGACTATTTCCGAGATGTCTTTTTCTCTCTTGGTCTAGTCTTCATCTTATCCAACATTATAGGGAGAAAAAAAAAAAAAGAAGAAAATGATGCTGGCTCACAAAGAGCCTGGGAAACAAGCCAACATTTCAGCTTTTTCAGGGTTTCTCCAGAAGGCATCCAAAGTTGTTTCAACCTCTATTTGCTTCCCACTTCCTCTGGCTCCACATTTTTTACTTTTTTAGGTCTGTTCTTAGCGCATGGCCCACAATTAGGAGCCCTGCTGCTCTCTTCCTCATCTATAATAAACTCCTGAATGTGCTCTCCCCCTAACACATGGGAGAGCTTTGATTTCTTCCTTCTGTGCCCAGAGAGACACATACACTGCACAGAGATCCCTCCAGAGTTCCCTGGGGAACAGCAGAATTGTGTCTGCTGCAAGGAAGGAATTTGCCCTGCTGCCTTCAGCAGTGGTTGGAGAGGAACACCTGGAGTCTTCTTGTCAGTACTTGGCTGCTCCACCTCTGGCAAGATTTTCTGTGCTGTTACTGGGAAGATGTGGCAGTTATGTACCAAGTTAGTGGCTTTCCTGCCACAGAAACGCTGTCCTATACAGCATGTGTGAGTCTGGTAGAGTTATTTCCATTTTTCCTTCTCCCCAACGGGTACCACTTACAGTCAGCCATGGTGTTAGAGTCTTTTCCATGGCATTTTAAAGGCTAACCTGGTTTGTGTCCATCTGAAAACTTTCATCCACTTACAGAAGAGCAGCATTTTTCTAGTTCATTGAATGCTGTAATATTGCTGTCTATGCAGCACTGTACGGTTATTATCTCTACCCTCATGGCTAGTGCTTCTCAATGGAGATGTTCCTGATTAGTAGGGACATTCAGGAGTAAATAGCTGCTTCTTTCTCTCCCCTCCTTCCACATAATCACAGAATGATATGGGTTTGGAAGGGACCTCTGGAGATCATCTAGTCCATCTGCCCACCCAAACAGGTCCACCTAGAGCAGGTTGCACAGGATCATGTCCAGGCACATTTTGAATGTCTCCAGAGATGGAGATTCTTCCACCTCTCTGGGCAGCCTGTAATTTTTTTTCCATTTTTTAATTCTTTTTTTCCATAAGCCAGTCTTGAAGGATCCCAGAAGACTGGAGGTGAGAGTACAAACTGTGTGCTCAAGCAGATGAGAGTTCAAAATCTTCCATAGTTAATGATAACAGGAAAAGGAATTGCCATACACTACCATAAATAGGCTCTCAGCAGCAGGTTGATGAACTTTACCAAATTCTCCATCATTCCCTCCAGCCCAAACCCTGACTGAAATCAAAGGACTTTCCTGTCGTGACTAGGACAAAAAGAGGAAAGGTCTGATGCCTACCCTGCTTAGTGTGGTTGTCTTGCCCTCCTTCCTTGTGCTCCAAATCTGCCATCGAGGTGTCTTCTATCCTACTTAGAAGTAGTCAACTACAGCAAAACAAATTGTCTGGAGAGTGTGGGTTTGAGTGCAAGACACTGAGAGTGTGTGTGTTACCGTGTCTCCCTCTAGTGATCTGAACTAATGAGTCTGCTTTGGGTCTTGTGCTTGGAGCTTCTTGTTTGGTGACAGAGCATCTCTGGGCTCATAGGGGCAAAAGGCTGATATTTTAGGACCGAGTTCCATTTTTCCCGCCATCTGGAGGTCATATTCTTCACTGGCAGCTCCATGTTTACAGCTGTAGTTTGCATCTGAAAATTTAAATGTGCTTGTAAAGATTCAGGAAGGTTGAATGTGAATTAAAGAGAGAAAAAAATCACAGCATTTTAAATTTAATACTTTCAATTAAAACATCTTTAAGAAAGCTATCCTTAAGAAGAAAATGGAGAGACTGCATTTTTCCCCCCCTGTAGCTGTAATCTATAAGTACTTTCACTTTAGGCAAGCATACTTCTCACTCTCTCTTCACAGTAGGAGAGATACACTAATAAAAGGGGAAGTTAAAGTAGTAGCTTATGGCTGTTCCCTGCATTTTTTTCATTTAAAGAGAGAGACTTCACCATTTTTGTTATTATGCTGTTACGAGGCTTCAACCAATCTCAATTACTTCACTGACTTCAATGCCTGATATATGCTGCCTTGGAGCTAGAGCTACTGCCTCCTGTCATCTGAGGGCTCCAGTGAGTTTGGATGACAGCATCTACTGCAACACGCAGGTCCTGCCAGGATAGTGATGTCTGGAGGGAGTTTCCCATACAGCCCCAAAACCTTCACCTCTTCTAGCTTCTTCCACAGTCTTCTGTCTCTTACCTTTGCCTCTACCCCCACGCCAGACCCACTGATGAATCCACCTGCCTCATATATCTCCAGCTCTATTGAGAGCTGGAAAACTGAGAGAGAGAGAGAGAGAGAGACACAGAATGGAGGGGTGCAGGGAAAAGCAGGATTATTTGCAAGAACCTTCTATACAGAGATAGCCCAAGGGCAAAGAAAAATCCACTTTGAGGACAAGACCTTCTTGCCATGATGACCACAGCAAGGTCAGGTGTCACTCAGCCTCCTGCAGCGTGGAGCTTTTCTCCCGGGTCTGAATGCAGTTGTAGTGGAAGTCTCTCAGCTGAAGGCAGAGAGCTATTTTGGTAATGCAAGGCTGCAGCAGGCCCTGGTGTTGTGAATGCGTGTGCTCTTTTTTCCTTCGTCAGCCTCTTTTCTGAGCGTTTCAGAAATGTGCCTCCCTTTCCTGTCTGAAGAAAACCATGAAAGACTGGAAACATGATTCAGGGATTTTTTCTTTTTTAGGAGGTCTATGTTCAAAAGTGTTGGTTTTATTTCTTCTCCAGTTACTTTTTCTTTCTGAACAGCACCTGAAAAATATGACTCTTCTTGTGCACTCAGTATTTTTTCATGCACTGGCTGAACAAATCATCCTTTCTTGTAAACTCACGAGTGCTCACTGCAGTGTTACTGCAGCACGGGAGCAAAGCAGGGAGCCTGGCAGGGGCCGGTGGGTGCAGGCTCATCCAGTAAAGCAAGAGCTGCCATCTGATGCAGCCTTTGAAGTTCATGCCCAGTTTGGGGTGACCTGAGCCATTTGAAGGATGAGCATATCCTGCCAAAGGACCAGCACAAGCTGCAAGCAAGCAAAGTCTGGTGAAGGTAATGATGGCCTGGGAAAGGCATTGATCATGAAAGATTTCAGTTGTCATTGTACTGACTGACAGCATATGCCTGGCTGAGAACTGCTGGCAGGGTCATCTTAGTACATGTACCGTAACGGTCAGCATATGTCATTACCACCGTCCTTACCTGCTCTGCGGCTTGTAGATCTGTAAAAGCCACATGAGTAAGCAGGTGCACGCCGCTGTATGCATTATTTGTAAGCATTTTACTATGTGTTCATTTGTATGTTCACCATGCTGGTGTCTGTGCGTGCATTTTGCTGCACAGGGTAAGCTTTTTGATGTTTACCAGCCTCATGCGCCAACCTCAAAGGCTTGCGTTTCCTTAATGGTAGACTTGTAAGGCGTAGCAGTAAGCATGAAAAATAAAAGCAGGAGAGAAGAAAAGCAGTATTCTGAGTGATATTGTACCTGCCATCCTTTGTGTACAGCTGTCTAAAGCCTGTCTGTATGGCCTAAACTACAGCTGCATGAAGGGGAAAGAGAATAAGTATTTTTAGTGTCAATCGTGACAAGAGACAAAATTTCAGAAATTCCCTGAACTGCAGAAGCTCGGACTAGGCTCCAACCTTTGCAACTCCAGCATCTCTCCAACATTCTCAACTTGTATCTACTGCATTTATCTCTGCTGTACTTGAGTGTCTTCCAAGCAAATAAATAACTGGTTCCTGCTTCTGTCTCCCCTTCTGCCCAAGGGACTTAAAGTTAATTTGTGGTGACTATTAGTCTTTGGATAAAGGCCGCTATTTTAAAAGGAAGTCAGGGCATATATAGATAGATAGATAGATAGATGGTCCTTGCACTGTGAAATTGTAAGTGTCTCCATTTCCTGCAGGGAGATCTACAACCACTTGACTGCTATCAGGCGGCTTCCCTGTAGCTTAGGAGATTTCCAGGGGATGACACAGGTGGAGATGGGAAGACCACATTCCCTAGACATCCTTCATCAAGCCCCAGCTCAGAAGCTAGGAGCTAAGCGTGAAATATAGGCAGGTAGAGATGCAAGTCACTCCATGTGAGAGGCCAGCTTACATCTCAGGAAATGCCAGGATGTGTCTTTGATCCCTGTAAGGGACTTGGGGACAAAGAAAAGTCACATTTGCCGTGTAGCATCTCCTGCATCAGATGAGGGAAAGAGACTGTTAACTTGAACAGACAAAAGTAATTAGAAGAGTAAAATAATAGATTAATGAGCAGTCAGTGTCAGGGGAACTTATTAATTACCAGTAGTGGATTTCCTTCACTGTACAGGCTGGCCGGAGCATGCAAGATAGCAACCAAAACTCTAGTCCTGTTTAAGGAAGCTGCTGGGGAGTTAGTGGCACTGGGTGTCAGGAGAATGATAGCAGAGGTTGGGTGAAATGCTTTCTTTGAATCTGGTGTTATGTGTGGCTCAGGTAAGGGCTAGGGATGAAGGGGATCTGGGAAATGCTAGATTGTATCTAGCTGATGTTAATAATGGCTCAATAAAAATACTCAGATAAGAACACATTAAAGTTGCACAGTTAAGCACTCACAAGCCAGGTAAGGTGAGATTTAAGGTTACAAAAGCAACCTTAACTCTTCTCCTGCTGAGTGTACCTTAGCAGGCAGCCTCTAATTAAGGGGCATCGGGCTATTTCTCAAGTAATATATCACAACATTGGTTAATGCTCTCTCCAGCCTTGGACAGATGAACAAAGCCTTTTAATACTGTGTTTTTGCCTGTGTGTGCCAGGTGAAAGACAGAGTCCATTTTAATTATGGCACTGAGAATATTGCAATCACTGTGGTTGATACACGGGGTCCACTTAGACTGTTTAGATACAGGGCAACCCACCAACCATTCTCTCAGGTCACCATTTCATGTGTTAGAAAGCAGCAGGCATGGAAGATGTTGACATTAGCTGCAGATAGTATTGAATATGGAGTTTTCCTTTCTAAGAACTAATTTTGACTCCTTTAACTCAACATACTGTTCTTTTTACCTAGTTGCCTTACTGAAGCATTCAGACTGTTCACAGGGTAAGATGTTATTCTGTTCCATCAGACTGTGCCACAAAATATGCCTTTCTTCTGTTGCCCAGGAGGCAAATGTTTGTATATCGATGTATTTTCCTTTTAGGATGCCTAGATTTACAGCGTTCAGTCTTATTCTAGGTACAATGGTTGTGATATATAACGGGAAAGAGAGAAAATTGTATACAGCAAATCAGTTCTTGGGGGACATTGCAGAATTGAACAGATTCAATGGGTTTAAACCATACATGGTAGATCTGACATTATTCCTTGAAACTAGTGTTGAGTTCCCCCTTCCTTTGAGGGAAGCCATCCCTTCTGCTGTGTAAGTCATTGAGTAAAAACCTCTTTCCTTGCCTGTAGACCCTTACTGCAGCAGTCTTAGATTTCTCACAAGCCTCTGCCTTTGTGTCTGGCAAGCATGACCTGCTGTCCCACTGCTCGGCCTTGCAGCAATGCAAGGAGGCCTGCTGTGGTTGCATTTGAAGCAAATATTCAGCATTGTTGGACTATGCATGTTGTCAGATCTGTTGGGCAGCATATGATTTGGAACGTAGACTTGTATATGTCTTTGAGAGTGTCTAAAGCAGCTTGGATGCCTTAAGCTTTAGTTCTGCGCTGTGGACCACTACCCAAATAATGGATGGGGTGGCAGGAATGGCAAAGGTAAGGGCAGCAGTTTTAGCTGCAGCCAGAGATCTGTAGATATTTTTAAAGGTTTCTAAATGTGTATTCAATTGTGCCCAGTCAGAAACAATCACATTGTGAGAGTTGTCCCTTAAGGCAGGTGCAGGCTGGTCGGCGTGGAGCAGCAGCTCATCAAGAGGGTTACGTGTGAAAAGGAAAGGTCACATAACCCCAGGTGGCCCTTCAGGAGACAGGCACTGGCTGGCCACAGGGGAGCAGAGCTTATGTGCAAGGTACAAGAGAACAACTGCGAGGAGGAAAAGCAGAGAATTTCATAGAAAGCCCCCGGCATGGTGAAATATGCTGATTAATTTCCACAGACCTGTATGGATCCGAAGTGAGCTAAAAATTTCCTTGCTCGGAGACTTTGGGGATCACTGAGCAGAGTTTGTTTAAAAGAAATGAGCTTCATCTGAGAGGTTTTGCAACTTGTGCTAATGAGAGTCTGTCTGTCAAACTTAAGTGGCATCAAGTGGTTCAGAACAAGGGCTCTTGGGCGTTAAATGGTTCCTACCAAATACCAAGCCCATTACCATGATTGGCTGTTATAGCCCTCTAAACGGCAAAAGTGATTAAATTGGTCGTTATGAAACACTAAAGATGCATAATTATGAAAAATAAGGCTTGAGTAAGAGGAGATTTAATCTCACTCACTGCTTTGTATCTCAAGGAAGAATCAATGTGGAAATGTTTTAAAAGCAGCCAAGGGTTGCCCCTTGTCTGGTTTGCTCCTAACAGTCTGGAATTCATGAATGTGTTTGGAAGAGAGGGTGTTTCTCCAGTCTCTAGGCCAATGTATGAACTGGAGACCAAATGTCCTAAGTTCCCCTCTCCCCATCACAGAGGGTTTGACTTCCTGCTATCCCTCACTCAGTCTTGTCTCAGGGGGAAGTGATCATTTCTTGGTAATGTGCTACATCATACATCTAACCCATCCAGCTGCATGGAGCAATGAGAGGTGAGCATGTTGGGTCTTGTCAAGAGGGAGAGCACAGCCAGCTTTGGTGAAGCCACAGCAGGGCAGTGTTCAGCACTTTAGGGGGTCAAAGGAGTTTGTGCTGGGCAGGGGCAGCTCCAGCTAATCTGCGAATGCTGAAGCAGTAACACATTGGCATATCTAGTAGACTGGGGAATCAGAATTAAGAATTGAGGTGTTTTCAGCAGGAAGCTGCTGTGGGAGGCCTTGAGATGCCACCAGTGCCAAGCAAGCCCAGCTCTGCCTGGTTCTCCTTCCTGTTTTCTAAAGGGAAATCCAGTGCATGACTTTCCAAACTCTCTGAGGCACATCAGGCACTCCTGCCTTATCCAGGAGGGAAGTCCTCAAGGTGTCAAGCTCAGGGGGTGCTGCAGGCATCAGCATGAGTACGTTTTATCCTCCTGGGAAACCCTCAGCTGCTCCAGAGGGCTGTTTTCCATGCCACAGAGAGGGGCATTCTGGGAGGCAGTTTAACAAAGGTTGATGACAAAAATGAATTGTCAGGTCTTCTGTCACTGGCTTTTGGTCACTGTACAAGAGGGCAGGGGGCACTGAGAATCCAGGAAACTCTCTACAAGTGGGTGAGGGGGTTGAATAAAGAGTTGCACATCTCTTATGCGTTTTTGAGCGTAGGGTGTTGGGGGAAAGAGTTGTAAAGTTCTAGAGGTGAAAAAGGGTAGGCCTTTTGCTTTGGTAGCAGCTCACTTTCCTGTTGTTGGGCAAGTCTGAAGATGAGACCAGTGATTTGCACCCCTTCTTTCCTGGTCCTGCCTCGCAGCTGAGCCAGTACCCCCCACTGCTGCTGTGGAGCACCCCTCAAATGTAGCTCTCCCATTAAAATGCTGGAATAACACCAGGCACAGAAGGATATGTGCATGGTGGTTCTCCAGCACAGCTAAGTCAACCCAGACTTCCTAAAGCCCTAATATTCCCAGTTTGCACAGGCCTTCTCCAGAAAGAGATTATTTATTTATTCATTTTACACTCTTTTTAGTTCTCTCACAGTTTGGTGCCACCCCAGCCCTAGAAAGTTTTATACCCTCCTCAGAAAGAGTAATAGTGGTGCTGAGTTGTGCACAGCCTCCAGGGCCCTCTGCTCTCCTTGAGTTGCTGCAGCTCTCTCTAGGTGAGCACTGGCTGAGTCACTGAGCCCAAGTTCTTGCTCAAACTAAGTGGTCATGAGGGATATGCTATATGCTGCTATTTATGTTCCCTTATTCCTGTATCTGATATGTAATGTACCAGCACATTCTACCCCAAGCTCCACTGACCATTCGTCTTCTTCATTCATCTGTCTGTCCCTGCTCTCTTCCTCATGTGACAGCTGATGCTGAGTATCTTTCAGGAACTTGATTTGTTTGTAGATCAAATGCCTTTAAAAAACGATCAGACATGGCTTGGTATCAGTGTGCCATTTGAGGCATTAGTCATTTTTAAGAAAATACTCTGTGTGTGTCATCTATGGCATTATTCAAATCCCAGAAGACAAGTAATGTCATCTGCATATGTATGTGAGAATGTGTGAGCCATCTAGTCAGCTGATTTGCCATATAAAATTGTCTTTTCCACAGTACTCCTGTGGCTGCTGTAGTCAAAATAAAATGTGCAGTGTCTTAAATGGAAACCCAAGTATCTCTGCCTTTTGAAGAGACTACACTCTTCACAGAGATAAAGTTGTAACACACCTCTTGGCACCTCCCTGTGCCTTCAAATCTGGGCTACTCAGCCAAACTTGATCTGTCTCAAGAACTACTTGTGTTAATTTAAGCCAGGTTAGAAGCATCCTGAGAATTTTCATACTGCTCTTAAGGTGTTGAACAGAGGACAGCTTGTGAAAATAGATTGATTTCTTTCCCTGGATGTTTTTCTAACTTTTTGCATGGCTTCTTGGAATTTGCACATGGTTGTTGGCTTAAATCCCCAACAGTACTGGGAAAGATTAATCTCTGTAAGGTGAATGTTTTTCATGATTTCTGGTTATGGGGATGCAGAAGTATTTCATTATTGCACCTCTCTTAGAAAACAGTGGGTACTATGAAGTTCCTTACCCACACAGTAGCTTGTAAGCATTTAAAAAAAAAATCTGTATTTAAAATTCTTCCAAAATGATGAATAAATGTCTGAGAATTCCCATATTATTGGCATAGCTTATGATAAAATATAATAGGGCTGTGGTTGCTGCTATCTGTGGACTTGACAATTCAGGTGTGTGTATCGGGACCCAGATCACTCCAGGAATAAGCTTTCTTGCTTGAAACACTTCCCTGCAGAAAAAAAAAATAGATGCCTCAAAGTCCTTAATTTCAGGGAACAGTTTTTCAGGAAAGTATGTATTACAGAACTTGGAAGAGAGAATGAGTCAAAAACTGAGTTGGGTTTCACGTGTGGAACCTTTCCCCAGCAATTTCTCATCTCATAATTTGGTCTGTAAGCCTCAACTGCATTTTAATCAGTTGCTCTTGACAAGGATGACTTGATGACAGAAAGGAGGGTGGGGACAGGGAGGGGGGTGGTGGGAAACTCAGTTATATAATCCAAGTTGTTTTCATTAATTTGGAAAGGCCTCAGGACTTACTCAAAGTTTACAGCCTTCATGGCCAGGATGTCAGTATCTGGAAATTATACAGAAAATTGTACCTAAACAGGGTTTCCAGTCTAAAAATGAATATAGTAGTGGCAAACATTGTCTTGCGAAAGTTGTCTTGCTTGTTTTGCTGATCTTCATCACATCGCATCACTCCATTTTGCCTATATGTTGTCTCTCCCTTTGCCAATTCTTTTTTTAATTTAGTGGTTATACAGTGTCAGTAAATTTAGGGGGGAATGTTGCAAATTCACTGTTTACCCCTCTCAAACCTTAGCTTGGAGATTCAAAGTTAAGGTTGTAAATAGGATCCAGTAGAACCCATCTTCATATTGCTATGGCAAATGGTGTGCATCATCTTTAAGGTGCTGGAAATTGGTTCACAAGGAGACAGCTTCATTCAGGAGAGTTGCCCAGAATGGATTTTCTGAAAGTGACTTGAAATTAGCAAGAACTATCAAAATACTAAAGTTAGCAAAGGCTACTGATTTAGCTGGTTATCCCACAAACCCAAAGACCAGACCACCTATTAGCTGTTATTTAGTAGACATCAGCTTGGTAAAGGTGAGGACGCAGCAAATAACCACATACCAAAGCAATCCCTCTGTTACTTCTCTATCCTTTTTCTGACCATTTGTAACAAAGGCTCTTTCCTCTCCACAATTCCCCAGGTCAGGAAAATAAAATGAAGTGAGATACCCTTGTCAATAGGTCTTCCGTCAAAGCCTGCCTAATTTATATGCAGGCAATAACTAAATGATGCCTGTGGGGAAAGGCAGCAGAGACAGGGCTGGCTGAGCAATTTTAAGCAATCCTTTCCGATATGCATTTTTCAGTATTCTGAAGGCTGTTTTAAAAGGTAACTTTACTTTAAATTCCTAGACTTCCAAAAGTGTGAAGGAGCAAGGTTATTAAAACCATGCAGCGCCCTGTAAGTGTCTGAAAGAGAGTGCAACTTGTACTAATGTGTTGCGCAAAGAAGATATGAATATTTGCTGTCTCAAGATGCTGAGCCCTAGAGGGGTTACGTCAGTCTTCAAAAATTTTGCCCTAGAAACATGGTGCTCAGGATAGGAGTGTTAGTGGAGTCCCTCCTCATGCCAGAAGCTGGAATTTTGGGGGCTATGAGAGTGAAGGAGTGGTACCTGGCAGAGAGCTTGGAGCCAGATGCCCAGGGGGGAAGGCACGGTCACAAGCAGGAACCCAGCATATTGGCATTTCACAAACAGCAGCCTCGAGGACACCAAGACTGCAGGTCCCTCTTTTTCTGCTTCTTTAGCTCATTAAATAAGCACTGCTGTGGGACTCAAGGCTGATCAGACCTGAGGACTGAGCCTCAGGTCTTTGCCTTTCACCACTTTCCAAAGCAGGGAAGAACAAGCCCTTCCTTCCTCTGTAAACCTAAAACATTTCCATCAGTTTGGGAGGCTGTAACAGGCCATATCCCCACCATGCCACAATGCAGTTTTTAGAGATGCTCTTCCCCCCCTTCTCACCACCACATTGCACTGGGAATCAACTTTTCTCCCCATATCAACATTAGAAACCAATATTCATAGCCTCCTCCCTCCTTTCCCTTGGATGGTGCTGGCAGCTGCTCTTCCACCCCCATCCTGCACTCGAGATCCCTGCTGCAGCAGGGGGATGGGGTCCTCCTGCAGGCTCTTTAATTGAAAGGAATTTCTGTCTGGCCTGGCGATGTCAGGAGGCTGGCGGAGACGCGTTTCTGTAAAATGAGGCTCGATCTGCAGTGCAACAGGCAGTGTCTGGATCACCGAGGACCTTTCACGCTCTCTGGCTGCAGCTGGCTTTTTGATGGGGGACATTAAATGAAGGTGTGGCTGTCAGGGTGTGGGTGCTGGAGCCCCCCTTTGGCTCGGCTGCCAGCTCCCCCTCTGTAGCGCTGGCCTGGGAGGTGCCATTGCTTCCTTTCCCCTTGCCTGCTGTGCCACTTCCATTTCTGATTCCCATCAATTTGAAACAGAGCCCTGCTGACCCTGCTGACCGCTGCTCATACGTCTCCTGGCATGGTTAATAATAATGGCCTCTGTGGGAAGTGATGGGCTGAGACAAAGAAAGGACATAATGATGCTCTGGCTGGGGTAGGCAGAAAGAGGAAAGTCAAGTGACAAGCAGCTAAACAGCAAGAGAGGGGTGTGATGATAAAAACAAACAAACCTGCAAATGTCTAAAAACCCACAGCACCGGCATCCCTGAAACAAATGGGGAAAGACAAACTTGAGTCCCTGAGGGAGATAAGAGGAGGGGAAAGGAAGAGAGAGAGAGGAAAGCGAGCAGAGAATCGGCCAATAATTGAAATGGCATCAGGAAAGAACAGAACTGGAAAGCACAAAGGGAAAGACAGGCCTGAATTGACAGGTGGCAAGAAAAAAAAAAAAGAGGATGAAAGACAGAGGGAGAGAGTATGGAGGAAGAAAGACATGAATATAGAGAGTGAAAGGAAAAGGCAAGGGGAATGGTATAGGGGGAGCTAACCAAAGAAAATGGATGCAGAATGGGAGGTGGAGAAGCATGTAAGGGAAGAGACCCATGCATTGGCAGAGGAGGAAAAGCAGAGGTGTACCAAGCCAGGGTAGAGAAAGGATGGAAAACAAGGTATTTGGGATTAGAAAAAGAGAGGAAAGAACAAAGCAATGAGAGATAAAGAGTTAAAGAGGAACAAGTTGAAGAGCCCGAGCTTTGTGCCATTAAAGTTCACCAAGGAGACACAAAGAACAGGGTTTGGAAACACAGAGCACTTGATGACACCTGCTTCTCCAGGGCTTTACCAGTCCCCGTCAGCTGCTTGGGATCTGAGTGTAAATTCCAGGGAACTGCTTTTCATTTTTTAGAAAGCGGAGTGTGATTTGATGGAAAAGCTTTTGGCCCTGCACTGCAGCTCCACCACCCATAGCACATAGAAGGCAGGTTTGTTGTAGATATTATCTGAATAGCATTATAATGGCACCAGCAAGGAGAGCAGCAGGCATCTGTCTCTTGGTTGGGCACATGAGCCACTTCCCTGCTCCTTGGTTGCTATGTCATTATCTCTAGTGCCTGACCCTGCGTGGAAAGGGTGTTTCCTTCTGTTGGTAGAGCAGATCAATGCTGATGTCATGCACCATCAGAGATGTTTTCTCTCAGTGCAAACAGTTGCTGCTGCCCTTGGTGCTCATCAATAACCAATTATGCCATCATCTGTGTTTTCTGGCTCACTATTTTTTACCCCCACACAGAGGAAATCAGAGAAGACGGTTAAATTTCCTCTCCATAATTTCTGTCCCTTGGCTGGAGCTGGGCTGAAGCTGGGAATGGCGGTTGTTGGAGCAGGGCTGCTGTCGCTGTGCCATGGGGAGGTTAGCCAAACCACAGGGGTGAGCCGTGCCTGCCCAGGCAGAGGTCTGTAGGCAGATCTTTGGCAGTGTTCATCGTTCTTCTTAGCTGCTCAATAACTGAAGGCCATTTTGCAAGTGGTCCTCGGTGGTCCTTCACTGAAACTCATGTCCTGGGTTCTGCGCTCACACCTGTCCCTGCCCTTCTGTGTAACAGTGCATAAACCAAAGATCTTCCTATGCCCCCATAGTGTCTCCATAGTACTGACCATGAGAATTTTAGATTTGATGTACTCCTAAGGCACTTTGGGTCTTTTTGATATAATGGAAGGTGTACGCATTTACAGTAAGGACAAAAATGTTTTAAGGTTGGGTTACAGGTGCAAATGCATGTACAAATACAAAGCTTGCTTACTTCAGATATTCTACAGCACTTGTCAAATGGAGTCATTGGGGCACAAGAAAAAGAGGAGCAACTGCAAAAAGAACACAAATACAAAAATGTATTTTTTAAAGATCTGTATCAATATTCATAGAACTATTTTTTATTGCTACTCTTTTCCCCAGCTTTTTTTCTAGCTCCTTAGAAACCATGCTTACCCCTCCCCTAGTTGCCATTTCAGCTTCCACCTCTCTCATGCAGAGTGTTCAAATAAGCTCTTGTTCTGTTTTTTTGGTTTTTTTTTTTTTTTTCTAGTAAAGATGAGAATCGTTAGTATCAAGTAGAAGTGGTTGTGGCACAGAGCAAAGGAGGGACCTGGGTGAGCCTCCTGGCTGGCATTCTGATGCAGAGATTTGGTTTTCAATTAGGTAATGCTCTCTGAAAACAGGGCTGCTGGAGCACATGGGACAATATTGACTAAAGCACAAAACAATTCAGTGAGTGACCTTCATGCTCTCGCGTGTGTAGCCAGTCGGGATGTGTGGCGTGTAAATGCCACCCAATCAGTATTCATTTCGTGTGACTTGTAACCAGCCCACACCAGGGAATGGATGAAAGGCAGCATCCAGGTATGTAATATGATTATCAGATAATATATCAGACTGTGATTCCACAAAGCCAAAGGGTCAACAAGACTGGAAAATGTATTTTGCAGCTTCTGAGAAGATGAATTTTTGAAGATTAGTGTGTTCTCAATATAAAATGAATAAATAAATGCATAAAATAAATAGATGTCATGTAACATGGCTCCCACTCCTCCCTCTCCAACCAGCCTGCTCCCAGGAAAGCTACTGTGTGTGTGGACACCCTAGTTCGTATTTGGTCTGGATTGTGTTTACATATATGAAATGAAAGCAAGGTTCTGGCCCCTTTGCTGTCCTTCTGTCAGGGGGTGTAGAGGCTTATGTGGCTCAATCCCACTTTTTTTCTTAGCCCTTTGAGATGGTGGCCTCCCTTACTGAGACTACAAGATACTGTCCTTTTGGCAGTCACTGTGTTTGGACTCCCAGGGGTGGAGGCAAGATACTATCTGTCCATCAGTCCTGGCTCCTGTCAGTAGCCTGCCTAGGGAAGGTTCCTGCTGGGCATCTACGTGCTCTTTCCTTACCAGCCTGCCAAAGGTTTGATTCAAATCACCTTTGCCTCCCAGAGTAACACACATTTTCTCAAGAGTCAGCCTTTACTTGACCTTTGAGGATGGCCCGATTCTCTCGCATTTGGGAGGATGAGATTGGAGACTGTTACTACCACTGGCTGAAGTGGTGGTGTTTAAAGTTTTAGCAAAACACACTCAAGTGTTTGCTCCTGAGAGACTACAGCTGTGGTAACGCTATAAATCATTAACATCCACCTATAAAATGGGTTCCCAGGCATTTGTGCTGCTGCTTCTGATCTCCAGTATGAGGAATAGCCGATGATGCTGATCCCTGTCTCGAAGATCATCTGTGTGATCTCACCGCTAGCGTTGTTTAGGCTGCTCAAAACCTCACTTATGTCAAACCACCAAGTTCAAAAAGGGAAAGAGAACAGCCACAGACAGAGAGGTTTCTGGTTTGTAAATGGATACAGCTGGGAGCCATTCTTGCAAGGCACCCAGAATAGCTGTGCTCTAGACAGTGAGAGCAGCTTTTAAGACAGACACTTTCTTTTCTCACGGCTCAAAGAGCAAGTAACAAAAAGTAGTAAATCTCAGAGAAGAGAAATGACCTCTGAATTTTCTCAGCAAGAAAAGCTGGCTCTCTTGATCAAAAAAAAAAACATTGCTGGGCTTTGCAAAGAAATATTCCTTACATTAAGGGAAAAAGGGAAGTATGATAAGATTTTATTGTAGCTAAATTGTAAGGCCAGAAGGGATCATCTAGTTTGATTTCATGCATAGTGCAGTCCAGAGAATCTGGCACAGCAATTTCTGCATCAAGTCCTTAACATCCACTGGAACGACAGCCCATCTTTCAGAAGGGCACGGGAGGCACCTCTGTGGCCCTTCTCCATGGCCTGTGCACGTCCTTCCAAAGTGCCCAAGCACCACATCACCTCTCAAGAATCTCCACTAAACTTGTCATCCCAGGGACAGAGCACTCTCCCCTTCTGAACCAGGCTTCCTTTCCACAGAGAACTTCACACAGCCTGTGGGGTCTATGGAGAAGCAGGGGAATGAAAGCTAATGAGGTAAAATATAATCGTAGTGCTCCTTCAAACTCACAAGCTGCTCAGATCAGGTTCTGGGGATGGGCTGTCATTTGTCTTTCTGCCAAACTGGTTGAAACTGGCTCACCTTTCCCCCACTGAAATACTCATGATTTGAGTGCCTTAGGCAAGAGAAGCGTAACAACTTTGCCGCACTTAGGACATCATTGTCAAATTGAAGGATTGGGGAGGAGCCACTTCACCCAAGGAAAGTATTTGTATTCAGCAACTGCTGAAGTGCAGACAGCTTCCTCTCCACGGTCTCGGAGGGGGGCAAAGCACCCTCTTGCGTTTTGCCTGCTCAGGGAAATGGTTTGAATTTGAGAATGTGAACAAGGTAAAGAGAGGGGAAATGAGCAGCTCTGGGGATGCAGAGCTTCCTGTCCTGCTGCAAACACCCCAGCATGGAAGTTGCTCATTTTTACCATTTCTGATGTAACTCTGGAGAGAGAAGACAAAGCACTGCAAGTAGGTGAGGACAAGAGCCATGAGGAGCTCAGTCCTTGGACACTCCTAGCTCTGAGGAGTGTCCTATGCAGCAAACAGAAAACTTTGTGTAATTTTTGCAAGTTACAGAGGCTGTTTAATTAAACACTAAATGGAGCCAGAAAGGGAACACTCCAAAGGCTTGCAACCTCTAGTTGCATTTGGGGTTTCTTCACTGCGTTAACATGTGGACATTTTTTGAGGGTCTGACTTTATATCTTGATGTATGCTAACTTGGGAACAATGGGATCTGCTGCAAACAGTAAAATAGATATTAGAAAAGAAAATGCAATTGGATGTATGCTGTGCCCTGAAGAGCCAGCAATCGGGCAGTGCACAGGAAAATATACCAAGCAGAAAACATGAAGAGCCCCATCAAGAAGGGGACAGAGAAAGGAAGACTGTAGAAGTAATGAAGAAATTTGTTGTGCTAGATTTTCTGAAGAGAGGTTCTTGCCTTTGTGTGCAACTAGGTGCAATTGATACCTACTCTCACTTGCTTAAAGAAATGGGGCAACTGAAAGGTATTTGATGCTGGAAGGTTGCCATTCTTGGCTTTATGGACAGTAAGGTGTGTCCTCTCTATACAGAATGGATCTCTGATGGATCTCCCTGGCTCACAGTAGCTTGCAAAAGGGAACAGTTTTTTGAAACTGTAAAATGTACTGACTTCTGAAAATCTCTGTAGATTTCTTGCTGAATCTTGGGTGGATCACCACTGGAAGGCAGATCAAATCACTCGACTGGATTTCTATTATCTCACTGGATAGAAATTGCTACTGTCAGTGTTTTGAGCTGGTATTTTGTGCCTACCCATTTCTTTGTCATCCAAGGATCTCAGAGTGGTTTACAATAGTGTGCTGTCTGGCTGTTAACCCATGAGTCAGGGAGTCATTATTTCTGATTCTATTTCCAACTCTATAAAAATTTGGAGTGCCTGTCCAACAAGCCTCTGCCCCTGCCAGCGCCCCTGCTTGTGCTTGTAGTTGTTCTCTGGTTTTGGGGAGCCCTGTGGACCTCCTCTGACAGGACAAAGTATGAAGGCACTGGAGCAAATGGTTCTGGATAGGCCCAATTCTACACTAGTGTGTTTAATACATAAGCTGTGTTGGCATAAGCAGGTTGGAATCTCAGGTCTTGTTTTGTAATTTTTTCCGCTGTATCACAATGCAGTTTAGTGGATGGACTTAATACAAAGCTGTTATCTAATTTGGAGTCTTTAAGGGGTATCGACAAATTCAGGAATTAATGTATTTAAAGACTCCAAGCTTATTAAAATTTGGGATTTAGGATAGGCTTGACACATGATCTTGAAAGTCAGAAGTACAAAAGGGTGATCAAGGAGAGATGCATGTTACCATGCCAAAAACCCAGACAGCAGCTGTTGAACGTGTATATTCCCTGTCTCCCAGACCTTGTTCTGACTTTGAGGAAAATATCTGAGTAGTAAGAAATATGACAAATTATTTGTGGACCACAGATAATCTTACTATAGTCTTCACACAATGGGAGGAAAGAACTAAGAGGTATGCCCTGTTTTAGAGTAATATTTTTAAAACTGGTATTTAAAAGATGTCTTCTACCAATAGTTTTCTATAATTGAATAGTGATAGAGAATGCTCAACAACTTGGTTAGGAGAAGCCTGCCAGTATTTCCACATGAGGACATTTTCCCAGGTGTATGGCTACAGATATTCCAGCAAGAACATTTTGAACAGACCAATGAGTCCATTTCTACAAGTCTCCAGCCCGTTCAGGAGCATCCTACAGGGGCCTGTCCCAAGAACTATTAAAGAAACTGATGATTTTAAAGTATTTTCAGCATTAGCACCGTGTGAGAATTAGATAAGTGAGTAATCAATGAAAACCTGACCATGGCACCACAAGCTGTTGGAAAGATACGACAACATTAGAAAGACCCTTTGGGTCTTTGAAGCAGAGCGTTTCTTTTATATGGTCACCTTCCCTTCAGGTACTAACAATAACTTTCTAAAGCTGTGTGTCTACTATAAACTCTCACAAGTGTCAGTACCATCTCTGGAAAACTGATTTTTATTTAGGCAGGTCTCTGAACCCTACAGAGTCTGGGCAAATGAGGATTTTAGTATTTGACGTGTAATTTTATATTCAAAGAAATTACTTTATTTCTCACCTTTTGGACTTCTACCACTGCCTTCCCAGGAAAGCGATCGACATTTATTTGTTGATTGATTAGGTAGTGAATGAAAGTGATCAATTAGAAAAGAGAGCATGGTGGCATCAGAGAAGGAAATGTCTTTGACAAATGATGAGAGAAAATCATAAAATCTTCAATCCAGAAATAATGGATTAGATACAAAGACAAGCAGGAGAGTAACCCTTATGTGGCTTTGAGAGAGAAGCAAAATCCCAACAAGGACTTGTAGGAGACTGCCAGAAAGCTCAAAACAGAAACAATGCGTCATGACAGATAAGGGGTGCTTATATTTATTTGAGGTTAAGAGAAACAGTAGAGGTGATTTATTTTTTTTTTTAAAGAGGATTAATGTCTTTTCTTGGAAGCTATTTTTGGTTTGCAAAATTAAAAATGGAGCAGATTTCTTTGGCCTTATAATACCTTTAAAAGAGGCTTTGAAGAATTAATTTTCCTATACATGGTTTTTATTCCTCATCATTAAATGTGGTAAAATGATAATGCCATATGTACTCTCTCTGTGTGTGTATATTTACACTTTCCACTTCGTAATTTTTGGGAACATCTCTATTTTTGAATGAGCTAATAACTGTTTATTATACAACTCCAAAAGTTAAGATTAGAAGGGTAAAACAGAATAGGTGACCTATAAGGAAAAGCAAAGGTGAAAAAATAGATATATGTGGATTCAGCATCAAATAGAATGGGAAAATGGACAAAGAGAAAGAGACAAATACAAAACTGAGATGTTTCCAATTTTATTTAATGAGTATTTTTTAAAATACATTTGAACTTGTAATAAAGTTTTCCTTGTGGAAAAGATGATTTGAATAGCACATCAGCTGCAAAAAGCAAGTTTTTCAGGAGTACCCTTCAGCTGGAGTATTTTGTCTGGTTGTAGAGGAGCACGAGGGCAATGGAGCACTTTGTGTGGCCTTACTGTCTGAGAGGCTGCAGTAATTCTGGGAACAAAACAGCTTTAAAAATGTTAGAGGACAGAAACAGACATTATGGTTTACTTCTGTATGTTCCTTCTTTAGAATAGAGATCTAAACCCTTCCAGTGTGCATCCATGTGTGACGTGTGCCTTATGCAAAGGTACCTGTATCAAACTAGGAAACAAACCTTATTGTACCCGTGTAAATGTTGAAAATAAGGAGGAAGCGGAGTGTGGAGAAAAGGAGCACATCAATACAGACATAACCCTTCTGACTAAGGAAACCCCTACCTTAGCAGTAAGCTGGGTTTATTATTAGCTAACAAAGTGTATATATATATATATGTATATAGAAAACCTTAAGAAATGGCAAACAAATCATTTTAGCATAGCATCGTAGGGTTTGGAATAGGAGGCTGAGAAACCTGAAGTCTGGTTTTGCATCTGGCATGGAATATGTGATCCCATGTAAACAGCACCCCTTTTCTGCGCCTCAGTTTCCTCAACCATGAAATGGTGTTAGTTCATCTTTAGAGCACTTGGGGCTGCACGTCTGAAAAGCGTTGTGCAAGAGCTCAGCATTATTTATCCTAAATGACAGCACCTTGTGTTCGCTTTGCGCTTTCCTCTATTACCAGCCCTTTCTTCCAGTGTAGTTTTCCTTATTTATGTCTTTGCCTCCCCATTACCTTTGCGTTAAAGCTCGCATCTGCATTGATTTTACATCACTGCACTGTACTGCAGCCATTACAAGTTTACATTTCAGAGGAATCCTTTTGAATCTTTAACCCATTGCTCCAAGAGTCCTGACCACGGGATATCTATCAGCAGATAACTCCAATTGCGCTTATTGTGATGGGGGGTTAACTGACCAGTTACTATTGAGGGAAAGGTGACCCACTGGTGATAACTATGTTCCTGCAGCTTCTAGGGTGCTCTTCCTCAGAACATATAAGGCTTTTCAAAGATGGACACTGTCAATATTATAATAAAACAAAGCACTTGGGAAGACTGAACAGTGTTTTATGTCATGAGAAGACTTCTCCCTGTTAGGAAATATGAGTCGCTTAAAAAAATGAGCTTCCTTGCTCCATTCCTCTGGCTCTGTGTTGTTAAATCACCATATGTGCAGCACACTCTGTCTTGGTGCGTGCTGCGGCAGCAGCATTTCCCATTGACATTGGAAGGAGCCAGATGTGACAGCCCCGGAGGACAGGAGATCTGGTTTACTCACTGCTTTCCTGAACGTGGATGTCTGACATCCCTCAAGTCCACATCAGCAGTCCTGGTAGCTGGTCAGAACATAGTTTTTCATCTCTGTCTACCTCAATTCTGCATCTGCAAAATGTTATAAAGGCACATATCTATTGTGAAACAAAGTTTGGTATAGATAGTGAGCGTGTCCCTGAACAACAGGAAAAGAACCACACAGGCATGAGTTGGGTCAATAAGACACTAAAAATACTCATCTGCCCAAGAATGAGTTTATTTGTTGCTCTGAGTTGTTTCAAAGCGTGAGCTTGCTGTTAGGAGAGGTAACTGGAACAAAATAAAAGGTTCATCTCAGATCTTCACCAAAGTCCAGCATAACTCACATGAAAGTCTTCCTTCAGCTGTCAGGAGTTTTAAAGAGAAGGCCTTATCTCCATGTCTAAACACCAGCCTTACAAAGGCGAGAATAAAAGGCTAGGTACTGCCTTTTTGCTTAGCAGAGGATGGCGATGTTCCAAGGAACAGTTGAGACACATCAGTAGTCCTCAGTAGTCCGTTGGGATGAATTGAAAGCCTAAGTGACCCGTCAGTCAGGTTTGAGTTGACTAGAAAGCTCTGCAAATGATCTCATCACTTGAACAAAGCAGAGCCTAGTCCTTTTGCTGTAAGTGCAGGTATTAATAAGTGTTTCTATGTTTAAGTTGCTGCATAACTTCAGGTGCTTTTCACAGTATACTAAAGCACAGATTTACAGTGATGCTGGCACATAAGTAATTGCTTAGAGACAGCAGGGCATAGGAAGCAGAGGAGCAGATATCTTTTCATTCCTGAATTAGTTACAGGAGTCACTCTCCAGGAGTCCTGACGCTGGAATTAAAGTATCCTGACACTGGCATAACTATGTACTGAATCAAACTGGGTTCCTAATAGCCTTGCCTAGCTGCCGAATGCAAGAGGTTTGAGTTATTCCTTGCAGAGTAAACGGTGAGACTGGAAAATAAAAGATCCTGTGATTAATTTACTGAAGAACAGAAGGGATTCATTTTCCATGTGCTTAGTCTCGGTGTTCAAGGGAAATTGCTTGTGCTCTTGTTCCATTTGAGAATGTGCTCATTTAGTGAGGATGAAAGCTTGGAGACCTGGAAGTTCAATCAGAGCTTGATTTGGGAAGAAGCAATTTTGAGGTCATCCAAGGACAGATGAGGTGGGAAGACTGAGAGCATGCATTTGGATGAAATACTATGATAAAGGACACTTCCTTTAAACTAAGGAGGTACTCCTGTGTTAAGTATTGAACAAACCTATCTTTTGATTTCCCCAAAGTCTGGTCCACATTAAAACAATCACCCTTGGTAGTCCACACCATCATTATTTACAGGCAGAAGTAGCTAGCCAGTCTCAGAAATTGCCAGAATGGTTGCATGTGAATGATGTGAATGTAAGTTGTATTTCATACATTGAGATTTCTAGTACTCGCTTATGCCCTTGGGCCTGGGGTATGGGAGGAGTTATTTGAATGATTGTTTTCAATTTCATTTAATTTGGTGGATTGGTTAGTTTTTCATTGATCCACTGTAAGCTAAAAATTAAGAAACCGTGGGCAAGATATAGTCTGGAGTTGCATTAATGCATGCCAGCAGCAGGATCTTCCATGGTGAAAATTTTGCCAAGGGAGTTTTACATCTGTGTGGGTTCCCACCACAGTCTGGTGTGGGAAGGTGCTCAGGTTCAGCACAGCTCCACTCTTCTGGATGGAGAGCCTAGAGAAATTGGTGTTTCAAGAAACATACAATGCAGACTGTTTACATGAATGATCCTTTGACATGACAGTTTGCATTCTCTGCGTGTGTGAAGATTAAAAACTGATCCCTAGGGACCAAAGAAGAGGCAAGTTACAGTGCCTCTTCTTTTCTGCCTAGGAATAAGGCTAACTTTGCATGATGAGCCTACCCCCAAAGATCTGGAAAGGCAGGATTCCCTGAAAAAGGATAGCTCGGGCTTCCATTGCCCTAGGAAAACTAGGTAGAGCTGTGTGATGAGGATGAAATAGCAAGGTAATTCCTACGGCAGAGAGTGCTGCTGCCAATGAATATTTTTCAGTGCCCTGAGGCAAAACTGTTTCTAGTTGGGACAGGGGAGTGTTGATGTGCTAATTCAAAGGAAATGCTGGGTTCTAATTGCAGAGAGCAGGAGGAGGGTGGATGGATTTAGCAATAGATAACTGCAATAAGGCATGGCTAAGGACATAGAAATAGATAAGGACCTAGATTTAAAGAAAATGGCTCCAGCCCATTCTACCAAGTTGGATCTAATTAGCTCTGTTCTACTGTCTCCCTCCTTTTCATTGAGCGCACCTGGGGCTGTGCAGCTATTGTTTGTCCAAGGTAAAAACCATCTTTCAGGGGACCTGGTCTTGTTATTCCTGAACTCAGCATTGCATTTCAGTCAAAGACTGAGGATTGTACAAGTTTTTTTTCTCTTCCAGAGTTTCAGTAGGCTAACATATTTAATCCCTACCTTGGATACAGTGAGCTGATGTGGACATAAGAACTGACTCAGAATTTGGACACAGCTGGTGATTTCAAGCATAAATTTTCTAGGAGATTTGAAAGCTTGGGGGCTAGTTTCGCTTACAATGATTGCTCCTTTTTACATGCCTAGATGCTTCTTGATTTCAGATTCAACAGGGGAAGGAAGTGCCTGACTGGAAGGAAACAGACCAACCTCAAGCTATTTCTTCATCATCTCAAGCAGGAAATCCCCTTAGAGAGCTCATTCAACTGAGATTTCTAGCTCCACTTTGCAAACTGAGGCCCCTCATCCTTTTGATGGAGACATGATATAGAGAAGATAGGGAGTTAAATAGTTTGTCTGAAGAGGTGACCCTGGAAAGTTACTCCTGTTTCCTGTGTGCCACTAACTCCATCTGTAAAACACAGATAAACACACTTGCTAAAGATTAGGTGTAACAGTTGGACTGGTGTCCAAAGACAGCAGAGAGTGTCTCAAACAACTAATTGCTTCTCTTCATGACCTTTTGTATTTCCTGTAATCAGAACTCATGGTATATAAGGTTTTGCTCACATCAAAATTGGTGTGTGATTGCTCTTTGTTCACCTATCCAAATGGGAGTGGAAGCCAGGGTGCAAGTGTGACCAAATACGGTCCATTCGCAATCATCCTCATTAACGAGGTTCTCATTCTTCTACCGGAGAGGCTAAATGCTGTCCTGTGACCCAGGTCACCAGTCGCAAACCTCAAACTCCTGGGGCAAAGAGTTTCAGTGTAATCCAGTACGGTGACATTTGTTAACGTTAACTGTTCATTAAAAAAATTTGAACAGCAGACATGTTCATAAAGCTCACAGCCCACTCACAGATAATTCATGAGCATAATAAAAGGATTCATTATTCATGTAAGATCTTTGCCATGAAAATTAAACCTGCTCTAATACCTCACGTGCATTCGTGCATGTTGGGAAGGTTTATTTGTTGCATTTGTCTTGTGCTTTGAGATCACAGGATTAAAGTTACTATGGAGAAATAAAGCAGTATGGACCAAGTCTTTACAGCTGTCATCAATGACCTCATTGGTTGAGGCCTTATGAACACATAAAGTTGTGCCACTTTAACTGCATACATGTAGTTAGAGCAGTGCATCACCACCTAATGCACATTGTACTAAAGCAGATTTGAACAGGAGCAGGAATAGACTATCCCAATATATATGTAATATATGTTCCAGACATTAATTTTGCAAACATCAGGTCTAACAGTACTGCTCCCTCTTTCATGTGTCCTTGTTTTTCTTTTCCTTTTTTAACTATCTCCCTTCTAAAGGTTGCAATTCTGTATAGGCAGAGGAGGGGGTAGCATCAAACTTTTGTCATGCCCTTCAATATGAAGTCAGCTGAGGTTGCTGATGTTGCTGTTGGCTCTTTGCCCTAAGTGGAGTCAGAGGTGCTTGCATGATCAGTGGGAGCAATAATCTCTAGCTAAGAGATAAGAATAAGCTTGAGGAAAGGATAGTGTCCTCAGATGTTAGGCCTGGAGTGAGAACTGTCTGACCACAGCCTCCTAATCTTAACCATACTATTACTATATGGATACCTAAATTAGTTATAGCACAAGCCTAATACCCCTAATAGAATCATTTGAATGCAAGCTAAATGATAGAAATGATACAGAAATCAATGAGTATATCTATCCAACCTGACACTAGCACAAGCTGTCTGCTATTGCGCGTTTGAAAGAGTCGTATTATCCATCCTAAACAGAAAGCAATACACACTGAAAGGCCTGTGCAAAATGGGCACTTGAAATGTGAACAAAACAGACTGTTGCATGTAAATGAATGTGCGAGCATGGAGATATTCCCCTGACAGGCATCCACACGCAGGCCAAGTGAAACGCACCAGGAAGGCATTGTTGATGGTAGCAGTGGGATAATCATTTTCATGACTACAAGACCTGAAAGATCCCACAGACAGTGAAAAATGTTTAGAGGAGGGGGTGAATTCTGTTATATTTATTTTTTCTTTGTGGACTTTGGCAGTGGTGAAATTACTTTTTAACCTTTTCTTCTTATTCATCTGGTGCATTTTGAGTGATAAAATAGCTTTAGCAAACAGCAAGGTGAATCTGCTGCCACAGGAGAGGAAATTTCTTCTGCAGAACAGACCATTTACAAACAAAAGTGTCTGCATTTGCGTACTGGGACCTCCCTGCTAATTGTTCCCATTTTAATTTTCTTGCCTCTTTCAGTCTGCCACCTGTAGCACTGCAGTAGGGACAGGGCAAGAGCAGCAGTGTGAATATGGTTAAAAGACCACTCACAGTTCCCAAGTAAGCAACATGAGAGGGAGAGCAATAGCAACTCCTTCCCAGAAAAGGAAGAGGAAATATAATTGTCTAGTAGGTGGCAAGGAAAAGCAAACTAACTCAGTGAAGTTGCTCTTGAGGAGCTGGCTATTGCCAGGAGAACCTCATGAAGAAAAATACCTTAGGAGTCACCAGGATGGATGATCGATAGATCCAATACATAAATTGGACCTAGATCTAATAACAGTTAGGTATTGGGTGTATTTGGCAGTTGCTTTAGTTTTGTCTCTCCCAATCTGGTTGGAGGCAAGGCCTGAGGGAAGCCCTGGGTCTCAAGCCATGTATTCTTCTGGTCTTTAAAAGCAGCTGGGAAAGACACAGTTTCTCTCTTTGGTTTTGTATGGCTCAGCCTTCCTCCAGCTGCATGACAAACAGGGAGGATTTGTGCCAGCTGGGGAAGCAACATATATGAAGAGACAGCTACTGCCCCCTCGTTAGTGCAGCAGATAACAGGAATGGCCTCTTCACCAGGCTCAATCACCAAGCTTGCCATATGTCAGTAGCAAAAAGGATGGGCTTGAGAGGAGTTCACATCATGAGAATGAGGGAGACACTCACCTCTCCCCTCCTGGACTGTCCAACAGGCCCACAGCTTGTCCTGCTTAGCTGCTGCCCCCATCCCTCTCAACCTCCCTAGATCTCCTGAAGTTCAGAAACAGCCTCCAGTCCTGCAGAGGTGCCCTTAAAGGAGGGCTGGTGGCTTAGCTACTTCGCCTGTGCATGCACATCTTTCCAGACAGGATGGCTTGCACACCCACTTTCATTTTAACCCCTCAGCTCCCTGTCAAGGATGCCAGCCAGCTCACCTCATTAAGTTACAGAGAAGGAGGCCCCCAGATTGATGGCAGGCGAGTTTAATGTAGCCCTTTCTGAGCACTCAAGTGCAGCATGTAGGAGGCTGCTGGGGAGATATTCCCACAGGCTCCAGCAGAACTGACTGATTGAAGTTGCTCTGAATTGATGGCTAATGGGGGAGCTTTCTTTGATAGCTCTTTCATTCTGGGTGCAGCTGGATAGAAAAAGATATCTCAACACGAGGGAGAAGGGTTTTATATCCTTCCCCCTCTCCCCTCCCCCCCCCCCCCCCCCCCCCCCTTTTATTAACAGATGCTTCCAGGGCACTCCAGCAGCAGAATGAGATTTGATGAAAACCTAATGATTTAAATGATTCTTAACTCCTTCTCTTTCAGCAGCTGCTTGCTTATACACACCAACTGCATATAAGCACTGAGAACTAAGGCCAACTGGAAAAGGTGACAACTGTGCAAAGTCCCTTGAGAAAGTTTAGGCCACTGGGATAGGACATGACCTCTCTGTCTGTGGCTTGGGTAATGGGTTCTTGGTTTGGTGTTGGTGTGGTAGCTGCAAGAGGAGCATCTAACGTCTCAATGTGATAGGTGCTTAGACAGTGATGGAGTAAGACTGAGGGATAGAGGCAAAGCTGGTGTAGGGAGCCAGGAGACTGCAAGGCAGGAGGGAGTAGAGGCACCTGCTCATGTTATACATGGCTCAAGCTCCTGTGGCAAGAGCTAGGCACACTCAGGCAGGATTATATCAAAAACTGATTAACAGGAACTGGCTAATGGTGAGATTTAGCACCTTCCCCATGGAGGCCGCTGTTCAACTGGCTCATTGCAAGTACTTTTCCTCCTATGGTATCTAACCTTTTAATCAGATAATGGATTTCTTCCCGTTGCCACAAGTTCTACATCCTGTAAAGTTTCCGTCAGCCAGATGTCCCTGCAATCTGTGTGTATCCATGAGCTGACATATTTGTGAGCACGCTGTTTCTCATTCATGTACACAGATCAGGACAGGTGTTAGAGAATCCAGAAACTCCAATAATTTGATCCAGTTTGAGATCAGCAGGCCAGATTTTGGCTGACATAAATCTGTGCTCACTTGGAGCACAGTCATTTTGCTCCATTTGAGGACCTGACTCATAATTTCCAATCTAGGCCTTGGCATCTGGCTGACTCTGTAACAGGGCACTAAAGAAGCTGTTTGCATAGGGCTTGTGTTGCCCATTTCCACTGCCTGACACAGCAGCCATTTGTCTTCAATGATGTGCGTCGTGCCCCATCTTAAACTGCTGAAGTAGATTTAACAGAGGCAGAAAGTAACTACACCCTTACCTGGGAACTTGGCCTCCATGTTTTAGTTAAAACTCCTCTGCTTTTACAAGAAAGGACTGGCACAACAGTGACTTTTATTTGCAGGAAAATAGAGTTTTTCACCTCAGAAATAGCAGGTTCACTTTTAATGGCACACTTCAGCCATTGTCCTGGCTCTGAGACAAGGTGCTACTCTGGTAAACAGTACCCTGTTCCTTAAGGGCAGAGGGATTTTTCTTTAAAAGTGCATCAGAGATTGTTTGATCATCAAGTTCAGGTCATACACAGGTGAAATGGGTATGTCTGCTTGGTTGGCATCCAAGAGGAAGACTTTGAGCTGTGCCAGCTGGCAATCTAGGAGTAAGCTTCTAGACAAAGCAGTTGGGGGGGCCATCCTGGCACTTTTCCATAGTAAGATGCTGTTCTCTTTTAGGTGGAGGTGTCACACTCAGCCCCAGTGGCAATGAACTCTAATGGTGTTACTCCTTCTCCTTTTCCCTGCCTATAAAATGCTATTTGTGAAGGAGGTCTTACACATACTTGCAAAATCTCTGGTAAATTGGGGTGATGTCCTGTGACTTAGTGCAGCTGATGCTGCAGGCAGTCCCATAGCCTTCCATCATGACACCAGTCCTGGGCTGCAGTTGAGGAGCCATGGGTGCAGGTTCATAGCAGTTTAGCATGAATGCATGGTAAAATGCAGCCGATATAATAATGAGGAAATCCTTCAGTGCCATGAAGTATCATAGCAAGTTTAACTATAAGATGTCTTGTACACTGTTTCCCTCCTTTCCTCCTCCATGTTGTGCCCTCACCTTCAGTGAAACGCCAGGTACTGTCTAGACTCTGTTAATACATTGTGGGTGTACAGTGGATGAATGGAATAAAGGTCTGGAAGGCAGCTCACAAACCATCTAGTCCATATCCTTGCATAAAGGCAAGGTCAGCTCTTTCTGAGTCATTCCCTATAACTGTTTTTCTAGCTTGTTTTGAAAGACTCCACACCCTCCCAGATCAATTGTGTTTGTGCTTCATTACCCTTGCTGTTCTTCCTGAGGTCTAACTGAATCTTCCCCGTTGCAGTTTGAGACCATGCCTTCTTGTTCTGTCATGAATCTCATGCAATCATCTGTTTACATGCATCTTTTTTTTTATTATTATTTTGTGGGATGAGTTTGTCACTTTTGTTGTGTCCCCCTTCAGTCTTTTTTTAAGCTAAGCAGGTCTGGTTTTGTCTTTCCTTGTAGCTCATGCATCCTAGATATCTGGTCATTCTGCTGCTGCTCTCTGAACTCTCCAGTTTGTCTACATCCTTTTTGCCCTCACTCCTCCATACTCATCCTGCTCTGGCCTTTCCAGTTAATTTCCTGCTTGTTAGATAAATACATTAGAGATCTGTAGATTACAACTCGGTCTGATTGTAGGTAATGCAAATGCAGGAAGGCATTTATGACCCCATCAAATCAACAGATGTCAGCTGATTGTTTGCTGATTTCCCATGCTGGGGCTTGAACCTGGAACCAGGCAGCCTGTTGTTCTCAGCTGTAGGAAGAAACAGGTATGAAACTGGCTGCCTTTGGCCATGCCACAGATGGCTTTGTGCTACTGCCAGTGCAATTCCCATCTGCCTCCATCATCTTCAGCAACTGTGGAAGTCATTCCTGGCTGCTACTTGATAAGTGAGCCATCAGGCCACAAGTGCTGATTGTTTGAAACTGGAACAATTATTTTGTGTGCTATCCTAGTATTATCTTTGCTCTACAGTGCTCCAAATAGTATTTCACCAATAGTATACACCATTGCTACAACTTAGAAAGTGCCCCCCAACCTGAGCCACCCTGAGTGCAGGGATTGTTGAAAATATATCACAGAGATTTATGGCAAGCCCAGTTATCCTCTTTTTATTACAAAAAATATCTCTATCTATTTCAAGGATATTCTTGGAGAAGCAGGAAGAGAAGGGAGAAAAAATACCTCACTCCCGTGTGCTTTCTGCCATAGGAAAACAGATCTAGTTGCAACCTTCACATGTGCACTTGACTCATGAGTTCACCACGACACAGCAGTATTGATTTCAGGGTATCTCATCAGTCCCTGCTCAAATTGGTAGAGTTACACGAGGGACGGATATGTCTCTGCTGCCTGTGCTCCACATGGCACTCATCTTGAACCATCTACATCCCAGCCAGCATGTCTGCAGATCAAAGGTTAAGCTGGCAAAAAAAAAAGACCTAAGGTGTGACGAACTGCCTGGAGTTTGTTCACATGCACATTCTCTTGTTCTCCCCTTCCCTTTCCACCTCCCCTTGATCTTCTTTCCCTAAACTTTGGCTAAATATTGCCTCAGAAGAGAGAGTGGGTTTTATACCATCTCACATGCTGCTGCTTCACTATAGTGTGATCTTAATGGCCTTTGAGATTGCACCACTGAGATGCTGGGGTTTCCATACCCCTCATTTCTTTTCTTTCCTCTTGCATTTCATTCTCCTTTCTTGCATTTGTGTTGTGGAAGTATTGACTATTTGAACCCATATATGATGCTGTTGGAAGAACAGGTCATTTTTGTGTCTTGGGGAGAAAGGGCAGAAGTATTCATTCCCTGTCTAGTGAGAGGGTCTGGCAAGCCAATTTCTTCTCATTAGTGGGATCTCATAGTTCAGTATAGGAAAGTTGAGGCTGGAGGTAAAGGGTGAGGGCCTGTCTATCTGTTCTGATGCACTGTCCGGGCAGCAAGCAATGTTGGATGCAGGAAAGAGGTAGCTGGGAAGCGAGAGTGCAGGTGAGCTAGCTGAAAGGCTAGGAGATGTGAGGAGCCCATTTCAGCTGGAGGCTGAGGGTGTACAGTGAGTGAATACAAACCCAAATTGATCTGCAGAATTAGCCAGGGTGCTCAGGCAGAGCAGGAGCCTTGACAAATTCACCAGCACAGAGGGAATTTCTGAGCTGTTGAGATCCCATGCTGGGCAAAGCAGAGCAGCTGAGCTAGGGGACCATGTAACAGGCAGCATCTCCAGGGAAACCCGTTAATATATTTGGTGAGATTCCCAACCAGTGTGAGTTGTTCTGGCTGTCTTCAAAGCAAGCAGGATAATACCATCTGGGAACATGACCACAAGACAAAGGTTGTTTTCAAATTAGAAGGCATTGCACTGCCCTGCTTAGACTTTGTCTGAAATGGGGGTGATCTGTACAGATGATCTCCCTGTCTCTTACAGCATTATTCTCCCTGTTGAAAAAAAACCCACAAAACAACAACAAAAAACCACCCACAACCAACCAACAATAAAAAAGTGCCTCTGTTTTAACTACTATTTCGAGTGAAGGGGGAAAATGCAAGCATTCCCAGAATTGCTTGCCATAGCTACAGTAACTGAGTAACTCGCAGGTTTTCTGTCTTTTATGGGGTTTCTTCCCTCCTGCATGAAGAAAACCTTCATGTTCTGCCTAGGGACAGGGACCTAAGGGAACAGCTTTAGTATGGCCTTATTCTTGGATCTCTTTGGCTCTGGCGAGTGACCTTAGTTCCTGCCTGCCTCACTTTCCCTTCTCCTATCTTCCTGGATGTCAAGAGAATGAATTCAGTAAGCACTTTCCCACCCCTGCTGCCTGCTATTGCTGTGAAGTTAGTACATGCTCTCTTGCAGCCACTCTGCTTTGGCTGCAGTGCTGCATTTGCAGTTCAGCTGAGTCCAAGCTCCTCATTCATCACTTTTCCTCTTATCTAAGCTTTACAGATGCCAAAGCTGGTACCTCTCCCTCTCCTTGCCCTCACTCCTATGTTAATTTCCAGTTCCTTCTTTGGAATGAGCAGGGGAAAAAATCTTGAGGAAGTCTAGATTCCCAAGTCATTTTGACTTTAAGACTGACAGCCCAGCAAATAAACAGCAATGGGAAGGGGAAGATACAGATACAGTCTGCTGGGATCATCTGTCCGTCAAGAATGTAGTGCTTTATTCACTTACTGCATCTTCTCATGTCATAAAGCACAGTCCAAATGAAGGCTTGGGGAAAATGGATTTCATACTCCATAAAGAGCCCATTTCTTGCACTGCTGGGTAAGACCATGAACCTCTTCAAGTGGGCTCTGCTGTGCTGGAAATTAGAGAGACCTGAATGTCTGGCATTAACAGTGAGCAAAATATTGTACTGATCTAGGCCTTGCTCCTAACACCGTGTGCTGAAATACCTGGGGACAACACCACAGACTTTGAAGGCTCTTCTTCACTTAATAATAATGACAGGATGCTTCAGATGTTGTGGACCACAGGGAAATTTATTCATGTTTTCCAAAGAAGTGTGGTATGATTTATCTAAGGAGGGTATAACCCCTAGCTATCCTGGACCAGAAGGCATGTCAGGATTTCGTTGTGCTCATGATCCCTTAGCACAAGAAGAAAGTCAAAAAAAGAGAGAGAATAAGAAAAACATAATAAAGAGACAGTCTAAGCCAGAAGCTACAGCGGTGACCTTGACACAGGCATGTGTGAGCACTCAGAAAGTGTTGGGGTGTTCTTTCACTAAAGCAGGACTCAGTGGGCATCATGGTGAGCAGGCCTTAACTTTTGAGTTTGGCAGGAATGTGTCACAGGAAGTTGTACTGGGGAAAAGCAAATTATATCAGCTACTGCAGTTCCTCGCAGCTACTGGATTCCCTGCCCAGCTCTGCCATCAGGCCATGTCCACAGCTGTACAGGCTGCTTGTGGATTTTGGTGGCCTGTCCTGGCTGCTGATGTACACTGGAGCATCCCCAAAGGACTTAGCCCCTGTGACCAACTCCAGCCCAGAGATCTCTTGCCTTGTCCTTTCCCACTCCACCCCCCAGAGAGAGGGCTACGAAGGGGTCTGACATCACGTCCATTCACTCAGGGTGTTTCTGAGAGCCGGTCAAACTGTTTGCAGTGATAAAGAAGTTGGAGCAGTGCTAGAACTGGAGTTCCATGTATAAGTCGTATTTCTTCAGCGCACCCGAAGAACATCCAATTCAGGCTACAGACCCAGGTTTTCACCTCATGTGGCCTTTTTTCTAGTCAGTCTGTGTCTGACATGCATCTTAGATACAGTTTATGTTGTTGCCTGAATTAGGTTCTTGTCTCCGTAGGCATGGGCCTTTATGTCACCAGCTCTGGTAAATGTTTGTCAGGTAAGATAAATGCAGCATTATTTGGAATAGGCATCCTGGTAACAGACAGCAGGAGACGTCCCTGTTCAGAAATTTGCTCAGAGCTTACAGAAGGCTGCTTCTCCTGGCAGCCCTAGTTTTCAGGGTGGATTTCATGGCTAGTGCATCCCTAGTGCATGTTGTTATTGTTCAGTACACTTGCAAAACCTTGGATTCCACACAGCTTTCCAGTCCCTTGCTTTAGATACGTGACTTTCATTAAATCAACAGACAGTGAACAGGAGCTCGTCCCAGCTCGGCAAATACACTGCCAAAAGCCCGCAAGCCTGGAGCTTGCTCTTGCTCACCCCACTCTAAGCCCATTGGGCCACATCCTGGCCTTTTGAGATAGGTGTAAGTCTAGAGTTAACACCATTGATTGTGGTAGTGTACATCTGGCATTAGGCGGGCATAGTGGAGATCGGAGCCTGCCCATGCTTTTGTGTTTGGAGTTACTATGCATTGACCTTGGCTTAGGTGCGTACTGGTCAAGGGTCACTTCCAAGTCCCTTTCGAGTCTCCTTTCCAGGTTCTGCTGTGCTGTTTTGTTCATGTACCAGCTTCATGGCCCCATTTACATATTGCTAAGTCCTTGCACTCGTTTGAGGATTACCTCAAAAGTGAGGGTAGTCTGTGCTCCTCAAATTTAGCCAATTCAATCATTCCCATAAACAAGGGTATCCCCAGAACTGGCCGTACGGTCTTGCAGACTCCTCTGGCAGGAGAGCAGAGAGGCTGGTATCTGGCTGTGTACACAGTGTGAGTGAGCAACTGTCCCTATAGTTGAGCTGCCAGAAAGATGGATCTGAACACACTTCAGCTTAGTTTCACGGTCCAGCATCTTAGCCCAAACCTGCTATCAGCAGCGGTCCAATGCTGTAAACAGGGACAGCTGATGCACTGGCACATAATGGGCATATTCCTGTTGGCACTGTCATGGAGCTGGTAGGCTGCACCAGAGCAAACGCTGGAGATTGTAATGTCATAAATTGTCTGAGATGGATAGGTCACTTCAGGTCTTCCATCAGGGCCCAAGTCTCTACAAGCTGAACAGAGGAACCAGCCTGTATATAGGCTGCAATGGACCCAACACAGCTGGGGCTCAGGGGAAGCTGGGTCTGCTTCCCCTGTTCATGCCACTGATACACATGGCAGATCTTTCCTCTTTAAGTTACCTCAAGCAAACTTGCTGACTTTCTTTGGAAAAAGCTGATGATCCTGTCTTAGGTCTTTAACAGAAATGGCTTTCTTGGGCATCTTCTTAATTTTATTTCAGACTTCTATTCCTGAATAAGTGAAGAAAGAAAAACAGCATGTGTTAAGATGAGCTCCATGTACCTAAGAGTAGACCAGGAGCCAAATTGTTGGGAGTGGTGGATGCCATGAATGTGAACAAATTTGCATGTAGCTGGAGCCGAACTGGGAGTAGTAGTGAGTGTGTGGTGGATTGTGCAAGGGTAGTGTAGGATGGTGCTACAACAAGAACTAGGGGAAAGAGATGCACCTCTGTCTCTGTACAAAAGAGGCTGAAAGGATTTGCATATGTAGCATGCATATAGCTGAGAGCAGAGCAGTAATTAGGAGTAAAGAGGAATTTCATGTTCTGTGGAACATCTTTCCATGTAAGCTATTGTTCAGAAAGGTTATTAGCAGGCAGCAGTACAAACTGTCCTGAGCTGCGCGCTCTGCCTTTGTCTGACTACAGGATTTTTACAAGCCTTTTTTTCTTTGAGAGCTGACAGCATAATGGTCCTGGACAATGCCAAATCATCATCTGCGCACTCGCTAGGGGAGCTGGGCTTTTATATGAGAGCGAGGAAGATAAAAACAGCACACTCAAAGCAGGACAGAAATGACTGAACAAGGGAATGAGAGAAGAGAGAGACTTAAATGCCGTTTGCTGGGTTGGCTTTTTTTCTTTCCTTTAATTTTTTTCCCTCTCCTTCTCATCATGTTCTGGATGTCTTGTTCCAGAACTGCTTCAGTCATTTTGTTGGTCTGTGTTTGGAGAGCATGAAGGGTCTGGCTTTGAGACCAAACAGATGTTTAATAATAAAATGGGGGGAGCCCTATACAAGGAAAGTTTAGGACAGATGTTGTGTCTTCTTCCCCAAGAAGCATTTCTGCTCCTGACAAACAGCCCTACAGACTGCCGTTGGTCAATTGGGCTGCACCAAAATGCTTCTCCAGAAGTACTGCGTAAGCGAGACCTGTTGGGTCTCAGGTCCTTAAACTGGACAGGTTTGAACCAACCAGAACCAAGAAGGTTCCCCGAATCCTCCCCACCACTAGAATTAGCTGGTGTTTGCATCCCAGGGCAGAGCTGACCCTGTTGAGCCATGTCCCCCCTGTGGAGGCCGGTTTCAATCCAGAAAAAGGGGCTTGGTTCTGCATACCGCCTGCTTGACTAAGAGTGGATTCATGCTGCAAGACTCAGACAGCCAAAGTTTTCTAACATTTAGACATATTAAGAAAGATCAGCATTCAGATACATTATTTTGGACTCCAGTGGGCAGACTGTGTATCTCTAAAGCTGCGTTCCTCCTCTCCGTTCCCATATCTCCCTTCCCTGAGGCTTCCTACGCGTCCCACACTCCGCGGTTCCTTTTGGAATGTGGCAAGAGGGTGAGCAAATGTGTCCTGTTCCTTTTTGTCCTCTTCCCTTACAAAGATTGCAGAAGTTGTTACAGTCGTTAAGACTGAAAAACCCTGCTGTGAAGTATTTCTGCTGCCAGTCTGTGTTTGGTAGGAGGAGGATTTCCTTCAATCAACGGGTCCCTAAGTTGGCCCAGATGTACAGTGTGTGCTGGCAGGGATGGCATCTGGCTTTGTCAGCTTTGTTGCTGGGAACAAGCTCCATACAGTCACCCTGTCACGCAGGATATAAGGCAACACATTGCAATTTGTGTCAGCAAACCCTTTATGCTGTTGTGTGTTCCTATTAAAGATATGTTTGTGTCTGGCATTAGGAAGTGTTGTAGAAATGTTTGAGGATGTTTTAGCTCGCTGTACCAGTTGCATTGTCTGCATGCCTCCAGCAATAAATCCAGGCACCTTACTAATCTTAAGTCCAGCTTTACAGGGCAGGGGGAATCCTCTAAAATAATGTCATCCTCCTGGATATAAAATCATCAAAGCTTTTTGATGTGTTTTAGCATATACTCTTCCAAGGCTGATGCAAAAAGGGGAGCAAGAATTCTTTCCCTTTCCTGATAGGCAGCACTTCTGCTCCTGCTGAGGTGGGAAATATTGCAGCGCAATGATTTAACATAAAGAGAACTGGAAATTTTGCCATGAGGGGCAGAAATGCGTTTTGGGTGGGGAGGCAAAGAGATATTTATCAAGGTAGCTGCTTTGCTTCTCCTTAGTGGTTTGAAACTGGTTGTGAGCACGGGGCTGGGTTATTTTGGATGCAGAGAGTCTGAATGTCCTTATGTATAACTCTACTCTTTGACAATAACTGTCTTTGACAGTACCTTTTGCCAGGCTACAAGATTAGCTACAGTGGCTGCAGCGTCAGAAGACCTGGGGATCAATGTTAGGAACCTGACTCCAGTGTCTGGAGTACTTTCTGTAGATTTTTCTGGCTTATTGTGTGCTTGCTTGGGAACAGTATGCTTTGCAAAGATCCTCAGTTTTACTTTATTACTTGATTGCATACAAAGAGCTTATTAAAAATGAGTAACAATAACCAGGTAATTAACATTACATTTACTCTCATCAAGTGCTGTATTGACTGCTGATGTTTGGCACAGACACTGACATACAATAAATTAAAAAAAAAACATAGCTGAAGGAAAATTTAGCTTGTGGAGGGTTTTTGAAGGGTTCGGCAATACAGCAAATTAGTGGTACCGTACTAATCCTTTCTCAGGACTTAGACTGTAATCAAGAAAAGGCTAGTCAGTCTGAACACATTTTATAGATGGAGCTCAGTTACTGAGGCTCAGGATTTCCAGAGCATCTCATTTTCCTTTCAGGTTCCAAAAGAAAAAATCATTTTTCTAGCCCAAGGTACCCTGCATTTTATTTGCCTTCTGACCTGACTACAGCAGAGATTGCAGAGGGGGCTGCTCTTGAGAAGGTGCCGACGTGTGAGCAGGGCTGTTCAAAACCTCCTCCCTACCCCTGCCACCAAACCAAGTGGTGGGATTGAAGAAACATAGTCAACTGAGGGAACTCAATACAGGTTAGGCATGGACCTGCTGGAGACAAG